>CM077159.1:181547006-181948576 GCA_039583875.1 Platanthera guangdongensis
ACAACTTATGCATGAAATGATCAAATATATAGTACTGAGAGAGGGTTTGCTGTGCGAATACATTCGTGTGTGAGGGTGCGAAGAGGAACATCCCAGCAGCGGCGCCGGCGACTGTGAGTTCGCCGGCTGCCTGGTGTTTGTCAGCCATGCCGGCGAATCCAGGCGACCGGTGGCCGGAGAGCCCGCTGCGACGGCTGCGAAGCAAATTCAGAGATTCATTGTGCGGTTGCCACTTGTGGAGCCCGCTGCGACACGGCTGCCAAGCAAATTCAGAGATTCATAGTGCTGTTGCCACTTGGCACGCTTATCTCTTGGCATATGATCTCCCCCTATAAATATATATATATATATATATATATATATATATATATATATATATATATATATATATATATATATTAACTACTATATAAAGATATATCATATGGTTTTTAAAACCATGTTTTTAAAAGCTATTCAATCAATCTCATCCGTTAATCTCATATCTAAAAAAATCCGATGGCTAGAAAAATAAATCTAGATCTCCTAAAGCTAGAGGGAGAAAGAGAAATAAAGAAAGAGAGCTGTAGGGGTGGTGGAGAGGAAGGCTATGAGGGGAGAGAGAAAAGGAGGAGAGAGGAGGAAGAGAGTGGGAGAGAGAGAGGCGGTGAGAGGGAGAGATAATTCAAACAGATAATTATGAGGGGAGAGAAAAAGGAGGAGAGAGAAGAGGAAAAGAGAGAGGGAGGGGGAAGAGAGAGAAGAGAGATGATAGAGAGAGGCACATATAATTAAAGGAGAGAGAAAAGATAGAGACAAGGGAAGAGAATTAATTAGGGGAATGAAATATATAATACATATATATTTAAGAATAAATATTATTAACGGAGCCATTTCAAATTTTTTGATTAAATTTATATGTGACCGAGGCGAAGCCGTCGTCGTCGGGGGCTGGCGAAGCCCGCCGGGGGCGGGGTCGGGTACTGTGGCGCGTAGTCATCGGGTCGAAGGCCCGTGCCTGTCACTCGTATATATATATATATATATATATATATATATATATATATATATATATATATATATATATATATATATATATATATATATATATATATATATATATATACTAGCATCTTCGAACGGGCTCCGCCCGTTCTTGATGCGTCGCTGCGGGCGAAGCCCGCAATCAAGCGGGCTTCGCCCGCTTGACCTCCTGGCGGGCTTCGCCCGCTTGACCCCACGGCGGGCTTCGCCCGCCCCCCACATCTTCGAACGAGCTCCAATGGCGGGTTCGCCGGAGGGTGGCGAACCCGCCGGTGGGCGGCAGCCGCCGGCGGCTCGGTGAGGCCATGGGGGCGGGATGCGGGAGGGGGCAGTATCGGGGGTGAAACGGAAATGAACAGTGCATTTCTTTATGAGTTGGATAATGGCAGACCAGCATCTCTAAATCCAACGGCTAGAAACAATTGTTTGGAGATCAGACGGTCCCGATGCGTTTCATGGTGTGATCCAAATATGGCTATTGTATTATATAATAAAGATATATATATATATACACACACACACGAGTGACAGGTACGAGCCTCCGACCCTCGTATCCCGCGCAACAGTATCCGGCCGATAGCAGCGGGCTTCGTCAGCCCCGACATTTTTTAATCATGTATTTTTAAAATTATTTTAAATCTAAAATATTATATATATAGCTTTTATTAATTATTTTTTTAATTAAACACACATTTTTTATTATTATTTTAAAAAATTAAAATTAAAATATTATATATAATATATTTATTATTAATTATTTTATAATAATATTAAAAATATAAAAAATTGAATATCATCATCCGACGGTGGAAATTGAATCAATGTCTTGTTTTATCTTGTCATGAATCTCTTATTTACATTGTCACCATACTTCTTTTTAATATAGTATAGATAGTATACATCTTTATACTATAAGCAAACTCCCCAAAAGTCATGGTGTAACATTCATCTTCCCAAAATACCCTCAGTCATGGTGTAACTTTTTAATGCCAAAATACCCCTCATTTTTCTTATTCCTCTACTCATTTGCATGGTTTTTTTTGTCATTTGATCATAAATATTTTTATTCTTCTACTCATTTGCATATTTTTTTCTTATGCCCCTACTCGCCTCCCCGCCAATGTCGCCGTCCTCGCCAATGTCGCCGCACCCGCCCCGCCAAATTTCGCTGCCCCCGACCATTGTCGCCGCTCCCGACCAATGTCGCCGCCCCCGACCAATGTCGCCTCTCCCGACCAATGTCGCCGCCCCCGACCAATGTCGCCTCTCCCGACAAATGTCGTCGCCCCAGACCAATGTCGTCGCCCCGCACGGGGTCTCCCGTGCACGACTGCTTGTATATATATATATATAAACCTATAAAAGCCGAGTTAAAACATGACACATTTTAAAGTCAATATATTATAGAAACTATTAATTTATTAGTTTTCAAATTCATATTAATTGTGATTTATAAAATTATATTTGGTGAAAAGTTTTTTTTTAAAAAAAAATATTTTTCGGTTGGCCCCCACGTGCTTTACTTAAATAGAGAATGCACAAAAACACCTGTGGCGATTTCTTTGATATAGCCCAAACATTGACTTTATGTAATAATACAAAAAAAAAGCCATAAAAGCACCGGGAGATAATCAAACATTTATGATACATTCTCCAGCAGCACAAGCCCTTTTACACCCAGGGATATATGCCAAAAACCCCCCAACAGCTGCTGAAATTTCACAAACACCAAAACATTTGGAACCACGGATATTAGACAGTAATGTTCATTCCAGCCCCGCGAGCATGGAGCAAAACGAGAGTTCCGAACACTGAGAGATTAAATACCAGCAGATCGTTGGGTCCGACCCGACCTACGATTCGGGCTTTCGATCCGGGATGGCCTTCAGAACCTAATCGAGCACGAATATAAGACGTACTTCCGTGAAGTTGCATAAAAGCGGGAAGAGGATGAGACACGGACCGAACCTGATACAGGTGCCAAGAAGCAAAAGCATCTGTTGCAGCATAGTGAAGTTGCTCCTCTGATAGCTCTTTGGCTTCCCAATTCCCCATTCTTATCTTATTGGGCTTCAACAACTGTTGGCCAAAATGATATTTATTTTGTGAAATAGATAATTTGTTAAATATATTTAATATTATACAATAATTTTATTATATAACACTAAATTTTTGTTGCTATTTTCAAGTGAATCTATTGTTTACACGGTGGTTCTGACATGTTGCTCGTGATTGCCCGACCTCACCTAAGAAACTCCATCCGCTTTCATGTTCAAAACATGCATTCTATGATGGTAGCCTATTTGTATTACTAGATATCACTGTGAGAATTATTTTATGTATGTCCATTTTAGACCAACCATTCAAGAATCAATGGCAGCTAGATCAGTCGCGTTACCTCTCTGCACGCGAGCATCTTGGTTAAAGGAGCAAGCCCCCAGTTCTTAGGAGCTCCACCAAGCTTGAGATTTGCATACTTTGACAAATCTACCAATGGTGTTACACAAACATTGTAATCCCTCGAGATCTTTCTCGCATCACCGTGTATTCCGATTCCAACCTTTGTAAAAAAAATTTAAAAAACAAAACAGCATTTTCATCATTCTGCACCATAACAAAAGTAGAAACAATGAGAAATAGGTTTCATGATCAATGGGGGCAGATGTACCTTGGAAAATGAAGGGTTTTTCAAGAGTGACTTCAATATAGAAGGAACACCAGAATGAATGATGTGCATGATATAACAATCAGAAGGATCCATGCATACTTGCAATACCGCGGCCTTCCGAAGGGTATGTCCTGCAGATTATAGGTTAGTTTAAAATTAAATGCATCAGCATGCTAGTAGTAAATAGAGCCAACTAGCCCTAGATCAGTCCAAAGTTGTGTGTTTTTTCAAATTATTAGGAATTGAAATAGGAAACACCTAAACCAAACCAACCTTTTTTGAAAGTAGGTCTCCACTCCATGTCGAATCCAAATGAGATTTCTTCATCAGCCTCATGCTTCAACTGTTCAATTTTATGAAAAATCTCTGCGGTAGCTCGCCCCACCTCAGCCGAGGTCCTGCTGTACACAATGCGGCCACCAAAACTAAACGCTGCAAGCTTCGGTTTTACCTGCCGAAGTAATTAGCAGCAAGAACTAGCTTAGTCGATTGCTGTCATTCAAATTTGAAGTAATTTCATATAGTTCTTCATCAAGTAATGAAATCCTTTCAGCATTCAAGACACTTATAAGTCTATTCACTTTTATGTTCAACATTGCTTTGTTTTCTTGATGGACGGGTCGTCATAACTGGTGTCATGTCAAACACATTTTATGACGATAGAGTTTTTGTCCAAGCTTACTGGAACAAAAACGCTGTCCCAAACGGACCCTTAATTAAACATAAAACTATTAAAACTATTGTTTTGATCTCCTTGAATATCACCAGAAGAGTGTGTATTTTTATTGTAATCACAAAAGACCTTTGAGCTATGTCGAAAACTCGATGGAGCCGCTTGAATAAGAAATTTGGCAAATAAAAAGTAATTAACAAGTGCATAATCAGATAAAATTGTTCAAAATGTATTACTGTTTGGAGTTGCATTATAATTTTTTTAAAAAAAGGGCAGGCCGGTATACAAAGCATCCCCGCGCAGCGAGGGTCTGGGGAAGGGACCCATCACATGGGTGAAATGTAGGCAAACCTTACTATGCATCTTTGCAAGAGGCTGCTTCGAGGACTCAAGCTCATGACCTCAAGATCACACGACAACACTTCAACCAGTCCGCCAAGATTCCCCTTCTCGTTACATTATAATTATACCTAATTAATAATAAATTGATGAAATGCGGGCGACTACTTGAACAACGAAAAAAAACCTTTCGAAGCTCGATAAAATTCTAGATTCAAAGATCAAACCACCAATGAAGTATGAACAAAAGGACCAACATTTTTCATTAATATTGCATAATGACAGTGGGTTGCTTAAGGAAATTCTCATCTAGATTCATCCCATACAATGGGGTTCTTCCTTTATGGGATCCCCTTCATTCTCTCAAACAAGAAGTCAGGGAGATTACTCTACTTCTTTCTACACCTTCAAGCACAAAGAATCAAAAGGATATGTACTTTGGCTCCCTTTGACACCGAGGTGGTGGATACGAATGCCGTGGTTATAAATCGTCGTAAGTGAACACCCGATCTCGCCTAAGTAACTTCATCCGTTTTCATGTTCAAACTTAGTTTTCTTTTTTGATTTCCGTCATAATCATTGTCATGTCAAACATACGGAGCCTTCCGGAGAGTTTGGACAAAAACGTCACCATCATAGAATGTATGTTTGGCACAACAACGGTTGCAACTACGGCGAAGAAAACAAAACTAGTTTCGAAAACGGAGTGTTCGAAACGGAGGGGGGAGGTGGCTGCTCCAAACAGAGCTTTTTGGGGCGTTTCTCAAGGCGGGCGGGTGGAAGCGGAGCAAACGCCGCCGGAGGTTCATTTGTTTACCCGGCTTCCGGCGGCGCTTGCCCCAAACAGAGCAGCGAAACGCCGAACCAAATAGAGCCTAAAAGTGGATGAATGCTCCGCTTGACACGGTGGTGGCAGTCATGAACATGAGGGGGTTAAATTGTCATTCATAATCGTCCATCTACGGAATTTCAACCATTTTTATGTTTTAACGGATGATGTTTGTTAGGTGATTCTTAATGAAAGACGGTATAACTCATGCGTTTAAGACCGCCACCATTGTGCCAAACTGAGCCGAAGTGTGGTGGGGAGTTCATGTAGGACAGTTCAAACAGAGCATTTATCCACAACTTTCAGAACCACGGCATTGCATCAGTTCCACAATGGGAGGATTTTTAGTGTCGGGAAATGTTTGTGAAAAAAAAACATAGGGTGCCAACAACAGTAAATGGGAGACCAAACTGCAAACCTTGGCCAGGTGCCGGAGAGAAAATCCAGAGCTCATTTAGGGAACCTATAAAGTTTGTAATGTGATGGATAACTTCGGAAACTGGCCGCCGCCGGCGGATTAATGTGTCCTCGCCGGACACGGCGATGGAAATCAGAGTTTTACCTTGGGAGGGCTCTTCTTCCTCGGGGGGCTCGTCAGTTCCAATCGGCACTGAACTACATATATATGCATCGCTCATAAAATAACTGTTCCCTCCCATTTCCTTGATTTTGAGAAGTGTTATTATTAGGTGATTGTTAACCGCAACCCGTTTTTTTCTAGTCGCATCTCAAAATCTCTTAATTTTTCGTGTCTTTTCGAAATACGTCTTGTACATTCAATTTCAGGAAAGTGCTCAACACGAAAGTTGTAGATCTTGTCGAGATCTACAACTTTCGTGATAATCACTTTTCCTAAAAATGCATGTACAAAACGTACTTTGGAAATATGTTCAGGTTTTGCGCCTTTTCGAAATACGCCTTGTACATGCAATTTCTGGAAAAGTGTTCAACGCGAAAGTTGTAGATCTCGATGGTGAACATTTTTCCTGAAATTGAATGTACAAGGCGTATTTCGAAAAGGTGCGAAAATTTAGAATATTTTGGGGTGCGACTAGCCATTAACGGGTTGCGATTAACGATCACCTATTATTTTAAGCTGTACGAAATCCGCTATTCGCACCGCCTAAAAAATCTATAAAATCTCCCGATTTACTAAATATTAATCGCACACCCAAACTTTGCGGGAAAACCACCCTTCTCCGCCACCTCCCACCCGGGCAAAGCTTGTCGATCGCCGGAGCATACCCACTTCCCAAATCTCCCGCGTCAAATCCTCCGGCAATCGCAGCGTGAACCTCTCCCCTCCGCCGCCGCCTCCGTCGTCCATCACAGCCGCCCAAGCCAGAAGTCAATGCAATCGCCGATGGAATGCTTGACTGCATCTTGGTGGAAGGCGGAGGATCTCATCGCCCATGAACTCACACACATAAACGCGCCTGCGCCGCGCATTGCAGAGTCTCTTCTTTTCGCAACTAATGTTTTTCTAAAAGGTAAAGCTGTGAATCCGCCCAACAAACAGGGCTAATTTGAAAAAATATATAGCAAAGTAAAAAAAAAGAGCATTGTTAAGTGCACTACAGTTTTCGCTATGTGCATTTTTTTGTTAAAAGCACCGCACTACGATAGGTGCACACATAATTGTTATGTGCACCGCATTTTTGTTAATAACAAACTAACAAAATTAACTTGATATATCAATTGACCACAACATTTTTTTTATAAAAAGTAAATGATAAATAGGACAAAATATAGATTATATTCAAATTTGGAAAACCAACAATCAAAAAATAACATGGATTTTTACAAAAACTGTTCTCAATTGCTTTGTGATGAGCTGTGCGGCCTTGATGTGGGGAAGCTTATTTGACAGATTGTTCTTACTTTTCTTTATAATAAGAACTGCCCTGCTTTAGTTCCTGTCTCTCCGATGACAGCGAGAGCTTAGTTTCTGGCATTTTGCAGCCCTTCACTTTGAATTATGCGTTGCTTAGCATCTTTCTTAGAAATGTTGATATTCCATTATCGGCTGAAATTTTTTCTTACGACAGTAGAAGGGGAAACAAAACAAACAAAAAACTGCTTCATAGAAAGAGTGTTTACTCAGAATGATGACTTTGATTCAGCTATTTTTCTGGAGGTGCCGTGGACGACTCGTTCGAATTGTTGTTGGCGTTTGTCTTGGACCCATCGGAGACGGCGACGGCGACGGCGCCACCATGAAAATCTACCTTAGATTTCACACCACTTAACTTCCTACTCATCGATCCTTTGTCCATCTTCTTCCGGCTCGCCCACGCCGGAATCTTCGCAAAGAGAGATCGGCCGAAGAAAGACGGCCAACGCTCCGATTTACCAAGCCGAATAGTCTGGCCCCTAAGACTGCTTCCTTCCCCGCCGGCGGATCGTATCTCTTCTTTCCTCTCCTCAACATCATCTACCGAGATAGCCACATGATCCGCCGCCGGCGGATCAGATATTTCCGCCGCCTGCGACGGAGCATCGGCAACGCTTGCCCCATCGTTCCCCGCCGGAATTTTGGGGGTGAAATTGACGGATGAAAAATCGGTGTAATTAGTGAGGCAAACGAGGCAGGTGACATGGATGTCAAGCCTGGCATCGATGCACTCCTGATGGAAGACATGATCGCATTTCGTGAGGAGGCGGATGGTCTCGTCGTTCTCAAATTCGTTGAGGCAGATGGCGCACTCAAGCGCCCCCTTGCCGATCTTGTGTTCATGCACCTCGGCGTACACCAGCGTAGGGATGCTTTCGAGAACCTCTCGATCGAGCCCGCGCTATAAGCGCAGTCGTGCGGCGGCGGAGGCTGTGAAGGCCGATGCGTTGAAGCTGTCCTGCGGAACTCCGCCGCACTGGCGGAAAACGCGGCAGGTGTCGACGCTGGCGGCGAGGGTTGACGCGGCGGAGGGCACGACCAGACGGAATCGTCTTCACGGGGCTAGGGTTGAGTGCGGTGCACAAATAGTGAGTGCGCTTAGTTATAAATTTAGGAAGGAGTTTGAGTCATGAATTAAGTGACTTTGTGGTGCACATAGTCAAAACTACAGTGCACTTAACAAAGGTGCTGTTATGTGCAAACCAAGTTCGGCTACGTGCAAACCATGTTAAGTGCAAATCAAACTAAAAAACCAGAAATACTTGTGAACCCGTGAAAACCGGTCTGCACCTAGCTGTTCTGGCAGTTTTTTTTGAAAGAGCGGTGCACGTAGCCAAAACCGATTTGCACATAAAATTACTCAAAAAAAACTACAGATTTTGTGTCATTATAGTATTAAATACTCCACTACCCCTATTATTTTAGTACGGTTTAATTCGGAAATGAATGTGTACTATTTTTATTTTATGTGTTGTTCTGCCAAAAATAATTTGATATGTATGCTTATCTGAGATTGGTGCATGAGTAAATCCGATCTCATACTCCTCAAGATCAATAATGCAGATTTGTTTGGGCCGTACTACGGTCATTTTTTGATACAGTCATATTTTGCAGGGAATGTGAAATTTGCGATTCTACGGCCGGATCTGCTCGCACACCTATGAAAATAGATATGTATACGTATCAAAACCGGACACTTGTTCTGCAGATAATAAAAAGATGTAAGAATAACAATTTTGATTTCTTTAGAACCACGGATGGTAAAAATGTTGCCATCTCATGAATATTTTAAAACATTACATTTATCTTCACTAAAATTCACATTTCGTAACATCCTTGTGCATGGATCTCATGAAATGTGAACTCTAATGAAGATAAATGCTATATTTTGTAACATTCAAAAGAGTTTTTTGTAATTTCAATAATAAGAAATGACGCTTGTTATGAGCAAATTGAAATTGGATACGTGCAAATCAATTTTACGTGCAGACCAATATATTATAAGTGCAGACTAAATTGTTATGTGCAAATCGAAATTAAAATTTAAAAATAATCATGTTAATTGATCAGAACTTGAAATAAAGCTACAAAAAAATATCTATCAAAATTGTTTTTAGCTTAATGATGAAAGTACCTAAAAAAATGTAACATTAAACTTTGAGTTACAAATTATAACAAAATTAAAAAAATTTTAAATCATCATGTAAGTCTTTTTCTTGTTCCAACTTTAGCTTGAATTTTTGCATCTGTCAAAAAAATGTATCAAACTTTTAATATTCATCATACAATGTAAGTTAACTGAATATGTGACTACCATATAGTACCTGTAGTCCCAAATTAGCGAAGGAAAACATGTTTTACTTCCAGTTTAATGAAATGTATTAGTAAGCCAATTTTGACTCCTGTAAAATATATATTTGTTAATGAACAATATCAAAAGAAATGACGTCATAAAACTTTACATTTTTGAATTTAATGGTTACCATTGCTCAGCAATCTCTTCATGATATCTCCTCCAAATCAAGATCATTGGAGGAAGTGGACAATCATCACTCATCTTTAGTTGTACGAAATGATTTCCATGAATGAATTCCATGAATAGTGTTCTTCGAACCGTCGGAGACGGTGAATGCAATAGCAAGAAAGTGAAAGAATGAAACATGGTGAAGTGAACTATTGCAATATTATAGTAAGAAGCAATAATCAATCTCATTTCATGGTTATGCACTCCACACTTCACTTCAAGAGTCCACTCATTTATGTGTGCATTTTTTGACCTTTTAGTGAAAACGGACAACCACACCTCTTTGTGTTACTTCTTCACATATTTTTTCTTACTCATCCGTTACTTCGCTGTTTCGCACGATAAAAATCAGCTCTATCACAACCCAATAGAACCCTCGGTTTAGGCCGGCTTGTAATCTTATCGGCACTTTGAATAGTTATAACAAATCTCAATCCCTTTGCAACCTTTTGGGCCCATGATATTAACTCCTCCTTTGATTCAAAACACAGTTTTGTGACAAAGTGTACTCCAACATCAATTTGTGCTGTTTGCGACGATTCAACGCATGTCAACAATTTAATATTTTCCAAACTCATTTCAACAAACTATAATAGATTGACCAAACTCAGGTTTTTTGCACCTAATATAACAACACAACTAGAAATACGATGAAGCAAACTAACTTCAATACTAATACATTTACAAATTCACAAATTCACAGTGCGACTGAATACCTCAAACAAATGCATGAATCAATTCAATTTGAAAGCTGATCAAGAATGTCCTGTAGAAAAAAAATGGTTAAATGATCATGTTTTGTGTTACTACATAAGAGATAGTCAGACTTGATTACGGTGAGTGAGAAGTTGGGCAACAAAGAATGGAGGTGTGCCCAATTACCTTGAATCCAACTGGATGACCCCTCGACGACGAAGAATAATGTCCTAGACTCGCCGACGGCAGCTAGAGAGGGCCGATTTTACTGAGTCGTTCCAGGCGGCCCTAAGACCTAAGGCGGAAACGGGAGAGGTGCGCTGTGGGGAGAGGCGGTGTGGGGAGTGGCGAAAGCGTTAGAGCGGCGGTGCAGGGAGCGGTGGTGCGGGGAGCGGCGGTATCGGGCTCCAGACGATGTGGGAAGCAGCGGGATCAGGCTCCACGGGATGAGGGAGTGGTTTGCCCTGAGTCATTATATTATAAATTATATAACATTTATTTAATATTTTTTAAATTTATTTGTTGGTTTGCACATATCCAAATTCAGTTTGCCATATCAATCGCCTAAGAAAAGTATAATCTATAATTTTTCAAACTTAAAGGAATTTCCCAGTAAAAAGCCCCCTTTTAAATACTTTTTATGTTGATGTTGTGTGCATAGTGTTTTTTGGGTTAACAACAAAACTTCAATACTCTACCGATTTTCAAAAATGTAGAAAAGATCTTGGGCGTACAAGTGGAGTAAAAATTAGATCCACCAATCAGAATCTTAAGGAAGGTTCACGAGTCATCTAGCTGTGCAATATCAAAGCAGGCGAGTCGTGCATTTGAAGAAACTCCTAAGAATAACTAGTCTAATCTTCTTTCAAGATAAAGCAAGTGAATATAGTCACCGATCCCGTCCTCAAATTTTGAAGGAAAAAAGCAACAAAAAGGCTCATAGTCGCAGCATAGAAAATGTGCCTTAGGAAAGAGTCTATGAAACGAAAGGGGATGAAAGTAGCTACGCGACTCCCTTGACCATCTTTCAAAGTTATGAATAATCTACTAATCAAAGGCTGTGGTGGTTCTGAATAACCAGCCAAGCAAGAAGAAGCTCAATTCTGGTACACACTGATAGGTTAGTGGGCTAGGGTCCTTCGACAACCAATCTCCTAAAAAGCCAGAATCTTCCATTCATGATGGTGAGTCATCACAGAAATCCATCCAATAAGGGAAGGAAGCCGGATGAAATTCTCATGAAGAAACTCATTGATGAATCGAAGGCAAGCGATAGCGAAGTATCAACATACACAATTGATACTGATCAATATTCGGAAACTTTTTCACGTAAAGAGTCATTTTTTCTCAAATTCTCATGCACTGTGTAAACGGTAGCTTTTCTTTCATTCAATTTATCAACTACTTGAAATGCTAGAAAGATGTCTTTCTTATTGAAATAACTGATGTGACGGTCAGAAAAATTCACGATTTAAAAATTATAATAATAATAACATGATATCCGGCATGCGCAATATTCAGCCGATTTTTTTTAAAAAAATATTTTTTATATAGAAAAATAAGATCTTAAAATGGGGCGAAAAATCCCAACAAATATTTTATATTTTATTTTAGAAAAAAATTTGATTGCCTAAAAATCACTTTTTAGTGGGATGCACGGACCTTCCTCTAGATTCGAATATTGGACAAAAAAATTTTCCCCGAGTGAAGGAGTAATATAGTTGCAGGGCATTAGGCACCTGCGCTAAACTGCTCATTTACAATAAAATTGTGGATATAAAACTACTTGCTTTACAGTGGATGTTTATTAACAAACTGCGATACAGTCGATGTGTTATTAACAAAATGACGCCCAAATAATTAAATATTCTACGGGAGTCGGAGAATTAGGAAGATCGTCTCGTAAAAACAGGAGAATAAATTTTTAACAACCAAATGACACGTGTCTATTATTCAAGATTATAGTTTCGTATTATATATTATAGTATAATAATAACACTGAAAGAAATTGGTAGAAACTAAGGCTCCGTTTGGCACAGTGGTGGCGGTTGAAAACACATGAGTTAAAACGCCATTCGTTAAGAATCACTTAACAAATATCATCTGTTTGAACATAAAAGTTTATATATATAGTATAATAATAACACTGTGTAAGAAATTGGTAGAAACTAAGGCTCCGTTTGGCACGGTGGTGGCGGTCGAAAACACATGGGTTAAAACGTCATTCGTTAAGAATCACCTAACAAATATCATCTGTTTGAACATAAAAGTGGATGAAGTTTCCTAAGTGGGTGTTAACGAATGACAATTTAATCCTCATGTTCATGACCGCAACCAGCGTGCCAAACGGAGCCTAAGCCTTCATTTGGCATAGTGGTAGTGAACGTAAACGCATGATTTAAACCAACATTCGTTAATGATTATTTAACAAACTTCATTCATTTAAACATAAAAATGAATGAAGTTCCTTAGATGCGCGTTAATAAATGATAGTTTAACCTTCATGTTCACGACGGTCCACGGTGCCAAACAGTGGCGGAATTAGGATTTAAATCCGACCCAGACACCATTCAAATAATAGTAATTTATGATAATTTTTATTCAAAATTCAGAGAAAATATTGCAATTGACAGTAAGCAAAAATATAAATCAGAAAATAATGTACTTAACATTCTTAAAAAAATCAGAACATTACATAAACGAGAAATTTGAAACTATCAAAATAGATAATACAATAGAACTAAAGATTACATAATAAATTTTTTTGATAAAACAACTTACAAATAAAAAAATCACTTTTCTCGGGCACATATTCTAAAAATGTTGAATAATTTCTTCATTTATAATGTTGTCTGTAACATTTTTCTCAATATATGCTATCAAACAACCATTCACTCATTCATCCTTAATTCTATTCCTCAGACAACACTTTATAGTCTCTTCATCCTTCATTCATCCTTCATTCATTCTATTCCTCATTCTATTCACTCATTCATCCTTCATTTTATTCCTTCGTTTCAGTTGATTCTTATAAATTACTGCTCAAAATACTAGTAAACAAGAGAAGACACTTTAATGACTAACATTCAATATCATGTTTGTGAAATGTCTGAAATCTCCTCCTTAGTTCCTTGCTCTATCACCAATTCACCATCATGACGTCACACAGTGAAATATAATGATTTTTCCCGAAAACAAGAAAGAGATTCCAAATATTATACTAAAGCAGTAAAACATTAAGCTAAGCATACCGGCCACTTCGCCACTAAATAACGAAATCAGTACTGCCAAGTGCAACTGCCAGGTGCCAAGTGCCAACTACCATTAGAAATTTTGAAATGAGCAGAATCAAACATAGGTGTTCTACAGTTCTTGATTTCGCTGCACACCAAACTCCAAAGCATGAACATTGCAGTCTACAAAAATGATTTGATTCAAGCGAGGGATTCCACAAAATGATTCGATTCAACTCATCTGCCGAATCGCCGATGAGTCAACGACCGATCCAAAATTTGCTTGCCGTTTAGCAGGAATCAAACGCAGAAGCTCGATCGATCTCCACCATTTCGTCGCCGGCGCCTCCAGGCTCTTTCTAAGACTCCGTCTCTCCGCCGTCCGCTGGCGCCGCTCCGTGTCAAAACAGTATAATCGCTGGCACTTTCGCTTGCACTCCTCGCGGACTCGCGCCGCTCAGGGTGGCGGAAAAAACCTAGCAGTGAATCCAGCGATACCCCGATATATCCCGCGCGGGCCGACTCCCTGTAGAAAAAATCGCGAAAACAGACCCGGGCATGTGCCCGGGTGTGTCTAGACATAGGTCCGCCCTGGTGCCAAACGGAGGCGACAGGGTCACTTTTCTCAGGTGCGCACAATTCTTTTATATCATACAATCTCTCCTGCCCCAACGCGAAAGCACGCACACCGTTGATTTTATTGATTATGGGTGAGCAAAAAGATCAAGAGAACCGAAAACTGATCGGAACCGAACCAATCAATTCAAGACCGATTTAATGATTCATGATTCAGGTATGGTTCTCAACTCTTATGGTTGGATACCCTGGAATTGAATTAAGAAATGAATACCTAATATTTATTTCATTAATATTAATTAAGTAAAAATAAGTCAATCTTATCAATTACAACTATATAATGCAATAAAAATTATGTTTATAACAATATTCACTAGATTTATTGTTGAATATACACATCAAATGAGAAAATAAAATGTGTAAAAAAAACGGTAGGAAAATCATATTTTGTTTAAAATTTTATAAGTAATTTTTATTTGTAATTATCAGGTCGAGTAGAATAACTGGAACCGAACCGAGCTTTTCGATTCAAGTATGATTCTAGATTTAGAATATATGGGTTCCTGATTTTTGATGGAGCCGATCCAAACCGGCTCGAGTTGTACCCTTAGTGTCAACAAAAAGTATGACCCCCAACAAATAGAAAACTACAATAAAAATTGGATATTTTATAATGTTTAAATAAATATTTTTTTTTACAAATATTTGATTTAAAAATAAATTTAACAATTGCAATTAATCTGCTGGTCTAATGATAAACCTACTCTTAAAACTATAATTAATATTTGTTAGACATCTTATTTGTAAACAAATTCAGCCATTGCAATTCATTTAACGGTGCAATGACAAACCTCATTTTAAAACTACAGTGGTATAGTATAAATATAAATGAATTGTCCATTTAAGCTCCGTTTGGGGAGACTTATTTTCGCCGGTCAAGCGGTTACGACCGCATGAATCGAGCCTTAATATGTTAATGATTAACCTCCGTAAGAAGAAGAACCCATGGAGAACCATGGGGATGAGGCTGACGGGGAAGGCGGGTATTACAGAGCAAACAATCTTAAGCTGTTGGTAAATGATTTTTAACGAAGAATGCCTACAAAATCACTCTTCCATCTTATAAACTGTCAACATTCTAATTTTCCAAACACATCTACAGAAGAAATTGGGGTGGATGTGTAGACACACGAGACTGAATAAAATTAGAAATGAATGTATCTAAGATAAGAAGGGAGTGACACCAATTGTAGAGAAGATGTATGAAGCTCGATTAAGCAGGGAAGGAGTAGATCAAAAAAGATTTGGAATGAAATTATAAGAACAAACATTATGTGCTTGATCATTAGTGAGATTATGACTGAAGATAGGGCGGACGAAATGGCGACAAAGAACCCATATAGCCAACCTCACAATGGTCGGATAAAAAGGCTTTGAGTGTTGTTTGATTGTATTTATTGCAAGAAATTGTCACCATACAAACCAACTGCTTTTTCAGTTAACTATTTATCAAATACCAAATAAATGAAAACAATATTTCACAAACCTTCACCAGAGATATCCGGCGCAAACAAACGGAGCCATCCAAATGAAGGTAACCATGAAGAAACAACCCTAAAAGTTGTAACAAAGCCATTAATAAAAAAATGGAGAAGAATACCAGAGGAAATGATAATAACTTCTCTTATGTCTCAACACCGATGCATGAGAACGAGAAGAGAAATCTCTTGGCAATATGATTTGATGAGAAGAGTACCTCAAGCTTAGTAAAGAAACATGCTTCGAGCGAACTTAGACAGTAAGACATAATGAATTCGGTTAATGCACTTGTTACGGTTCCGATCTTGTCCATTATCTGTCACTAGTTTATATTTGTATTCATGTCACAACTGTTGTAGTTTGTCACTTACTGTAAGTTCAAGTGTGTCACTTATTTACCTTTATATCCTAAGTCTATTTAAAGAACTTTTATTGGTCATGTAATGGTAAGGAAGAAGTTAGTCTATTCTTTGAAGAGATTGTGGTAGCTCTCTCCCGAGCACACTCCGCCTACGCTGTCGCAGTTCCGGCATATCCTCTGCCTTCATCATCTTTGTGATTGCCCCGGGACATCCTCCGGAAACTCTACCAACGTGTTACGGGGTAGCCCATAACATTATAGGCCTAACCCGTAATGTTGGTGGGGTCACCGGAGGAAAGCCGGAGTTGGGGATGATGTAGGCGGAGTATACCGTGGAACCGGAATCACGACTGCCTAAGCGGTGTGTGCTCGGGAGGAGTGAGCTATCACAATCTCTTGGAGAGAAGGGAATGAGTTAATTCATGCGTGATTCCATTCCATACAGTTAGCGTCTTTAAATAGACTTCCAAGACACAAGACCCATAAATGATAACTTCTAACTCCTAACCACTAAATAAAGACGAGAAGGCAACGATAATAAAAGACAACACTTAAAAAGATAACAATAACTAACTAGGCACAACGTCCGAGTCCCATAACAACACTGTCTGTCCGGAAGAACATGATCTCGATATTACATGCGAGGATAATAACTTAATCAAACCGGAAGAAGAAGAAAAAAAAGATGATTAGAGCACATTTAGGCAACAAGGCGCAAGACAATAACTACGCGAAATACTTGATATTCAGAAGGATGTTTCCCAAAAGCACAAGTATTTAGCACACCATCAACTACAAAGTCAGCTATAAAAGGATGGCACAAGCGAAAGAAAGTGTCATTGGAAGAAAAGGTAGTAGTTCAAACATAGGAGGTTAGTAATCTGGCAAATCTCAAGAAGATAGCTCGATGACTCCTATAGATGACTCATTGAACGACTAGAGAAATAATTGGATTTCAGAACTATTTTCACCATTGATCACAAAAGATTGTTCATCTACGACCCTGGCAGAGCCACCAAAGAGAGAAATATTGAAGACCCTAAACTTAGAGACTTTACAACAGGAAAAATGGAGAAGAAAATTAGCAGGTCGATGAATCAAACTCAAAAATAAGTCAAGTGATTCATATTCATCAAAGTGCCCCTATTGTAGCAGACTCATCATTATACAGACAAGTAGTGTATCTAACACCAAATTATTTGCTTGAAAAAAAAACAATGAGTCTATCAGTGATTTTTCTCATAACCCGAACTACTTTTATAGATACCCTAAAAGTAAGGAAGGTAGGGTAATCATCTCCAATACCACAGTGGATTACTTGCATTTGGTTATTATTCCATTGAAAATCTGCAACGGATTCAAGAGCATCTCATGTACATCCTCAATCAACTTGTTTTGAGATGGGAAATCCCTAGCCTAACGTGATAGCAGTTCCTGCAATGCCCACGTATTTTTCCCTCGTGGCTTGGGCTTGAAGTTTCCTTCTCATTTTGGCCATCAGACTCATCAAAATCACAAAAATCTCCTCTACATTGGCACAGACATCTCCTATATGCTTCCCCTAGGTTTCATCGTTTGCATACTCGGGGTAAAATTACTAAGAAAATATCAGTTCGAGCTTTGAACATCACACCTCCTCAATCATTGCAATGATGTTGTATCCCCTTTATGCCTTGGAACTTCATATCAGAATGCACAGTTAGTACTCCCCTCGACTGGGTTGGTCTCATGCACAGTTAGTTCTCGCAGCTTTAAGAGAACCATAATATCACATTCACATATTCTTTTACAATTTCATTCTTTTTTCATTAGCTTAAGAAATACAGCAAAATTTTGATGACATGATGTAACATCCCCAATCGGATAAGAATGATCTCATGAGGGCAAGAACTATCTTTGGGGCAATGAAGCCGGTAGAGAGACAATTCCTTGCAGGCTTCTAGGATGACATGCTTAGAGTAGTCACGGTTCCGGTTTTACTAAAACCGTGAACTGAACCGCTAAAGTAATGGTTCTTCAAATTAGAATCAAAACTTTATTTGGTTTGGCCGGTTCCGGTTCCAGCATAATTTTTGTAACCGCAGTGTCAACGGTTCCGGTTACGGTTCATCAAGAACCAAAACTAAACCGGCAACTAACGGTTCGGTCCGGTTCTATGCGGTTCGGTCCGGTTCCAATCGATTCCAACCAGAACCAAAACCAAATTTGATGGAATGAATGAGAGAGAGGTCAAAAATAAAATACCTAGGAGGAAAAATAAACCCATTAGAATTTTTTGCAATATATCTAGGTATTTAAAACATATTTCATACAAATATAAAATTAGCTTTCATCGGAATAGTCAAGCAATTAAAACAAAATATATCTAGATATTGAAATGCATTAGTTTACCATCTCAACCGAGGCGTCACAACAGATTGTAAATATAGAAATTCAGAGTTTGTAAAATTATGAAACAGTTTAGGAAGTGAGAACAAAGAAGATCTAACACCTGTAAACATACATAAAAAAGGGAATTGTTATTTACACACCAAAATTGGATATTCATACCCAGAATAATATAAATTTGAGCATTTTTTGTCCAAAATCTACCTGATATTTGTACCCAACACAAATTTTGTTTTTATTTCTCTCAAGCCTTAAACTCCCGCAGCCGAACTTTCGCCTCTCCGCTCGCAGTCTCTCCGGCAATCCGATAATATCTCGCCGCATGTCGCGCCCTCTATTCCATCGCGCCTTCCGCCCATCTTCTCGCCACCGCTTCTTTTCTCCTTCGACGCCCGACGCCCACTATATTTTGCCACAGCCCTCCAACCGTTTCCGACTCCCGATGAACATGTGAAAATAGTTTTCTTAATATAAGAGAAATACATACATCAGAGAAATATAAAGCACCCGCATTTGACAGGAAAGAGTGCAGTGATTGTTGTCAAAAAAACAAACAAACTGCTCTCATATGTGCTAAAATAGTTATTTTTACTACCACAATGCTCTGAGAATAGTCGCACAACAAGCAACTCATATGATCATGTGCGATGAATACAAAGCTTGGTCGATAAACCTTTAAATAGTTTGTTTTAAGTGTATGTTATAGCATAACAACAGATTATGCTATGTCCAATAACCCACTCCCAAGACGACGAGTAAGAAGTCGAAGACACATGATACCGTTTGGTGCGGCGGCGGCGATGGTGGTTTCGGTGTGGCGGTGATGGCGGTTGGCGGGGCAGCGGTGATGGCGGTTGGCACGGCGGTGGCGATGGCGGTTGACGTGGCGGCGACGGTGGCGGTTTTAGTGTGGCATCGGTGATCGCAGTTTGCGACGACGGCGATGGAGGTTGTGGCGGCGACATCGATGATGGTTGTTGTCGCGGCGGCGGCGATGACGGTTTGCGGCGACGACGATGGTGGTTATGTCGGGGGAGGTTCGGATATCCACACCACATGCATGGGGTGCAGCTAACGCCTCTCAGGAGATCCCACCGGTTTTCTTAATATTATTATGTACGAGTACAAATATCAATTATGGGTACAAATATCCATGAGTTACAAATATCCATTTATGGGGTACCAATAACAATTCCCCAAAAAAATCAAGACACAGATATCTAATTAGGGCCGTCATATGAGGAAATAAAAAACCCCATCAAAATCCAACAAAAGAACAATAGATGGCATCTACAAATTCATAAAATATATAATTCATAAGGCCAAGATGCCTTGCATGAAATTTTTTAAACATTCCTACATTAATCATCTACCTTATCAATTTGAGTCTTGTCCCGTGTGGAGGGGCTTGAGGAAATAAAATAATTTAACCCCTTCAAGTTTATCACAGTATCATCTTCTAAGTCAAAAAAAAAAAGATGTAGAAGTAATTAAGTCTCTTTGAAGCATTTGATCAAACATTTGCATTGCATCTTACTGATAGTATAGAAAAAACACAAATTAAAATTATATTTATGAAAGAGAAATAGGAGTAGGAAACAAAAATTAAAGTAGCAGTATTGCAAACTGCAAGATAATAAATCTGCAGCTTACTGAAGGGAACGCGCAGATATCCAAGGCATTGTTCTTGAAGAGAGTAAATTCCTCGCTTTTGCGTCGATTCTCTCTTGTGGAATGGGAATAGAATATTGGAAAATATTGTAGACTGGGGCTTCAAGTGGAAGTGGCAACGACTTCGACAGATGAGTCATTTGTAGGCAGCGGCTTCGGCATAAGAGGATGCCAGAGATTTTTCGTCAGATGCAATGGGGCTTCCGTCAGATGCAGGGAGGCATATGCGAGTGGTTTCCCGTCGATACGATGAAAATGTGGGGGGATTGAGAATTGGAACGGGGCTTGTACATACGATGCCCTTGAGTTCATGGGGAATTTTTAGTGGGAAAATTTGGCGGGAAACTGAAATGACAAAATAACCATCATTTTTAAATTAAAGAAGAGTTTTTGAAGGATATATTTGACAGGCCAAATATTACACCATTCACTTTTCCTCTTCTCTTATAATATAAAGATATATTATAAAAAATAATAATATTCTAATAATATTATTAATAATAAAAATATTATAAAAATTAATAATAAACGGGTCGAGGTTCGGTTCTGCTTCGGTCCGGTTCGGATCAGGTCTAAAATTCTTGAAACCACTTGAGACTTGTATGTTGCGGTTCCGGTTCTGGTTCCGGTCCCGGTCCGGATAATAAAATGAACGAACCATACCCGGACCAATGTTATACACGGTTCCAAAATTCAAACTAAAACCTGGATAATTAGCGAACGGCTCGGTCCGGTTTTTTGCGGTTCCAGTTCAGTTCCGGTTCGGTTTACGATTTTTGGTTTTATGTGACAACTCTAGACATGCTGCTAAATGAAAGGAGGTGTAAGAATAAATCAAATCTCATTTCGAAATTAAAAGAAAAATTAAGTAATAATTTGAACTGTAAAATATCAGAAGCATTTTTTTTGAATAGGTGATGGAATTGCATTGAAAACTACGTAGTTAAGTGTGCTCTAATGTGAATATTTCTGTGATAAGTGATCACCTGGGGAATGCTTATATTCCACTTATGAGAAAAAGGGTTAAAGTCGTACAATTCAGCTTTCGGGCTGGGTGTGACACGTGCCCTCTATATCATTAATTATCCTCATCAAAGAAGTATAAATCAACATTGTAAGCCAATACTAAATAATGAGTACCATATCACAACCAAACAAACTTTCAATATTTAGAACACCTTATGACTTGCAAGAGATGATTATCTTTTATAGTTCTTTTCTTATTGTTTATATCTCAAACTCTTTATACTATACATGTCAAACTATTTTAGTCCCAATATCTTAGTGATGTTGGCATATACACTTGAAAATTATAGTATTTAAAAAAATAAAACTTAAGTTGAATTATGCATTCCAGTTGTCTTTCTAAAACTATTTATATACTATATATATATATATATATATTGAAAATATTTTAAAAATCAATATGCTACAGAAACATTTATTTTATTATTTTTTAATCAAATACGACCAATTTATTATATAAGCTTTTACAAACATTTTTTTCAAGTCATAAAATAAGAATTCCATGGAATTGTCTTTTTTAAAATTTTAAGGGGCAATTTAAAAAAAAAAATTTTAGGTGTGCCTGATGTACTTTATGTAAAGAAAAAAGGACAAGTAGAATATAAACACATGATATTTGTATCCAGCAAAAAAAAAATTTTTGCACAAACCTGGTAGCTATGGTTCGCTTCAAAGACTTATCCCAACATAGCTCTGTGATTGACTTTAACTTTATTGATCGAGTAAAAGGATAACCTACCCTAGATAACTAGGCAGGGCATAATGCACATATTAAAATATATACTATAAATACAAAAAAAAGTCAATATAAGCAGCAACAACAACAAACAACACTCTAGCCTTTATCCCACTATAGCGGGGTTGGCTATATGGATCCTTTGTCGTCATTGTGCCCTATCTTTTGCCATAATCTCACTAACGCCCAAGTACATATAAGCAATGGGATATAATCAATATTTATTATGAATTCTGAAGCTGTGCTTTCCATTCTACACCAGGAAGGCCTAATGCCTAACAATTATTGAAATTTCGCTAACTTACATAAATTTGGAACCATACATTAGGTTATAATGTTCATTCATGAATGGCTATCTAGAGGTAGTCTACATCGAGCAGCTGTCTGTATATTAAAAAAGAACAGAGAAATGAAGTCTATCAGTTGAAGAAAAGCTTATATGATTTGAAGCAAGCCAGCACAAGAAAGAAACAAAACGAGAGTTCAACATTGAGATATAAAATACTCACAGATCACTGGGACCAACTTGACCTATGATTCAGGTTTTGGATCCGGGAATGTCTTCAAAATCTGCACAAACACAAATATAAGAACTACTTGAGTGAAGCTACATGACAGCGGATAGAAGACGAGGCATTATTCATCAGTTGTCACAGAGACCGAACCTGATACAAGTACCAAGAAGCAAAAGCATCTGTGGCAGCATAGTGAAGTTGCTCCTTTGATAGTTCATTGGCTTCCCAATTCCCCAATCTTATCTTATAGGGCTTCAACAACTGTTGAGGAAAATGATATTTTGGAACTTAGGGTAACTGTGGATATTCAAAGGAAAAAAAATTAATCATGTTCACATGGAAAATGGACTTATCCGATTAAAAAATACACAGGGGTCAGCTAGGTTGGTTGGAATTAGGGATTCAGAAATAAAATTGGACGTCCAATTTTTTATTGAAAATAGAGCTCCAATTCTAATTCCATGGCACCACTTCTGCCAAATGAACGGACCCTAAATGAAAATATAGTTTGATGCAGATTGGAGACATCAAACGGTTATCATAAGAGTTGCAAATAGTAGAGATATGATTAAGATTTTGAAGTGGATGTGATAGCAAAGAAACTTTCTTCTATGGTCATTAATATTTCTTTTTATTTGTGATCATGCAACTGTGTGTGCATCAACATTTACCAATCCATTTTATTAAAACATAAAGTGATATCTAAACAATAAGTAAAAGTATCTTCAATTTATTACAAAGAATAACAGGAAATAGTGAGATAAACCTCTATAAATAAAGTTTGTATGGTAAAGATATAGCAATGCATCAAGAGTATTATGGATAAGTGAAATCTACGAAGTAACAAGGTAAAATATCAATGAATGAGAAGACCGAGAAGATCAAGGGATAACGAAGATGATGGGAACAAGAGTAAAAGAGTGATTAACTTTATCAACATTTCTTAGGGTTCTTTCATAGTTAATAAATTCCACTTCCAATGGTTTTATCTTTATGCATGCTTAGGTTAGCAATTTCTTATATCTTATTATAAACTTAAATTCTTGCATTCCCAACACCATAAACACTAGGTCAAGATTTATAAGGAAAATATCTTGGCCACATCAAATGTAATTTCTAAGCCTTAACAAAAGTTAAGAAATTTCAAGGATAAAAATTTCAAGCCAATTCTCGGAAGTTCATTTCTAAATAAAATTTTATTTTGAAGGTGCCATCATTCCCAAAAAAGGTCCACAAATATCCTTTATCGAAGAACCTAATTCGTTCCAAATAAAAACAGAGCTAGACACAATCCCTTGGAATCATGTATAATAGAGCTTCCATTTATTGGAACTTAAGGTTGAGAGAAAGTTCGCCAATATCCTTCATCTCGGTCTAGGATCAATCCCCGATTTTCACATCTCGGCCGGAGCACTAGCTTTGCAAACCGAAAACTGCCCACGAGGAACCCCATCTTTGTTCCCCTAGTTTTGCCTACATCATTTAAAGATCATCTACACACGAAACAATGCTAACTAAGTCAATCACATTACCTCCTTGCACGTGAGTGCTTCAGTTAAAGAACTAAGTCCCCAGTTCTTAGGAGCTCCACCAAGCTTGAGATTTGCATACTTTGATAAATCTACCAATGGTGTTACACAAACATTGTAATCCCTTGAGATCTTTGTCGCATCACCGCCGATTCCTATTCCAACCTTCGTAAAAAAAAATAACACATCCATTCATGTGCACCATAACAAAAGTAGCCACTAAGAAAAATAGGTTTCCTGATCTATGGGAGCAGATATACCTTGGAAGATGAAGGATCTTCCAAGAGTGACTTCAATATAGGAGGTACGCCTGAGTGAATTATGTGCATGACATAACAATCAGAAGAATCCATGCATATTTGCAATACTGCAGTCTTCGGAAGTGTTTGCCCTGCAGATTATAGATTACTTTAAAATTTGTTGGAAGAGCTCAAAACTTGTATATATTATTTCAGTATGTAAATACAAGGAGAGAATACAAATATATAGGAGAGAAGAGAGAAGAATAAATCCTATACATGATGTGGGACTAAAGAAGGAGAGGAAAAATGGGCCATTTAATGGGCCTTTTACATGGGCTTTTCTAATACTCCCCGCAAGCTGGAGCGTACAAGTCGTATGCGCCAAGCTTGGATAGGCACTGATAGAAGAGGGTACTAGGTAGAGCTTTGGTGAGGATGTCAGCAACCTGTTCAGTACCCGGAACATGCTTGAGCTCGATCTTCTTCATGTGGACTTTCTCTCGGATGAAATGACAATCTACCTCAATATGCTTCGTTCTTTCATGGAAGACCGGGTTTTTGGCAATATGTATGGCAGCTTGACTGTCACAAAGGAGGAGAGCTGGTGAAGGTAGTTTAACTCCAAGGTCGGTAAGGAGACTCTCAATCCATGTGAGTTCAGAGACCACAACAGCCATTGCCCGATATTCTGCTTCTGCTGAGGATCGAGCAACCACCGCTTGTTTCTTGCTTCGCCAAGTAATCAGATGTCCTCCAAAATAAGTGCAAAACCCGCTAGTAGATCGTCGATCGTCGAGGGAGCCAGCGTAGTCGGCATCAGAGTATGCCACTAGTGTAGGAATGGAAGATGAGGTTTTGTATACAAGTCCTTGGCCAGGAGCTGTCTTAAGATATCTGAGAATGCGTTCCACATCCTGGAGATGAGAGCTTCGAGGAGAGTGCATATAGCGACTCACAAGTCCCACAGCGAAAGATATATCAGGTCTTGTAACTGTTAGGTAGATAAGCTTCCCAACTAGACGACGGTAATATTCTGGATTTGGTAGAAGCGAATCAGAATCTGAGCCCTGAGCACATATTTTGTGATTTGCATCCATGAGAGTGTTAATAGGTTTGCAACCAGAGTAGCCTGCATCATGAAGAAGATCCAGGCAATATTTGCGCTGAGAGAGAACCAACCCATCTGACCGTCTGGCCACTTCCAGACCGAGGAAGTACCGAAGAGGACCCAGATCTTTAGTTTGGAAGACGGAGCTCAGGTGTAGCTTAACGGCCTGTATGTCGTCTAAGTCACTGCCAGTAATAATGATGTCGTCGACATATACCAACAGGAGAACCGTACCAGTGGCTTGGTGACGAGTAAACAATGAGAAGTCAGCCGAGCTGCGAGTGAAGCCAATGTCCCGGAGAGCTTTGCTGAACTTGTCGAACCATGCCCGAGGGGATTGTTTGAGACCATATAGAGATTTGAGAAGATGACAAACCCGTGACTCCCCCGTGGTCTCAAACCCGGGAGGTTGTTGCATGTAAACCGTTTCCTGAAGGTCGCCGTTCAGGAAAGCGTTCTTGACGTCGAGTTGAAACAAGGGCCACTGGCGATGGACAGCCACAGAGAGGAGAATGCGGACCGTGTTGAGCTTAGCGACCGGAGAGAAGGTCTCGTCATAGTCCAGCCCCGGTTGCTGGGTGAAGCCACGAGCAACCAACCGAGCTTTGAGGCGATCAATGGTCCCATCAGGAGCATGTTTAATGACGAAAACCCATTTGCACCCAACGAGTTTCTGGCCGGGAGGAAGGGGCACCAGGGTCCAGGTCTGGTTGGCCCAAAGAGCAGCCATCTCTTCTTCCATGGCCGCACGCCACCCAGGATGTTGAAGAGCATCCTGGACAGAAGTAGGAATAGAGACCGAGGAGAGCGAAGTAGCCAAGGCCTGAAGAGGTGGAGAGAGGCGATGGAGAGAAACATAATCCGCCATTGGATGAGCGGTAGAGGCCGACACCGGAGCAGCAGAACACGGAGAAGCCGAGGTCGAAGCCGACTGCAGAGGAGCAACGGGAGGAGGAGGGCGACGAGCATAGACCCGAATAACGGGGGGTCGAGGAGGGTCAACGGTGGGAGGTTGCGGAGGGACGGTGGGAGGTGAGTGGACGTCTCATCCCATCCCCCATCCTTGCGCTTCCATCCGGGAGCGAAGGATTCCAGATCTACACGGACGCCTCTTATCAGGGGATGGGTGCAGTCTTGATGCAGCACGGACACGTCATCGCTTATGCTTCGCGACAGTTGAAGAAGCATGAGCATAATTATCCAGTACATGATCTAGAGCTCGGGGCTGTGGTTTTCGCCCTGAAGATATGGAGGCATTACTTATATGGGATTCATTGTGACATCTTTTCAGATCACAAGAATCTCAAGTATATCGATACTCAGAAGGACCTAAACCTGAGACAGAGGAGGTGGCTGGAGTTTCTCTGTGATTATGATTACAAGATCCACTATCATCCGGGAAAAGCGAACACGGTTGCGGATGCTTTGAGCAGGAGGGCCGGCACTTCTGGACCGGAGCCCCGATTGATGTCCATGGAGCTATTTCAGATGATGGAGGACATGCGCATTACCGTGGTGTCCGAGACTGAGCCAGATGTATATAGAGAGTATTTGAGCTCCGTGATCAGCTGCGATGATATACATGAGCGCATCCGAGCACATCAGAGGCTGGATGCTGCGTTACAGCCGATTTTCAGTGCCCTGGAGAGGGGCAAGGTCGAGGACTACACGTTGCAGGATGATCTTCTTCGGTTTCGGGGGCGCATCTACATACCAGCAGGAGGCAGTATCCGGGAGGACATACTCCGAGAGGCACATTGCTCGAGATATTCAGTGCACCCCGGCATCACCAAGATGTGGGCAGATTTGCAGAGATCTATGTATTGGCCCGGGATGAAGAGGGAGATCACGGATTTTGTGACCCACTGCGAGACCTGCCAGCATGTGAAGGCGGAATGCAAGAGCCCGGGAGGTTTACTACAGCCACTGCCAGTTCCAGAGTGGAAGTTCGAGGACATTGCTATGGACTTTGTACACGGATTGCCTCGCTCCCACTCCGGGCATGATTCTATCTGGGTTATAGTGGACAGATTGACCAAAGTCGCGCGGTTTATTCCAGTTCGGAAGGATGCCCCAGTTGCAGTTCTGGTGAGACTATTTGTGGAGCAGTACATCAGATATCATGGTATCCCCAGGACTATTGTTTCGGACCGTGATGGTCGGTTCACTTCGAGCGAGTGGAGGGCCGTGCATGCTCACTTGGGATCTCGGCTTACCTTTAGTACCGCCTTCCACCCGCAGACCGACGGACAGACCGAGCGGACCATCCGGACCATGGAGGACCTGCTCAGATTATGCATATTGGATACGGGAAGGCCTTGGGAGAGGCTGCTGCCATTGATCGAGTTCTCGTATAATAACAGCCACCAGGCTAGCATCAGGATGACTCCGTATGAGGCTCTTTACGGGAGGAGATGCCGGACACCGCTATCATGGGTACAGGATGTGGACACCAGGGCTCTGGGATCCGAATATATAGAGGACACTGAGGCTCAGATTCGATTGATCAGGGATCGGCTACTGGAGGCCCAGAGCAGGCAGGCAAAGTATTATGATGCTCGGCACCGGCAGGTGGAGTTCCAGGTTGGAGACAGGGTATTCTTGAAGATACGTCCGGTACACGGTGTTTCACGGGTGCGGAGGCACAAGAAGCTCAGTCCACGATACATGGGGCCCTACCTGATCCTGGAGCGGATCGGCCCCTTAGCCTACCGACTGCAGCTGCCACCGGAGTTGGGTGCACTACATGACGTCTTCCATGTCTCTTCCTTACGGAGAGCTCTCCTTCGGCCGGAGCAGCACATCACTACTACAGCCGGACCGGTAGAGCCTGACAGGTCAGTGAGATTGGAGCCGATCCGGATTGACGATACAGCCATCCGAGTGTTGCGGAAGAAGAAGGTTCCCCTTGTGAAGGTGCTGTGGTCCAACCATGGACGGGAAGAGCACACTTGGGAGCCGAGAGATCTGATGCTGGAGCAACACCCGGAGCTATTCACATCAGGTACATTTAAATTATGCTTTTAAAGATTCTTGATAGTTCTTGTAATTAGAACCCCGTAGACCGAACTTAAATTTCGGGGACGAAATTATTTTCTTGTTTATTGGAAATTGTAACATCCCATGTTACTTCTAGACCCCTCAACTTAGATTGGGTTAGGCATGGGGTGAGATTTGAGGAGACCAACTAGGTTTGACCCCAGGTAGTGGGTGGTAGCCAGGTGGGGCCCACTATAAGACCATAGTCAAACTAGGTCAAACTAGCCTAAGAGGGGACCCTAGCCACACCATGACCCCACCACATTGCCCTAACCCTAAAGACAATCTAAGTGGAGCCTAGGGTATGTCACTGGGTCAACATTTTGACCCCAGTTGACCAAGGTCAACCTTGGGCTTAATTTGGTCAAACCCACACCCATAGGCCTAATTAACCTAAGTGGGGCACTCCCTTGACCCAAACCAAGTTGGGTGGTGCCACTAGACCCATTTCCATCAGGTGGGGTCAGTCCACCCACCATAGTTGACCAGTCAACCCCAAAAGTCAAATTGGTCAACAATTTGACCTAAGGAATGAAATGAAGGCCAAGTCATTCCCCCTTGGACCAAGCCCACCAAAATTGGCCCATAGTCAGCCCAAGTGAACAAGACCAACCCTACCCCTCTAAATCAGGAGAGAGAATGCATGCAAGGGGGTAAAATTGGAAATTTTAGGAGAAGAGGAGAGAGAAAGAGGGATGAAGGAAATGGTGGCCACATGGCCACCCCATCAGCTGACTTAGGCTGCCCAAAACCAAGTGGCTGACCTCCCCTCTTCTTTTCCAGCAAAATTCCAGAGCTGAGAGCCACATGGCAGCTGGGTGAAATCTCCAAAGCCCAAAACCGAGCTAGCATTGGAGATATCTCCACTTATAGCCCACTTCAGTCCAAACAGAGCTCACCATCAGCTTCAGAAGGCCGAGAGGAGTGGAATTCGACTACTTACTCATGGAGAACGGTGGAGAATTCAACTTTCGGGGAGGAGCTCGCCGGCGCACCACCACCACGGCAAACCGCCGCCTGACCCGCAGCCAAGCCCCGATTATGGTGCGTTTCACTTCACCTCTACCCGCACTAGCTTCTTAGATCAAATAGGCGAGAGATCGGGCTCAATTGAGCCCGATGCCATGTGAGAAAATCTAGAAAATTCTAAGTTTCTGAAACCGCTCGGGATCGCCGTCGCCGCCGTCTCCCGCCGCCCCATCGCCGGGAAATGATAGCCACCACCACCGTGAAGGTGATGACACCATTGGCCGGAGGTGGCGACGCCTCAGCTGGCCGGAAACCGCCGGCAAAATCGCTCCAGGTCGGCTCGATCTCAGCCGTTGGCTGGAGGTAGACGATAACCCGATTCCGTCAATTCTTACTTTAAGATTCGTGTGCCGATTTTAATATAAATCAGTTTAATAAATGAATAGTAACATTTCTGTCACATATATTCAGCCCTCTTGCAAGTTAAATTTAGGCCTCTTAGAGGCATTTCCAGAACTTAGGCCCTTGATGAAAATTGTAGCATAGGGTCTTACCTTTAATATGCCACCCTAAACATACAATTTGGAGTAGTGTACAGCCCTGTAGGATATTTCTCTTAGGACTGGTCCTAGACTAGGTCAAAAATTATATTGGATGCCCTGGTCTCAATATTAGTCACCATGACCCCAAATTTTGGGCACACGCATGATTAGGGCTTACTTACCTCCTGCCAAAATTTAGGAATTTTTGGAAAATATTTTCCTATAGTTTTTGGTAAAATATCAAAATTTAAATAAATGATATATATGGAGTTCTACTCCTCCCCATGGCCCCAAATTTTGGTGGTGGGTCAGTGGGGTCACCCTTGGTGCATGATAAAATTTTCAGCACCTTGGGATCACTGCATGTTGGGGAATCCACTTGCATGTGCTAGCCTATGTTAAGGCTTGGTGTGCAAATAGCAAAAAATGCAAATTGGTGAATTTAGCCCAATGGTTGCATGCAAGAATTATGAAATTAATTACAGTGGTTCATTAGGATAAAGTTCACCCCCAAAAATAATGAGGGAATTTTTGGGATCAAAATTCCATTTATTGGAATTTATTTTCATTATAGCTATTTTGAAATTAAAAATTGGAAAATAGGATTTACTCAAGTACAAATCCAAACAACTTTGCCAAGGCATAGATTACATCACATTTGACTTAGGAAAATTATGATTTCTCTGTTTTGAAGAACCTTGGAGTAGATACCCTAAATTTCCCATTTTACCCTTATCATGATAATTCTTGAAATGATATATTTATACCTCTGAAAAATTTGGGATTTATTCTACTGTCATAAAATGTTGATATTAGTTTATCATGAATTTCTCAGAATTTTATTGGATGCATTACTTGTGTTAAATTAGTACAATGGCATTTTGGTAAATACATTATAATGGAACCCTATAGGCCATCTTACATCCAATTTTGATGATTCTCTGCCAATAGCCATAATTTAGTGTCCTAAAGGCTCTGTAATTTTTCTGGAATTTTTGAGTATATAATGCTTATACTTCATGTGTAAAATGGAATTTATGTGGGATTGTTATTAAATAGAAAATGACAATAAATAGTTTAAGGAAAATTATGAAATTCTGAAGGCAGCAATATTTGGTTAATATACATCTCAGGAAAAATTTCCTAAGTCAGAGGATGCTTAATTAAATCACTTCATGTGTAAAGTGGCCGAGCATTTAAATTAAGAGAATTAATTAAATGACCATTTGGCCAGGAAAAATTATGAGAATCCTTAGGGTAGTTCCCTTAGTCCATAATACCTTAGGATAAATATTTAGAGGCAAGATGCCTTAAGTTTTGGAAGATCACATTTCTAGGGTAAACATAGGTCATGGTCTGCATATAACACAAATAGGTCTTGCCTTAGGGAATTACCAGGGGACTGATTATTGGCAGAAATAAGAGAGAGTTCAACATATGTAACCCTGGTGGGTAGAGTTTTCTTAGTGAGGGATCAAAAGTGCAAGTCTTAACTAACAACTGGAGTGGGGATCGGCGGAAGACCGTCGGTTTTCCCGGTAATAACTTAAGTCACTAGGGTTATACTAAAGCAATAAGGAGAGCTGGGAAGATACATGGGTAGCCATCAACTAAAATAAATATCCTTGCGAAAGGGAACGCTGGGCGTAATCCCAACACAGTTCCTAGTGCCCCTTGAGAGCCCTTCACAGGGAATACCGGGGGCAGTCCTGGGATTAACCTTAAATCTCTAAGTATAATAAACCGTAGGCAAGAGTAGTTTAATAGGTTAGGACATTGTTGTACCTTCTCGCCCGTGTGTGGGCTGGAGAGATTCATGACATATGCTCACCCGTTTTGGGGTTTGAGGGAGTTGGTATAAAGGCACTGATGTGCGTTCTCACCCGTGTTTGGGTTTGAGGGATTCAGGACGGGTTTTGGTCCTGCGAGCGGAAGGCTCGGTATGAATTACTTGCATGTGCATAATTATCGTGGCGGGGCATGCGGTACTGGCCGTTCGTCACACCGATGGCAGTACGGTGCACCAGGCGGTTGTGGGAGTTAGAGGGGCCAGTGGGTTGTTTTACACTGCGGTCTGGAGGACGACCCCCGATAACACACATCCGACCCAACAAGACTGACGGGTTGTCAGCAAAGTACGTACGCGAGACTCTAGAGTGCACCTTGGACGTGTACAGAGGCGTATGAGAGGGGTCTAAGGCTTGGTAGTGTGCATACCGGTCTAGAAGCGGAGACGCCCGCTCCGCTGCTGCCGTAGCCACAGCGGTGGTACCCGAGAGTGATGCTAGCTCTCAAAAAGTGGGAACTAAAGGTCTGTGATCACAGAGTCGTTGTGTGTGAGTTGCACTTGTCTGCGCATAAAAACTGCATCATATCATTCATTCATATTAGGTCATACGCTTCATAGATCCTTATCATATAAATTAGTATGGGCTCTTTTATATGATAAGTTAAATTTCCTGGAAATCCTAACTTATATATTTGTATGGGCATTTATATAAGTTAGGGTACGTTTGTGATGTTAGCTTAGTGGTAGCTTAGCTTATTTACTTGTTCATACTGCTGTTTCTTTACTTTCCTTTACTGCACCGCTCTTACTTACTTACTACTTGTACTGTACTTAGCATTGCTAGTGTAGAATTTCGTTACTTAGTACCACTTTAGATAGATATTGTCACCTGCTTCCATTTTGCTACCCCTTGTTGTCCTCCGCTTCGTCCTCCCGCTCGGTGCCTAGGAGCTGCGGGGCGAGGTGTGGAGGAAACGACTTAGTCTTTTTGACTAATGGTCGGTGACCAACTATTTTTAGGAGCCCGTGGAGATGGAGCACCAGCACGTCGAGGAGGCAGGGCATGAGGAGCAGATACCACTTCAGCAGGCTACTACCACTACTGCGCGTCCTCAGGTGGGACGAGCCTTGATGTTCTAGTTTAGCTTCCGCATTTACTATTTTGTGAGAGAGAGAGATTTGATGTACTGGGCATAAGCCCCTTTTTACTCTTTCTTCTGTACTTTTCTGTGGACTATTGATGTACTATTCATTTCCTTATATGATTGTACTGTGACTTGTGGACTGATAGTTTTTATACACAGTTTTTACTTCTTTAATCTCATATTGGCCTACAGGTTAATGATCGTACTAGCCGGCAGAATTGGCGTATTGCGGTGTCGACTAACCCGTGAGTTAGTGCCACCGTAAGACGGCGGTTCTGGGCATAAGATCCGGTAGCCCTCCTTGGTAAGGGGGAGGGGGGTCTTACAGGAGGTGTGCCCAATTACCTTGAATCCAACTGGATGACCCCTCGACGACGAAGAATAATGTCCTAGACTCGCCGACGGCAGCTAGAGAGGGCCGATTTTACAGAGTCGTTCCAGGCGGCCCTAAGACCTAAGGCGGAAACGGGAGAGGTGCGCTGTGGGGAGAGGCGGTGTGGGGAGTGGCGAAAGCGTTAGAGCGGCGGTGCAGGGAGCGGTGGTGCGGGGAGCGGCGGTATCGGGCTCCAAACGATGTGGGAAGCAGCGGGATCGGGCTCCACGGGATGAGGGAGTGGTTTGCCCTGAGCCATTATATTATAAATTATATAACATTTATTTAATATTTTTTAAATTTATTTGTTGTTTTGCACATATCCAAATTCGATTTGCCCATATCAATCGCCTAAGAAAAGTATAATCTATAATTTTTCAAACTTATAGGAATTTCCCAGTAAAAAAGCCCCCTTTTAAATACTTTTTATGTTGATATTGTGTGCATAGTGTTTTTTGGGTTAACAACAAAACTTCAATACTCTACCGATTTTCAAAAATGTAGAAAAGATCTTGGGCGTACAAGTGGAGTAAAAATTAGATCCACCAATCGAATCTTAAGGAAGGTTCACGAGTCATCTAGCGGTGCAATATCAAAGCAGGCGAGTCGTGCATTTGAAGAAACTCCTAAGACTAACCAGTCTAATCTTCTTTCAAGATAAAGCAAGTGAATATAGTCACCGATCCCGTCCTCAAATTTTGAAGGAAAAAAGCAACAAAAAGGCTCATAGTCGCAGCATAGAAAATGTGCCTTATGAAATAGTCTATGAAACGAAAGGGGATGAAAGTAGCTACGCGACTCCCTTGACCATCTTTCAAAGTTCTCAATAATCTACTAATCAAAGGCTGTGGTGGTTCTGAATAACCAGCCAAGCAAGAAGAAGCTCAATTCTGGTACCCACTGATAGGTTAGTGGGCTAGGGTCCTTCGACAACCAATCTCCTAAAAAGCTAGAATCTTCCATTCATGATGGTGAGTCATCACAGAAATCCATCCAATAAGGGAAGGAAGCCGGATGAAATTCTCATGAAGAAACTCATTGATGAATCGAAGGCAAGCAATAGCGAAGTATCAACATACACAATTGATACTGATCAATATTCGGAAACTTTTTCACGTAAAGAGTCATTTTTCTCAAATTCTCATGCACTGTGTAAACGGTACCTTTCCTTTCATTCAATTTATCAACTACTTGAAATGCTAGAAAGGTGTCTTTCTTATTGAAATAACTGATGTGACGGTCAGAAAAATTCACGATTTAAAAATTATAATAATAATATGATATCCGGCATGCGCAATATTCAGCCGATTTTTTTTTTAAAAAAATATTTTTTATATAGAAAAATAAGATCTTAAAATGGGGCGAAAAATCCCAACAAATATTTTATATTTTATTTTAGAAAAAAATTTGATTGCCTAAAAATCACTTTTTAGTGGGATGCAGGGACCTTCCTCTAGATTCGAATATTGGACCAAAAAATTTTCCCCGAGTGAAGGAGTAATATAGTTGCAGGGCATTAGGCACCTGCGCTAAACTGCTCATTTACAATAAAATTGTGGATATAAAACTACTTGCTTTACAGTGGATGTTTATTAACAAACTGCGATACAGTCGATGTGTTATTAACAAAATGACGCCCAAATAATTAAATATTCTACGGGAGTCGGAGAAATAGGAAGATCGTCTCGTAAAAACAGGAGAATAAATTTTTAACAACCAAATGACACGTGTCTATTATTCAAGATTATAGTTTCGCATTATATATTATAGTATAATAATAACACTGAAAGAAATTGGTAGAAACTAAGGCTCCGTTTGGCACGGTGGTGGCGGTTGAAAACACATGAGTTAAAACGTCATTCGTTAAGAATCACCTAACAAATATCATCTGTTTGAACATAAAAGTGGATGAAGTTTCCTAAGTGGGTGTTAACGAATGACAATTTAATCCCCATGTTCATGACCGCAACCAGCGTGCCAAACGGAGCCTAAGCCTTCATTTGGCATAGTGGTAGTGAACGTAAACGCATGATTTAAACCAACATTCGTTAGTGATCATTTAACAAACTTCATTCATTTAAACATAAAAATGAATGAAGTTCCTTAGATGCGCGTTAATAAATGATAGTTTAACCTTCATGTTCACGACGGTCCACGGTCCCAAACAGTGGCGGAATTAGGATTTAAATCCGACCCGGATACCATTCAAATAATAGTGTTTTATGATAATTTTTATTCAAAATTCAGAGAAAATATTGCAACTGACAGTAAGCAAAAATATAAATCAGAAAACAATGTACTTAACATTCTTTAAAAAATCATGACATTACATAAATCAGAAAATTGAAACTATCAAAATAGATAATACAATAGAACTAAAGATTACATAATAAATTTTTTTGATAAAAGAACTTACAAATAAAAAAATCACTTTCCTCGGGCACATATTCTAAAAATGTTGAATAATTTCTTCATTTATAATGTTGTCTGTAACATTTTTCTCAGTATATGATATCAGACAACCATTCACTCATTCATCTTTAATTCTATTCCTCAAACGATACTTTATAATCTCTTCATCCTTCATTCATCCTTCATTCATTCTATTCCTCATTCTATTCACTCATTCATCCCTCATTTTATTCCGTCGTTCTAGTTGATTCTTATAAATTACTGCTCAAAATACTAGTAAACACGAGAAGAAACATTAAAGATTAACATTCAATATCAAAAATCAGATCTAACTCAATTAGATCTAACTGTTAAGCACTTAAGCAGGAATCACTGCACACCTTTCTAAAAAAATACTGAATTACTTTAAGAGAGCGAACATCAAAAATCAAGACTTGGGCAGATCTAACTGTTAAGACTTAAGCATACCTTTCTAAAAAAAATCAAGAGAGGGATTTTGCTGCACCCCAAACTCCAAAGCATGAACATTGCAGTCTACAAAAATGATTTGATTCAAGAGAGGGATTCCACAAAATGATTTGATTCAACTCATCTGCCGAATCGCCGATGAGTCAACGACTGATCCAAAATTTGCTTGCCGTTTAGCAGGAATCAAACGCAGAAGCTCGATCGATCTCCACCATTTCGTCACCGGCGCCTCCAGGCTCTTTCTAAGACTCCGTCTCTCCGCCGTCCGCTGGCGCCGCTCCGTGTCAAAACAGTATAATCGCCGGCACTTTCGCTTGCACTCCTCGCGGACTCGCGCCGCTCAGGGTGGCGGAAAAAACCTAGCAGTGAATCCAGCGATACCCCGATATATCCCGCGCGGGCCGACTCCCTGTAGAAAAAATCGCGAAAACAGACCCGGGCATGTGCCCGGGTGTGTCTAGACATAGGTCCGCCCTGGTGCCAAACGGAGGCGACAAGGTCACTTTTCTCAGGTGCGCACAATTCTTTTATATCATACAATCTCTCCTGCCCCAGCGTGAAAGCACACACACCGTTGATTCTGTTGATTATGGGTGAGCAAAAAGATCAAGAGAACCAAAAACTGATCAGGACCGAACCAATCAATTCACGACGGATTTAATGATTGGTTCAGGTATGGTTCTCAACTCTTACGGTTGGATACCCTAGAATTGAATTAAGAACTGAATACCTATTAATTAAGTAAAAATAAGTTAATCTTATCAATTACAACTATATAATACAATAAAAATTATGTTTATAACAATATTCACTAGATTTATTGTTGATATACACATCAAATGAGAAAATAAAATGTGTAAAAAACAGTAGGAAAATCATATTTTGTTTAAAATTTTATAAGTAATTTTTATTTGTAATTATCACGTCAAGTAGAATAACTGGAACCAAACCGAGCTTTTCGATTCAAGTATGATTCTAGATTTAGAATATATGGGTTCTTGATTTTTGATGAGCCGATTCGAACCGGCTCGAGTTGTACCCCCAGTGTCAACAAAAAGTATGGCCCCCATCAAATAGAAAACTACAATAAAAATTCAATATTTTATAATGTTTAAATAAATATATTTTTTACAAATATTTGATTTAAAAATAAATTTAACAATTGCAATTAATCTCCTGGTCTAATGATAAACCTACTCTTAAAACTATAATTAATATTCGTTAGACATCTTATTTGTAAACAAATTCAGCCATTGCAATTCATTTAACGGTGCAATGACAAACCTCATTTTAAAACTACAGTGGTATAGTATAAATATAAATGCATTGTCCATTTAAGCTCCGTTTGGAGAGACTTATTTTCGCCGGTCAAGCGGTTACGACCACATGAATCGAGCCTTAATATGTCAATGATTAACCTCCGTAAGAAGAAGAACCCATGGAGAACCATGGGGATGAGGCTGGCGGGGAAGGCGGGTATTACAGAGCAAACAATCTTAAGCTGTTGGTAAATGATTTTTAACGAAGAATGCCTACAAAATCACTCTTCCATCTTATAAACTGTCAACATTCTAACTTTCCAAACACATCTACAGAAGAAATTGGGGTGGATGTGTGGACATACGAGACTGAATAAAATTAGAAATGAATGTATCCGAGATAAGACAGGAGTGACACCAATTGTAGAGAAGATGTAAGAAGCTCGATTAAGATGGTTCGGACACGTGCAAAGGAGACCATTAATGTTGTGAGAGTTTAGCCACTAGGCATGTTAAGCGGGGGGGAAGGAGTAGATCAAAAAAGATTTGGAATGAAATTATAAGAAAAGACATTATGTGCTTGGTCATTAGTGAGATTATGACTGAAGATAGGGCGGACGAAATGGCGACAAAGAACCCATATAGCCAACCTCACAATGGTCGGATAAAAAGGCTTTGAGTGTTGTTTGATTGTATTAATGCAAGAAATTGTCACCATACAAACCAACTGCTTTTTCAGTTAACTATTTATCAAATACCAAATAAATGAAAACAATATTTCACAAACATTCACCAGAGATATCAGGCGCAAACAAACGGAGCCATCCAAATGAAGGTAACCATGAAGAAACAACCCCAAAAGTTGTAACAAAGCCATTAATAAAAAAATGGAGAAGAATACCAGAGGAAATGATAATAACTTCTCTTATGTCTCAACACCGATGCATGAGAACGAGAAGAGAAATCTCTTGGCAATATGATTTGATGAGAAGAGTACCTCAAGCTTAGTAAAAAAACATGCTTCGAGCGAACTTAGACAGTAAGACATAATGAATTCGGTTAATGCACCTGTTACGGTTCCGATCTTGTCCATCATCTGTCACTAGTTTATATTTGTATTCATGTCACAACTGTTGTAGTTTGTCACTTACTGTAAGTTCAAGTGTGTCACCTATTTACCTTTATATCCTAAGGCAAGTCTATTTAAAGAACTTTTATTGGTCATGTAATGGTAATGAAGAAGTTAGTCTATTCTTTGAAGAGATTGTGGTAGCTCTCTCCCGAGCATACTTCGCCTAGGCAGTTGCAGTTCCGGCATATCCTCTGCCTTCATCATCTTTGTGATTGCCCCGGGACATCCTCCGGAAACTCTACCAACGTGTTACGGGGTAGCCCATAACATTATGGGCCTAACCCGTAATGTTGGTGGGGTCACCGGAGGAAAGCCGGAGGTGGGGATGATGTATGCGGAGTATACCGTGGAACCGGAACCACAACTGCCTAAGCGGTCTGTGTGTAACATCCGAAATTTGACGCGAAAAAATTATTTGATTTGTAGGGGCAAATCGCGACGAATTTTGATCGAGGCGGCGCGTTGACAAGGTATAATGTCACTTTTCCTTTTGATAGCGATCATTAGCTCGTAGTGCATAAATTTTAGTGCGTGACGTTTTTCGTTTTAGTGACGCGCGGTGTGAAAGTAAATCAATCTTCAAAGTATTAGTGTTGGGGTGCCAATAGTATTTTCCCCCCCTCCTCTCATACGGTTAACACAAGAACCGCAGGAATTAAAAACCGCAAGGCGTATATAAAACCCGCAACCCTCATCTATCGGGAAGAATACCGCAGCCGTCTCCCGAAAAAAAAAATCGAACTCACCGAAGCCAAAACGTTCACTTCCACCGGTTAGGGTTGGATTCGGCACTTTCCCGGCCAAGGGAGGAAAAGGAAAGTCTACCGGTGCTCGTAGAGGAGGGAGGAGTGGTCGGAGATGGTTTCCGGAGAGGAAACGGACGCCGGAGAGGCTTGCGGGAGGCGCGGCTCTGCGCGCTGCGGGAGACGGACGGGCGAGCGATTTCTGTAATACTGGGAAGGGGTGTTACAAATTGGTATCAGAGCCAGGTTTAGGATCCCTGGACCCTAGAAGGTTTTCACAGAGCCATAGGACTGAGTAAGAGTAAACTCATGTTAGTAGAGTATTTTAAGTTGCGGTTAAGTCTTAATTTTCGAAAGAGTACGAAATAAATTTATCAAGCCAGTTTTAGCAGATGCTTGATAGATAACCAGATTTCTTTTATATGTTCTATCAGGCTACTCGAGTAAGTGAACCAGGTGAATCTTCACATCAGGACCCTGTTCCTAACGCCACTATGGGAGATGCTGCAGTGCCACAGGTACCTCCAGTTCCAGCAGCTTCAGAGGGCACTGATATAGCGTCTCAGATTGCCAAGGCGGTTACTGTTGCCTTGATGGAGTTTCAGAGAGGACTGGCTGCAGGGTTTCCAGTTCCAGTACACGTACCAGCCCCTGCACCAGCTCCTGCCCCAGCGCCCGTGGAGATGACCCTGGAGCGTTATTTGAGGAATTTTAGAGAACTTCAGCCTTCAAACTACAGTGGGGATGAGACCCCGATGGATACAGATGATTGGGTAGCAAACACCAGAGACCTGCTGGATGTTTTGGAGTGCCCAGAGAATAAGAAGGTTCCTTTGGCAGTTTTCCTCCTCCGAGGTGAGGCAAAGGTCTGGTGGGACAAGTACCGGGCGGATGATCCCACAGGTAAATGGTTATGAAAGTTCCTTTAATTATTTTGGAAGTGATATGTTCTCTCTTTAAATAGTATGATTATGTTTTTGGCCAGGTCGTACGCCAGACATGTTTACGTGGGGCGAATTTTCTAGAGCCCTTGCGAATTGGTTCGTGCCTCCTTCCGCACGACGAGGTCTACAGGAGAGATACCTTAGGCTTTTCCAGGGGGACAAGACTGTTGCTGAGTACGAGCGAGAGCTTACCCATCTGGCTCGATATGCGGGCGTAATGCCGGGAGATCAGACTGAGAAGTGCAGCCGCTTTGTGGATGGCTTACGTGACTCATTGAGACAGCCGCTGATGACCATGGTCAATGCTGATTACAGGAGCTTAGTAGATACGGCTCGCAGGCTGGAGGCTGACCAGCAGAAGGTTCAAAAGCGAAGTAATTTCCGTGCAAAGCGATCTCAGGATTCGCATCAGTCGCAGCAGAGCAGGAACGATCAGGGGAAGAACTGGAACAAGAAGCAGAAGCCTGATGCGAGGAAGTATGGTCAATCCGGTGACAGGAGCAGGGACTACCCCCTTTGTCCCAAGTGTCAGCGTCGCCATCCAGGAGAGTGTCTGGCCAGCGCGGGCGTGTGTTACAAGTGTCGTCAACCTGGACACATTGCTCGTTTCTGTCAGGAAGGTGGTTCGAATCAGGTAAATCAACCTTGTTGTATTTTTGTACATTTATAAATTTTTGGTAGATGACAAATGCATTTTGTTCCTGCAGTCGAAGTATGAGATCGGTGGCCCTAGCAGAGCAGACAAGGGCAAAGCGTTGATGATTACCGATGGAAGACCACAACAAGGTCGAGATTTGGTGCAGCCCAGAGCTTATGGACTTGGTCAGCAGGAGGCTAAGGGGCAGGAAGATGTAGTGACAGGTAAGTGTTTTAAATTCGCCTGATAAACTTATTTAACCCTCCGTAGTGACACTCTTTTCTCTTTTGAAAATTCATTCATGTAGGCATCCTTATGATTCGAAATTTACCCTCTAAGATTCTGTTTGATACGGGTGCCTCGCACTCGTTTATCGCAGAATCTCTAGTGCGTAAGTTGAATTTAGAAGTATTCTCAGGTGAACGTTTTGGCTTCGGTGAGTTCGATTTTTTTTTCCTCGCTTTCTTCTTGGTTTTCCTTTGATTTGGAAACAAATCTAACCTAGGTCTTCGTTTTGTTTGCCCTATCCTAGGTTTTGGTATTCGTAGTTCCCCGCGGATTTTGTGTGGAACGCTTGGGTAGCCCCAAACGCTATACTAAAAGGTAATACTTGTAGTCTAACGCACAAATTTTGTAACCCTAGTGATTTATAAATTTTTCCATGAGAATATCGTAGAGGGGAATCTCTAAGATTAGGGTTACGGTAAATTTCAGGAATTTGGCGGGGTCGGGGAGAACTTTTGAAGGTCTCCAACAGCAGGATTTACTTTTGGAAAAGAAATGTCGCCGCGCCGAGTATACGAACGTCGCAGCACCACGGTAAGGAAATCCTAATTCCTTTTAGTTAGACATATCAAATAATTGTATTTTATACGCATAAGTAGGTTTCGTACAACATCATAATCATGCATAGAAAAATGTGACAGTAGAAAAATAATCGTGGAGACACGTATGAGAACGCCCTTTTCCATAACCACGTTAGTTAAGTCGTGAACAGTTAGTTAAGTACGAAACTTCACATGTACACGTAGGTTGGAGACTGTCCGACCAAGGGTTCGAAGGTCCATTCAAGTCGACCACGAGAAAGTCAAGGGTCGCTCAGTAGTACACTAGAAAATATATCCCATGCAGAGTAGCGTCAGACCAAAACTGGTCAGTAGCACACCAGTATTTTCGTGCTTGGTAGAGGCGCACTACCATCCTCATAGGGCATATGGTATCATATGAGTTACAGTCTTGGGAGTTGACTCCCCTTTGAGACAGTTAGCAGATTCGAGACCGTGTCCGCGTGACACTAGAACAATTGAGTTCGTCAGATGGTCTCGGGTCGTCAGTTTCAGATTTTTGCGCGTTAGGAGCTACTCTGCCTAGAGCCTTCCCAGTAAACGTGTAGGCTAGAAGCCACTTAGAACTCAAGTATAGACTTGACGTGAGACAGTACACTAGTTAGTGAACGTCAGGACTTGGGTAAATGAACGGAAAGTCATGTGTTTAGAATTATAGTGTTCACCAGTAAGGATAGGGAAAAGCATGCATATCATATATCATGAAATGTTTTCAGTGCACGAGACTAGTTTAAAGACATGCATGCATTCATATGTAAATCCTTTTTTTTGTGTCACTAAGGGGAATTATTTTTCTTTACTCTGACCCTTCGTGGACAATGTTTTTCAGGTGACCCAGGTGGGAAACTTCGTCTAGGATGAGCGTCATGGTGGTGTCCGAGTGTAGTACTTTTACTATTTTCAGTTTACTCCATTTTCAGCATGTACTTGTAATTGTGGACAGTGTAACTCATTAATATTTTATGTATCTTGTGTCAGACTTATTTGATAGTTCAGATTTTCAGTTAATGCAGTTTCATTTTGTTTAGTGGCTCTGTGAATCCAGACATCAGGTATGTGGTTAACTTTAGTTTAATATTTTTCTCCCGCTGTAAGTATTAAATCTGTTTAGTTTGGACTTTTATTACCTGCTGTTACTAGTTTTAATACTGCTTCCTAGTTTTCTTTATATCGCTGACCCGGCCGGACGGCTGATTTCTGTAATACTGGGAAGGGGTGTTACACTGTGCTCGGGAGAAGTGAGCTATCACAATCTCTTGGAGAGAAGGAAATGAGTTAATTCATGCGTGATTCCATTCCATACAGTTAGCGTCTTTAAATAGACTTCCAAGACACAAGACCATAAATGATAACTGCTAACTCCTAACCACTAAATAAAGACGAGAAGGCAACGATAATAAAAGACAACACTTAAAAAGATAACAATAACTAACTAGGCACGTCGTCCGAGTCCCATAACAACACTGTCTGTCCGGAAGAACATGACCTCGATATTACATGCGAGGATAATAACTTAATCAAACCGGAAGAAGAAGAAAAAAAGATGATTAGAGCACATTTAGGCAACAAGGCACAAGACAATAACTACGCAGAAATACTTGGTATTCAGAAGGATGTTTCCCAAAAGCACAAGTATTTAGCACACCATCAACTACAAAGTCCGCTATAAAAGGATGGCACAAGCGAAAGAAAGTGTCATTGGAAGAAAAGGTAGTAGTTCAAACATAGGAGGTTAGTAATCTGGCAAATCTCAAGAAGATAGCTCGATGACTACTATAGATGACTCATTGAACGACTAGAGAAATAATTGGATTTCAGAACTATTTTCACCATTGATCACAAAAGATTGTTCATCTACGACCCTGGCAGAGCCACCAAAGAGAGAAATATTGAAGACCCTAAACTTAGAGACTTTACAACAGGAAAAATGGAGAAGAAAATTAGCAGGTCGATGAATCAAACTCAAAAATAAGTCAAGTGATTCATATTCATCAAAGTGTCCCTATTGTAGCAGACTCATCATTATACAGACAAGTAGTGTATCTAACACCAAATAATGAGTCTATCAGTGGTTTTTCTCTTAACCCGAACTACTTTTATAGATACCCTAAAAGTAAGGAAGGTAGGGCTATCATCTCCAATACCACAGTGGATTACTTGCATTTGGTTATTATTCCATTGAAAATCTGCAACGGATTCAAATGCATCTCATGTACATCCTAAATCAACTTGTTTTGAGATGGGAAATCCCTAGCCTAATGTGATAGCAGTTCCTGCAATACCCACGTATTTGTCCCTTGAGCTTGGGCTTGAAGTTTCCTTCCCATTTTGGCACAGACATCTCCTATACGCTTCCCCTAGGTTTCATCCTTTGCATACTCGGGGTAAAATTACTAAGAAAATATCAGTTCGAGCTTCGATCATCACACCTCCTCAATCATTGCAATGATGGTGTATCCCTTTTATGCCTTGGAACTTCATTGACTTGGGGGCGTGGATTCACATATCAGAATGCATACTTAGTACTCCCCTCGACTGGGTTGGTCTCATCACAGCCATCTTCTACTTAAGCTCCTAAATCACACGGCACAAAGCTGTTATTGAGGCTTTAAGAGAACCATAATATCACATTCACATATTCTTTTACAATTTCATTCTTTTTTCATTAGCTTAAAAAATATAGCAAAATTTTGATGACATGATGTAACATCCCCAATCCGATAAGAGTGATCTCATGAGGGCAAGAACTATCTTCGGGGCAATGAAGCCAGTAGAAAGACAATTCCTTGCAGGCTTCTAGGATGACATGCTGCTAAATGAAAGAAGATGCAAGAATAAATTAAATCTCATTTCAAAAATAAAAGAAATATTAAGTAATAATTTGAATTGTAAAATATCAGAAGCGTTTTTTTTTTCGAATAGGTGATGGAATTGCATTGAAAACTATGTAGTTAAGTGCGCTCCAATGTGAATATTTCTGTGATAAGTGATCACCCTTGAAATCGGCCGTAGCCTAATATATAGATAAAAACGGTTACAGAAAAAGTTACACACTTGGTACCCTTTCTAAGTCATCCGGGGAATGCTTATGTTCCACTTATGATAAAAAGGGTTAAAATCGTGCAATTCAGCTTTCAGGCTGGGATGTGATACGTGCCCTCTATATCGTTAATTATCCTCATCAAAGAAGTATAAATCAACATTGTAAGCCAATACTAAATAATGAGTACCATATCACAACCAAACAAACTTTCAATATTTATAACACCTTATGACTTGCAAGAGATGATTAGCTTTTATAGTTCTTTTCTTATTGTTTATATCTCAAACTCTTTATACTATACATGTCAAACTAATTTAGTCCCAATATCTTAGTGATGTTGGCATATACACTTGAAAATTATAGTATTTAAAAAAATAAAACTTAAGTTGAATTATGCATTCCAGTTGTCTTTCTAAAACTATTTATATACTATATATATATATATATATTGAAAATATTTTAAAAATCAATATGCTACAGAAACATTTATTTTATTATTTTTTAATCAAATAAGACCAATTTATTATATAAGCTTTTACAAACATTTTTTTCAAGTCCTAAAATAAGAATTCCATGGAATTGTCTTTTTTAAAATTTTAAGGGGTAATTTTTAAAAAAAATAAAAAAAAAAATTTAGGTGTGCCTGATGTACTTTACGTAAAGAAAAAAGTACAAGTAGAATATAAACACATGATATTTGTATCCAGCAAAAAAAAAAATTTTGCACAAACCTGGTAGCTATGGTTCGCTTCAAAGACTTATCCCAACATAGCCTACCCTAGATAACTAGGCAGGGCATAATGCACATATTAAAATATATACTATAAATACAAAAAAAGTAAATATAAGCAGGAACAACAACAACAAACAACACTCTAGCCTTTATCCCACTATAGCGGGGTGGGCTATATGGATCCTTTGTCGCCATTGTGCCCTATCTTTTGCCATAATCTCACTAACGCCTAAGTCCATATAAGCAATGGGATATAATCAATATTTATTATGAATTCTGAAGCTGTGCTTTCCATTCTACACCAGGAAGGCCTAATGCCTAACAATTATTGAAATTTCGCTAACTTACATAAATTTGGAACCATACATTAGGTTATAATGTTCATTCATGAATGGCTATCTAGAAGTAGTCTACATCGAGCAGCTGCCTGTATATTAAAAAAGAACAGAGAAATGAAGTCTATCAGTTGAAGAAAAGCTTATATGATTTGAAGCAAGCCAGCACAAGAAAGAAACAAAACGAGAGTTCAACATTGAGATATAAAATACTCACAGATCACTGGGACCAACTTGACCTATGATTCAGGTTTTGGATCCGGGAATGTCTTCAAAATCTGCAAAAACACAAATATAAGAACTACTTGCGTGAAGCTACATGACAGCGGATAGAAGACGAGGCATTATTTGTCAGTCGTCACAGAGACCGAACCTGATACAAGTACCAAGAAGCAAAAGCATCTGTGGCAGCATAGTGAAGTTGCTCCTTTGATAGTTCATTGGCTTCCCAATTCCCCAATCTTATCTTATAGGGCTTCAACAACTGTTGAGGAAAATGATATTTTGGAACTTAGGTAACTGTGGATATTGAAAAGAAAAAAAAATTAATCATGTTCACATGGAAAATGGACTTATCCGATTAAAAAATACACAGGGGTCAGCTAGGTTGGTTGGAATTAGGGATTCAGAAGAAAAAAAATTGAACGTCCAATTTTTTATTGAAAATAGAGCTCCAATTCTAATTCCATGGCACCACTTCTGCCAAATGAATGGACCCTAAATGAAAATATAGTTTGATGCAGATTGGAGACATCAAACGGTTATCATAAGAGTTGCAAATAGTAGAGATATGATTAAAATTTTGAAGTGGATGTGATAGCAAAAAAACTTTCTTCTATGGTCATTAATATTTCTTTTTATTTGTGATCATGCAACTGTGTGTGCATCAACATTTACCAATCCATTTTATTAAAACATAAAGTGATATCTAAACAATAAGTAAAAGTATCTTCAAGTTATTACAAAGAATAACAGGAAATAGTGAGATAAACCTCTATAAATAAAGTTTGTATCGTAAAGATATAGCAATGCATCAAGAGTATTATGGATAAGTGAAATCTACGAAGTAACAAGGTAAAATATCAATGAATGAGAAGACCGAGAAGATCAAGGGATAACGAAGATGATGGGAACAAGAAGAGTAAAAGAGTGATTAACTTTATCAACATTTCTTAGGGTTCTTTCATAGTTAATAAATTCCACTTCCAATGGTTTTATCTTTATGCATGCTTAGGTTAGCAATTTCTTATATCTTATTATAAACTTAAATTCTTGCATTCCCAACACCATAAACACTAGGTCAAGATTTATAAGGAAAAGATCTTGGCCACATCAAATGTAATTTCTAAGCCCTAACAAAAGTTAAGAAATTTCAAGGATAAAAATTTCAAGCCAATTCTTGGAAGTTCATTTCTAAATAAAATTTTATTTTGAAGGTGCCATCATTCCCAAAAAGCTCCACAAATATCCTTTATCGAAGAACCTAATTCGTTCCAAATAAAAACAGAGCTAGACACAATCCCTTGGAATCATGTATAATAGAGCTTCCATTTATTGGAACTTAAGGTTGAGAGAAAGTTCGCCAATATCCTTCATCTCGGTCTGGGATCAATCCCCGATTTTCACATCTCGGCCGGAGCACTAGCTTTGCAAACCGAAAACTGCCCACGAGGAACCCTGTCTTTGTTTCCCTAGTTTTGCCTACATCATTTAAAGATCATCTACACACGAAACAATGCTAACTAAGTCAATCACATTACCTCTTTGCACGTGAGTGCTTCAGTTAAAGAACTAAGTCCCCAGTTCTTAGGAGCTCCACCAAGCTTGAGATTTGCATACTTTGATAAATCTACCAATGGTGTTACACAAACATTGTAATCCCTTGAGATCTTTGTCGCATCACCGCCGATTCCTATTCCAACCTTTGTAAAAAAAAATAACATATCCATTCATGTGCACCATAACAAAAGTAGCCACTAAGAAAAATAGGTTTCCTGATCTATGGGAGCAGATATACCTTGGAAGATGAAGGATCTTCCAAGAGTGACTTCAATATAGGAGGTACGCCTGAGTGAATGATGTGCATGACATAGCAATCAGAAGAATCCATGCATATTTGCAATACTGCAGTCTTCGGAAGTGTTTGCCCTGCAGATTATAGATTATTTTAAAATTAAATACATCAAAATGATTGTAAATAGAACTAACTAGCCCTAGATCAGTCCAAAGTTCTATACTTTTCAAATTATTAGGAATTGAATTAGGAAAACCTAAACCAAACCATCCTGTTCTGAAAACAGGCCTCCACTCTATATCGAATCCAAGTGAGATTTCATCTGCATTATGCTTCAAATGTTTGATTTTATCCAAAATCTCTATCGTAGATCGCTCCACCTCAGTCAAGGTCCTGCTGTAGACAGTGCGCCCATCAAAAGTAAATATGGGATGCTTTAGTTTTAAATTAACTGCCAAATTGACAAAATAAACACACAATCAGAAACCAGCAACTGGAACTAGATTTGTGTAGTAGTTATACTATTCAAATATGAAATAAAGACATCTCTTTAGCATCCAATGACAGTCTATTTTATATGCACAAAATTGATAAAACTATGCATTTTTGAACATGAACGTTACCATAAATGTATATTTTTTTATAAAAATGTAAATGCTCAAGCCATGCCAAAAATTTGATGGAGCTGCTCAAACTTTCAAATTGAAGGATTGATTCAATAAGAAGTTTGACTTATTAAAAGCAAACAGCAAGGGAATTTAGACCTACCAAAGTTTTCTTATCAAGGAATATAACTTTTTTAATCAGATTTACCTTCTAAAATGAGTTAATGGTTGGAGCTACATTAACCCCAATTAACAATAAACTCATGAGGCGCATGTTAGGCGTTGTGAGAGTATAGTCACTAGGCATGTTAAACGAGGGAGGGGTAGACCAATAAAGACTTGGAATGAAACACATGATGTACTTAGACATTAGTGAGATTATGACAAAAGATAGGGCACAATGACGACAAAGGATCCATATAGCCAACCCCATTATAGTGAGATAAAGGCTTGAATGTTGTTGTTGTTGTTGTAACAATAAACTCATGAAATGTGAAACAACAATGAAAACCTTTTTGAATCTTATTAGAATTCTAGATTCAAAGAGTGAAACAACCTACGAAGTATGAACAAAGGGACACAAATCTTTCAATAATGTTGCAAACGACATTTAATTGAAGGGGGAAAATTAAATCAAGATGTATAATATTCAAATGTTTCAATAATAATGCAAATGAGAGTGGGTTGAAGAAGGGGGAAATTCAAATCTAGATTCAGCATAATGCAAATCAAGATATCGAATTGATGCTCACTAAGAACATGTCACTGACGCAAAGGGAGCTTTTCCTAGGTTTACAGGTGAACCTGCATTTCCCTGATTTCTAAATACAGAGAGAATCAAGGGCATATAATTCATCCACAAATTTCGATCAATTCTACAATCCGATAATTAAGTGTCCGGAGATGTTTCTGAAAAATTAAATCACCCAAATTATTGCAAAAAAAAGGTCAAATTCTTAAAAAAGGACTGAAAACAGTCAGATCCAAGATTGAGTTACGAACCTCGGCAAGGTGTCGGAGAGAAAGTCCATAGGTCATTCCGAAGGCAAGAGCCAGAAGGCCTGTCAACGTTGCTAATGCAACGGACGATTTCAGAGCCGAGATCGTCCGGCGAGCTTATGGACGGAGAAGCTCCGTTAGCCCAGGCAGGGAGGCGGCGGCGCGGGGCTGAGGATTCATCGCCGGAAACGTGGTCGAAATCAGAGCTTTTCCGCTTTGTGGAAGCGTAGGCGATCTCGATGGCTCGGAGCTCTTCTTCGGCGTCGTCGTTCCAATCGGTATCGAACGTCATAGCCGAGTGTTATTCATGGCCCTCTAATTGCACTGATAAAATCTCATAATTTTTCTCGTCTTTTCGAAATACTTCATGTACATGTAATGTCAAGGAAAGTGTTCAACACGAAAGTTGCATATACAACACGTATTTCGAAAAGACGTGAAAAATTAAGAGATTTTGGGATGCGACGAGGCAATAACGAGTTGCCGTTAACAATCGCAAAAAAAAAACACTTCTGCTTAGATCTCAAAAAAAAATCACTTCTTCTTATTTTGATGAGATCTACAACTTCCGTATTAAACATTTTTCCTGAAATTGCATGTACAAGACGTATTACTGAAAGGCGCAAAATCTGAGCATATTTCCAAAATACGTCTTGTACATGCATTTTTAGGAAAAGTGCTCAACACGAAAGTTGTAGATCTCGACGAGATCTACATCTTTCGTGTTGAGCACTTTTCCTAAAAATGCATGTACAAGACGTATTTTGAAAAGACGCGAAAAATTATGAGATTTTGGAATGCGACTGGCCAATAACGGGCTGCGGTTAACAATCGTCCTTTTTTGCCATTGTTAGCCGCACTCCAAAACTTCAAATATGTCTATTCCTAAATTTCTGATATCCACATTATAATTTTTTTAATAAATAATATCCACAAATATATTTGATATCCACAAACAAATATTAAAATTTTTTAATATTCACTCATTCATAACTAATAATCATTAAACAATGCAAAACACATTACCAACAGTAACAAAAAAACATTCTTTAAAGTACATACAAATGATTAATAAACAAAATTTCAAAACAAGTCACTCTTATCTTCAAATAACTTGATATCCTTATACTCTTTCAAGATTTTTTGATTTCACATCCACCTTTGTATTATGAAATAATGAAGGAAAAAATCAAATTAATTTTATAGCTTTCAAAATGAAAAAAAATGCAAATTTAACAAATCTAAAAAATAGTACATATCTCCTAGAATTTTAGATCATCCAAGTCTACCATAGTAGTTGTCACCATAACCGGTTGAGATTCTCATAAGTGGTAGTGTCTTCCCCAACCTTCCGCAATAGTTTCATGATATTTCACTCAAGATGGAATAATAGTGGGTATTGGAGAGCAATCACCCAAATTCAACCGAATGAAATGGTTGTTATTTAGAAATCCAATGCAAATGAGTGTTGGAACATCTGGAATGAACGAATGTAGAGGAAGATATGTCAAACTTTGTACTTTTGATAATTCAACTGAGGCTACATTGTAGCATGAAGAGATAACAAGCCCCGTATCAGATAGTGTCATCCACTTAGTGGAGCCGGAGTTCTGGGGCATTGTAAAGATTCTAACAACTTTAGGCGTCTTTTGATTCCATAGATGACATCATATAAAATATTGCGACATTGTAGCTCATTACATAGATCATTTTTCACTTGGAGCCAACCACCGGAAATATTCAATGCTTCACTAATAACTTGGTACCCACAATGACCAGCGCCCAACACATCAAAGGCGTCTGATATGTGCTCCGACCAAAATGAGGTAAATTGATGTCGAATCTTATCAACAATTTTTTTCCCAACGAATAGGCAATTTTTATTTTTTCTTTCTTTTCTTTGTTTCCAAAATTTTATCCTCTAACAAAGCGTACTCAAAATGAGATGGAAGTCGATTAGTAGATGGAACAACCAACCACCTTATTAGACGTCTTAATTGTAACAACATATCCAAGGCTTCTTCCAACGCATCGTGCTCAATCTATTAACTCTTCATTTGAGCAAAACACATTTTTAATATTAAAGTGAAAACCAACATCAGCATCAACTTTTGATGTTTTCTCTTCATTAACCACATGTGTATCTTCAAGTAAAACAAATGCACATGGGTAAATAATCACAATGTTTTAACAAAATTTATAAACAAAAAATGATTGTTTACGTACCGACTATATCCGGACACGAAGTAGTATCCAAATTTTGAGTATTCGTCAAGTTGATAATACCTAACAAAAACAACAAAGATCATACAAAATCTCAAACAACAAATACCCTATCAATGTTCCTAACAAAAATCTAGAATCAATGATGAGCATGGCGGGAAAGGAAGAAGCAGTCCAGTGAGGGAAGAGGTGAAGAATTGCTCAAGGTGAAAAAAAATCTACAGTTTTTACCTGACTGTAAAAAATCCAGAAAGGAGAATGAAGAGGCGAAGAATTGCTTAGGTAAAAAATTTAGAACCATTGCTAGGTGAAAATCCTAAAATCCGGAAGTTAAATTACAAAGTTCAAACACATATGTTAAATTTACCTGACTGTAGATCCACCGTCTGCTGAGAAGAAACACCGAAAAGGAGTATGAAGAGGCGGGCGGGAAAGTAAGAAGCAGTCCAATTGGCTCTGCGGCTGGCGAGAAATGAAGATCCAGGCGAGGCCGGGTTGCTCCGGCGGGATTGCGTCACTCCGGTGAGGAAGCGTCGTCCGGCGAGGAAGCGTCGTCCAGCGAGAAAGCGCCATCCGACGAGGAAGCGTCGTTCGCCGACCTATGGTTATGGCGTGGAAACGGGAAAAGAGGGAAAAGCTCGGGTTGAAAACTTGTTTGCTAATAGTGTGAATTGAAAACAAAAAAAATCTAAAGTTGAATGTGATTAACCATATTAGTAGTGAGATTAACAATCGTGTTTTTTTAGAATTGTTATATAATTTATATATATATATATATAGGAAAATTATATATAGAGAACTGATTCTCTAAAATCTTACACAAAAAACTGCGAGATTGATCCCAAATGTATCTTATTTCAAAGAGAAACCAACATGAATGTTATAGATTGCATCGAGATCTACAATTTTCATGTTAATCATTTTTTGATTTAAAGCTGTTTAGACCCCTAATTTGAGAACCGAAAAAAGTCACGCCAAATATATACGTCCAAGAGGCCGAATCCGTTGTCTTTCAATGACGATCGAGACTACTTCATGATATCTGAATGTCTCTCCTAGATGGAGAAGCATTTTGAGTATGCTGGAGTTCCGGAGGCTCAGAAGATTCTTCTTGTGGCTTATCGCCTGACTGAGGATGCTTACACTTGGTGGCTTCAGCACAACAATCTCCCTAATTCCGCCTCTTTGACCTGCGGTCAATTCAAAGAAGTTATCTTGGAGAAGTTTCTCTCTTTTGTGGAGCGAGAAAAGCTAGCTGAGAAGTTCTTGTCTCTTCAGCAGCCCGACAGGACAGTGATCGAGTACGAAAGGGAGTTATCTCGCCTATCCCTCCTTGATGCGGAGTTGATGTCAAACGAGTCTAAGAAGATCAGTCATTTTGTGAAGGGACTCCAACATGATTTCCGCCAGGATATGGTAGCTCATGGTGCCACCACCTACGTTGAGACTTGTGAAAACTACATAGCAAGTAGAATCTATTGAGCTGGACCGTACTGCCAAGAATGTCCAGCATAGTACAAGCAATGCCGCCTCTTTTGACCGTAAGCGAAAGGATGCTCCCTCTCAAAAGCAAGGTCTCAAGTCCAAAGAGATGTGCGCCTTTTGCCGCAAGGTAGGCAATGTCGCTCAAGTTTGCCGCACCCTCCTGAAGAAACATAAGATTGTTGTTCCTGCACAGCAACCCCAACTGACGCTTGTCACTGCCGCCACAGTCTATGCATACTGCAAGAGGCCAGGTCTTGTTAAGTTGGGCAACATATCAAAGAATACCTCATGAAAGAAAGCCTGATTTCTACTCAGCCTCTGCAATCTGTTTCGGGAGCTCAAGAGAAGGACAAAGTTGTGTTGGAACATCATCACTCAGGGCGAGTCGCTCGCATCTTCCGACATCATCTCTGGTATGTATGCATTGTTTTAAATTTTTCTGCATCTTAGTATATCTGTCTGCTTTAGTATCGAGCAATCATGATTTGTGTCTGTAATTTTCAATTCTATGGAGATTTAAAGTCAAGAATAAGTGGGTACAAATTTTATTTGATTTTGTTGCATCTCACTATTTTATCGCTCGTCATATTGTGGATCTTCATGGTTGGCCCAATTCGCCTCTTGAGGTCCCTTATGAGATCTCTGTGTCCGGTCATCTGCACCTTTCTAATAGAGGAATTCTCAATTGTTTGATCTTGCTTGGTGAATTGCAAGTCACCGCCGACTTCGTAGCTCTGTAAATGACAGAGTTCGATGTAATCTTGAGAATGAATTGGTTGGTTGCGTACAGAGCAAAGCTGGACTGTGTGGAAAATAGGGTCAATCTCAGCATCGATGGCACTGATTACAACGTTCATGTTCAGACCCGCAGACACTTGAAGGTAATTTCTGTTGTGTGTGTGACTTGTCTTCTTAGTCAAGGTTGTGATGCTTATTTTATATATGCTTCGCTTTCAGGTTCTACCTCTACTCAACTCGAATCCATTCGGACTGTCTCTGAGTTTCCTGATGTTTTTTCCGCCGAATTACCTGGAATACCTCCTGATCAAAATTTCTATTTCTCTGTTGTTATAGAGCCTGGAACACGACCCATATCTAAAGCTTCGTATCGTATAGGCCCACGCAAACTAGAATAACTTAGATCGTAATTGGATGAACTGATTGAGCGTAGATACATTCATCCTATCTCTTCAACTTGGGGAGCATTCGTTCTCTTCTTGAAAAAGAAGGATGGTTCCATGAGACTGTGCATCGATTATCGAGATCTGAATAAGGTAACAATCAAGAATAATTATCTCTTTCAGCACGTGGATGATCTATTTGATCAGCTCAATGATAGTACCGTCTCTTCCAAGATATATCTTAGATTGGGTTATCATCAGCTGAAAATCAAGGAATCTGACATTCCCAGGACTGCCTTCCGAACTCGGTATGGGCATTTTGAAGTCTTGGTGATGTCTTTTGGTTTGACTAACACTGATGCTTTTATGGATATAATGAACCGTATCTTCCGCGAATATTTGAATAAGTTCATCATCATGTTCATTGATGATATTCTGGTCTTTTCCAAGACTCGTGAGAAGCATGCAGCACATCTTAGACTCGCTCTCTCCACTTTTGTCAGCACCAACTTTATGCCAAGCTGGCGAAATATGAGTTCTGACTCGATCGTGTCGCTTTCTTGGGGCATTTCATTTCAGGAGATGGGTTTTCCATCGATCCTGCCATGATTTCCACAGTTATGGACTGGAAGCGACCTTATACCCCTATTGAAATTCACAGTTTTCTTGGTTTGGCTGGCTACTACAGACGTTTTGTCAAGTATTTCTCCTTTCTTGCTGCTCCTCTGACACAAGTAACTCAAAAGCATGCTAGGTTAGAGTGGTCAAATCAATGTGAGTGTGCTTTCTTGGAATTGAAACGTCTGTGTTCAACACCAATTTTAGCTCTTCCTTCAGAGGTGATAGATTTTTCAGTTTACACTGTTGCTTTCGAGGTTGATTTGGGATGTATATTGATGCAGGATGATCGGGTTAATGCTTATGGGTCGAGACAGTTGAAAGTTAATGAATGCTACTACCTCACTTATGATAAATTTGTTGCGGTAATGTGAGTTGAAGCTTTGACGACATTATCTCTATGATGTGAAATATCACTTCTAACCCGAACAAAGAAAATAATAAAGTCTCAGAACTTTAAGGTACTTAACAACAACAAAATTTGAGCAAGAAATTGGCAAGCCATGAACTCAACTCAAAAATAAGTAACCTAATTCATATTCATCAAACTGTCTTGCTTGTAGAAAGTCATCATAAACAAAGTGTTCAAGACCAAATATTTGGTTGAAAATTCCGTAATTAGTTTGTCAATTATTTGTGCCTTAACTTCGTCTATATTCATAGATACCCTAAAAATAAGAAAACAAAAGGTATTCAACTCGAATACCATAATAATAATTAACTCCTACGATGATTGTTGTGACACTGAATAGCTGCAACGAACAATTCGACCAAGGATAAAAGCGCATTGCGAGTGCATCATGCACACACATTGTGAGTCAATGTTCCTTATCATTCTACCATTACATTAAAAAGACTACATTTGAAGCGGGAATGATCTCCAACAGCTTTCCTTTCTTGATAATTCCTTTGAACCTTGAACCATCACATTGTAAGAAATATTGACAATCTAAGGGTCTGTTTGAGACAGCAGTGGAGGTCGTGTCATCTATTTGACGCAACATATTTGCTCCGACGAGTTTGGATAAAAACACCACCATCGTGAAATATGTTTTACATAACGATAATGGCCTCCACCAAGAAAAATAATAGTTTGACATAAAAATGGATGAAATTTCTTATGTGAGGTCGGGCATTGACGAATAACAGTTTGTAATCACGGCATTCACGACCACCACCACCACCACACCAAACAAGACATGAATGTCGGGCAGAAAGGAACCACTCAATTTGTATTCCTTTTTATATATACTTGAGCTCTATTTGGGGGGCCCAAACGGGGCATAAGAACAACCCCCTAATAACGTCCAAAACTGTGAAATGTATAAGAGCTAAACAAAACAAAACAAAATAAAATTAAGATCCAATGCAGGTTGGAAGCCAAACTGTTAACAATCACCCGTGAAATAGATTTTGAGAATCGTGCGCAAAATACAAGGCAAAAGTTTGGAACACCAAGCAGGTAAAACAATAAAACATTGTGACAAGCCCAGGCAGTATAGTAACAGTCTCCAGCGTGATACTGGGCATCTAAACAGAATCAGGGCACCAAATTAGGCGTTCCTTGTTCTACAATTATTCTAACGAAAAAAATGTTGTTCACGACGACATAATCACAAAATAAACACTATGCATGGATGAAGTTGCCCCGACCCCGTAAAACAATAAGAAATTTTACATCCATGGGGTCGCATATGAGAGAGAGAGAGAGAGAGAGAGTAGCCTAGTCTCTCACAAAAAGACAGGAGCCATGACCAAGGTAATGGTAGCAAGCAGTTTGATGAGGACATGAAGGGAAGGGCCTGCAGTGTCTTTGAAAGGATCTCCCACGCTGTAAGAAGCCAAGAATTAGCAGAATATCATGTTAACGTTCTCAAATTGTAACAAAATATCATGCTAACACACTCAAACTGCATGAAGTAAATATGATCCCCAACTGTTCGAGAAAACTTTTTTTAAGGATCGAACCAAATGCACCGGGCTCGGGCTCTTCCCACGGCTAAATTCATCATGGCTACGAAAGTTAACTTGTTTAATAGATACTAGAAAACCCAGCTTTTCATCAAAACCATGAAACTTGAAATGAAATTCTTAAGTTCTTATCGGTGAAAGAGCAAAGGATATGAAGATTACATGACTTTAAGCATAAGATTGTCATATAACAGGATTACGAGTAAGATTGTAGATGTCGAATGCCGGGGAGAATTTTTCGTCTTGTTTTAATCCAGGTATGTTTCTCGATACGCATACGATGCTCGGTGGATATACTTGCTACTCTATGGATATTCTTGGACTTGGCAGAACATTCTACATATTGTGATAGGAGTCTGCTTTTCTAAAGTAAATAAAAATTGGCTTCATGTCTTTTAGAAAATAAAATATTGTGGCTCATAAATGCAATTAATGGTATTTGCATATTATAATGGCAAAATGTGATTTAGATTTAATTTTCCGTTTATTGTTAGAATTACATAAAATTTAACGCAAATTTGATTGTTTTTGTTTCTTATATATTTGAGGATTAAATGTTTTGTATTTCTGCTTGCTCAATATGACTTTTTCTTTATCATACATTCTCCTTTATCCCTCCTCAAAAAATGATGGCATGTAAATACATGTACATATTTATACATGTACAAATATAGTGTATGCGTGGGCGCATGCATACATAAATCAATTGTAATTACGATATAACTTGACGTGCCCGTATCCTTATTCTTATTATTTTGGCGTACCACCATATCGGATACATATTGTAACCGATATTCGTACTTGTACTAGTGCATCAAAATTTTAATATGTCGGGAGATGTATCGAGGATATTTCGCATATTGGATTTCAATATTTAATTATTTATATACATAATTATATATAAATATATTTTTAAAATTTTTATATTTTGATATACTAATAATTTAACATTTATTTAACTTCTAACAAGTACAAAAATTTTGTTGCACAAGTAATAACAATATAATGGAATGGAAAACGTCAGAAAAAGTCAAGAAGTCATTAATGATGATGGAAGAAATGAATTCAACCCAAAATTCAAATACCAAGCAGAATCGACATCGACAACGGACGGGCTCAGGGAAGAAATCAAATAAGGAAGAAAAAGAGTTGTAAGCTAGGGCACAAAACAACCCAAATAACAAAACAATTTCATTTCTTTGTCAATTAAATCATACGCGCTAGATAAAAAAAACCAACATTGATATACGGGCAAAACCTCATATACCAGTCGATATATTTCAAACTATTATTTAGCAAAAAAAATCGGAAACATGTCTGTTGAACTCAGAAACCACGGTTCAAGAGTAGTTCGGACCGATGGAGGTAGCTTGCACTTCTCCGGAGTTAGAATGCTTGGTCGGGCTCTCCGAGCAAAAAACCTCACTCACAAGAGGTGGATAACTAAAAACAGACCCCTCGAGCTGTAGTGAGTTGGTTCATCCACACACCCGGAAGATCAAAGAGAGCTTCCCCTACCAAGCCAATGCTGAGTCGGGCACCTTGGAGGACATTTGAGAGTACTAGACTGTAAACCCGGAAACCACGGTGAACAGTGTGTTGGAGCTCTCGCCAACCAGAACCAGCCAATGGAGAGAGAAGCCAAAAGAAAGCCCTCTCCAAAAGTGCCCTTGGGGGTCTATTTAAAGTTTTCTGAAAATGGTCTGTGGATAGCGAAATCGAGCCTTTTGGTTTTACTAATGGCAACCCAAATTGGTATGCCAACAGCGGAATTTTGCTGTTTGGAATGGCTAAGTGCACGCCAAAGTGGGATTTTTTGGAGAAATAGGTCACAACACCCATAAGCAAGTCCATGCCGTTCTAGGCCTGCTCGCCTGGGGGTGGTGAGTACCCAGTGAGGCTGGGACTCGCCACTCGCTCCGAGCCCGGGGCGGGTGCCAACTGATTTGTCTAACTCGCCTCTCTGACTCGCCTGGATCCAGCAACCCCCCCCCCCCCCCCGACTGTTTGATGAGCTCAATCGACAAATACGGGGTTGTACACAATCCCCGCTCTTTGCCTCAAGCTTGGAAAAACAATTCAACCCCAAACATTTGACGAGCGCCTTGATTTAGGGGGAATATTTAAGTGGGGGTGTGGGACCCACTAAAGGCTATATATATAAAGGGGGAGGGGGAGGCTACTTCAAGGACCCTCCCTTACTACCTCCTTTGCTTGTCCTCGGCCAACCGCTTTCTTCGTCAGCATGCCGCCGTCCAAAGACACTCTGGCTCGCCTCGCCTCGCCTCGCATAAGGAAGAGAACAAGGTGGTCGGCTTGGGCCTCATGGCCCTGGCTACCGAGCACTCCTCGCACACTCCTAGGAACCGCCAAGAAGGTTAGGAGCGAGCCCGCTGGGGCGGTGGCGACCCCGCTCGAGCCACAACAACCCTTGTTCAGTCTAGGCCTTGAGTTATCTGACCAGGTGCGAGTCCCCCTCTCTTTTTCATTCCTTTTTGTTTTACTTTATCAAATCCCGTCAATTCGTAACCAGGAGATCTCGCAGCCCAACCTCGCCGCCGAAAACGTCACGGGAGGCCGAGCGGGCGGTGAACAGGAGGCAACGAGCACACAGGTGAACCCAGACACTCGCCCCCAGATTCCTGATAAGTGGCCAACGATCTCTTTGTGCTCGACTCGCGCACTATAAGTACAGTTAACCATATTTTTTTTGCTCCCAGTACCTCAAAATACATCGACCTCGCCACGACACCCCCGCCTCCAAAGCGGCATACTCGCGACTTCTCTCAGGAGATCTCCGGCACAACTATCACCCCAGCGAGCAAGGTACCCGACCTCACAACACCTTCTTTGATGCAAGGCCCCGACCCAGATCTTCTGTGTGTGGGTCCTAGGAATTCCATGGTGCTTCCCCTCTCCAACCCATTCGGCGAAACGTCGAGGTTACCCTCACCGCCATGGGAAGGAGGCTGAGAAATCGCATGGTAAGATAATTGTGCTCGCTTCTTTCTGTATTAAGTTCCATAGATTCACACTAACCTCTCGCACACCTTCTCAGATCCAAACGAAGTTTCAAATGTTGACGAGTCGGATGATAAAGGAAGCTTCTCGGCGCCCCTCCCTTGACATGATCAAGGACAACCTGGGGGACCCCTCCACCACTGCCGAGCTTAAGAGTTGCATGGCGAGGGTGCTCCGGAAGCAAGGGTTCACGCTTCGCGAGCTCAAGGAGGATAGGGTCTTGCCCAAGAACGATCCTTTCCCTTGTATCCTCGCCTTGGAGCAGCGAGTAGAGGCTCTGGATGGAACTGTGCCTCGCTCGCGGGGCAGGTGCAGCAGATCCTGGGAGGTAACACGACGTCGCTAGATGGTCACCTCAAGCGAATCGAAGATTGCACGGGAACCCTGCAACAAGACGTTGCGATCCATGAGGGGAGGTCAGAGAAGGCGGAAGCGGGGTCGAGGTATATGAGGTGGCAATCCCAGTGACCCTGCTCGCACCCGCCTCTCTTATCTTTTAAAAATGAATGTGTTATTACTTCCTTCACTTTTTTTCTTTTTTTCATGAACGCACTCAGACAACTATTATTTCTTGTACTGTGTTTGACCCCGACTCACGGGATTTTACGCTTCTTATCCAATATGTCTTGTGTGTAATACATTATCTTTGATGCATGGATTTAAGAGCCGGTGGAAAAGACGGTAGGAGTGAGTCTGGTCGCGACAATAACCACAGTTCCCCAAACTTTTTATATAAATACACCCCCTGGTTTTACCTACCGCATTAACTGCACCCCCGGCTCTTACCTTCTACCTTATTCCACTAGCTCAACACACTCACAAATGGTTGGCGACGCCGAAACGTCGGATGGACGTGGGAAGTGCTTTGAAAACTTCACCGATCGTTACTTCCCTGATGGGAAGATGTCGGACAAAGACCTCCTTGCCTTCAAGGTCACTCTCAGGCCGCCTGGGTATGAGACACGCCTCCCAGTGGTCGGTGAGTCAATCAACACATACCCAAATGAGCTCTCCTTCCCCCTCCCCCATTTTGATGTTGGGATTCGCCTCCCACGGTGCCGCGCAAGTAAATACAAATGTGATCGTCATGCTGGTCGCATTTGCCTGCTACCAGCCCGAGGAACAGGTGTAGTTCAACCTCACTGTATTTCGCAAGGTCTTCATCGACCGGGCGACCTCAGATGGAGTCACCTTCCTGAATGGCTCGCAGGTGAAAATCTGTGAGGTCCACCACTGGGGTACATCAAGGGCGACGTCGGCAACGTTCCCTACTTTCCAGTTCAGAAAAGCGAGTTGACCTACCGGGCCCCTCGCATGGACGGCGAGGCGACAGAACTACACAAGTTCTTCCTCGGGAAGAACTTCGAGGTCGTCTATCTTCGGTGAAACCTCGATCACCCACCCCCCCCCCCCCCCGCCCCAGTGAACCCGGGGGAGGATGTTCTAATCGCCTCGCCTCAACCTTTCTGCACGCCCTCCTTTAGAAGTATAATCGTATACCGTGTGATTTTTATTTTGGTTGCAGGCGAGCGCCGGATCCCTGTGAACCCAACGTATGCAGGTAAGGCGACCATGGCCTCCCAACTTGCCCTTGCAGAGGCTACCGTGACTGTCTACGCCGACAACTTGGGAGAGCTCGTGTCGAACAGTGGTAACATGGTTGTCAGGATCGCAATCCGGATCATAGGATCTTACGATCCTACGATCCATATTTTGTAAATCGATCCATATTTTGTAAAGTGATCATCGATCCAATCCTACTATCTGATCTTATCCAACCACAAAATGATCGCATCTAGGATCTTGATCCTAACAACCTCAGTGGTAAGGGGAAGCGATCCTTAGTAGATCTTGACCCCCCCCCCACCCCACCCACCTCCACTCCGACCCGCGGAAAAAACAAAAAACTGTGGCGAGGAAGAAGCCCGCCAAGACGAGCGGCCCAAAGTCCTTGGCCAGGGATGATGTCGGGGAGAGCGAGGCAGAGGTGCCAGACTCGCACCCTAACTTCGGCATGGGGCAGAGGGCCCTTGATAGCGCGGGATACTCGCAACTCGTCTGGGAGGACAAGGAGAACAGGGTCTCTGTCTCCTCACTTCTCCTTTCTTGGATCAAATGCGTCCAATCCGACGAGGACGCCTACGCCCTGACTTATGGGATGCACGGGAAGGAAGACGCGACCGCATACGAGAAGGTGACCTGTGAGAGCTCGCATAAGAGAGCTCGCTGGCCAACCTGCGTGCCGTTAAGCTCTCCCATATGGCGTTGCGATGCAACTTGAGCATCGGCGTGAAATATTTTGTCGTCGAGGGCAAGAGGAAGCATGAAGAGGAGCGAGCCGAAGACCTCGAGATGCGGCTGGGACTCGTCGAGAGACTTCTCGCTAAATCCTCCAGCGGCGTAGTAAGTTTCACTTAGAAAAAAATTCATTTCACTTTCAATCAGCTTTCCTATGCGCACTTATTAAAGGATGTCGATACCGCGGACCAAATGAGGGCGCGAATCTGCGAGCTGGAGCAGGAGGTGGAGGGCTTCAAGGCGCGACCCGTCGGAGCTCCCGCAAAGGTGCCACCAGCGGAGTGCGGCGAGTCCATTTCCAAAGGCGGGAAGCTACTGCAGTTCACCTCGCACGAGGTTGAAAGCACTCACAAGCTCCTGATAATGCCATCCACGAAAAGCACGCTCGAGATGGTGCGCAACCTCGGCGCCTTGGGGGAGGGGTGGGGAGACGTCACGGACGAAATGTCAATCCCAGAGTTCTACGAGTCCGCGGAGAGCTCTCCCTCTGGTGAGCACACCTACTCGTCCCCTCCACGAGCGACAAGGGAGAGCCAGGCCAATCTTCCAAGGACCCGCCAGACTCTTAACTAGGACCCGCCAGAATCTTACCTAGGACTCTTTCCGGCTTTTATTTTATTTTTGTTATGTAAGGGCGAGGCCCAAGAACCTTTGTAAATATTTTTGATGAATCGTACACCAAGTCTTTTGTTCTTTCACTTTCTTTCTCTTTTCGGTCAGCAACTAGCCTTAGTCTCTAGAACTCGTCGAGCGCCGGCCATAGATGCTAGGCAACCTGTCGAGACGTTGGACTCGCGCTAGCGGAATATGTGAGACCTAGGTTTAGCGTCCCCGGTGCACTCGCAACCTTTCCACAAAAAAAACTTGTGTTAGAAAGAGTTTGATATTCGAGAGTCCGTGAGTTCGCTTAGTGCTTGGCCCGCAAATCACAGGCGAGACTTGAGCTTAGGTGTTGGGTCTCGTGCCCATGAGAGGAGGTAACGCTCTCTCCTGCCGGCACTTTCCACGGACTGCACCCTTCGCGCAACCACTGCGACCTAGAGTGGGCGAGTAGAGATTGCGCACGAACAGGTCGAGACCTATTGTACTTGTCCCCCCCCCCGTCCCCACTTCACGTGTGTTACCATGGTGCTTTATTTTTCTACTTTCTCACATTCACGCACCCACTGTCATGATGGTGGTCCCCTGCGGCTACTTATCTTTTCTTCCACCAAATCAACTCTTTTTCCGTGTCACCCAAGTGATCGACCTGCCCTTCTAGCTTGTGAGAGCCTGATCAGCGAAATTACCTCGGAGCTCTTTTCAACCAAAATAACTTTTTCCTAGCTCGCCACCCGAGTGATCAACCTGACCTGCCAGATTGTGAGAGTTCGATCAGTGGAACCTTCTCAAGGACTTTTCTCCTATGAAGCGTCGACACTTCAAAATGCTCAGCGTGTCGGTGTCGTAGAGTGCGACACTCGTCCGACTCTTCGACACTCTACGACACTCGAGTCGGAAATCCGACACTCGAGTCGGAAATCCGACACGATGGCTCACGCGGGACTCGCGTGTCCCGCTCAATCGGACGCGCATGTCTCGCTCAACCGGACACGCGTCCCTAAGTTAGCTACTCATGGTGAGGTGGGTGACAATTTGTTTTGGAAGTGCTTTTACCTCTTTCTATCATTTCAAGTAGTGAAAGTGGATCTACTAGTGACGTGGATATTTTCTCTAGAAAAAGAAATATTGTAAGTGAGGAAAAAAATTGCATGTGAATCCATTATTTTTACTGATGATATATAATGGTACTATATTAATGTTCCATCATTTTTTGATCATTTGTTAAGTTTTGCATTTCAATATTTGATGAGTAATATTTAAACATGACTTAATTTATTTAAATATACGTTAATTGTTAATTTTTTTTATTTTTTGCAAAATGTTTTAGGATTTTCATAATAATAAAAAATGAGTATTGAATATACGTGTCACAGTGTGTTGGAATATGCTATTTTTTGAGAATTGACGAATCGCGCGTCGTGTCGTATCGTGTGTCTCGTGTCGGTGTCGGTGCAACATAGCTTTTCTCAACCAAAAGAACTCTTTCCTACCAGAATAATTCTCCTTGAATCTAGCAGGAGACTACCTAATACCCCGCACCCTGACCCAATCGCGTAGAAATAGCATTTGTCCTAAAGAGGAACGAACTGGGATGCAATTTTCGTTTATCATTCAAGGGTAAAAGCGTTTCAGGTCGTCGTCACTCCAAGTATTATTGAGGGGAGCTCCCTCAGAATTTTGGAGGCGATATCCGCCTGAATTCAATGCCTCCACAACTACAAAAGGACTTTCCCAATTGGGATGGAGTTTCCCAACAGTTGCAGACCTTCCCGCAGCGTCGATCTTTTTGAGAACTAGGTCTCCCTTTCTGTTGTTGGGATCCCCCTAACACCTTTGTCTCGTTCCCTCTTATCTTGGTCAACTTCGATACAAATTTTCCAGTTTGTGGCCTCACATTCGATCTCCAGCCCCACTCGGTCAATCAGTTCCTCGAAAGACAAAGGGGGGTCCCGAACAAGCTCCATCCTGGATAACCCCTGCTACAACTTGAGAGTGAAAGCCAGCTGTAAGGAGTTCCTGGGTACCTCCTGAACTAGAAGGATCTCCTCCTAAAAGCGATCTACGTAGCTTACCAGCGATTTTTTGACCCCTTGCTATATCAAGAAGAGAGCCTTTGCTCTCTTCTTCCTCTTCTTAGATGCGGAGAAGCACAGCAGGAAACTCCGACGGAGGTCCTCAAAGTTGTAGATGGTCCCTGAGGGAAGCTGGTGGAATTAGTCCATTGTCTTTCCCTTCAAGGTTATGGAGAACAACCTGCATTTGAAGGCATCCATCACTTTACTGATGGAGACAGTGTCTTCGAACCACTGAAAATGTTGAACTGGATCGCCCGTCCCGATGTAGTAGGACATGACTGGGTCCTTGAACCCCTCTGGCACCGGAGCCGAAAGGATCAACTTGCAGAAAGGGTCCCTGACCCTACCTGGCGAGTCGAAGGGACTCGTGTTATCTCCTAGCGCGAGTAGCAAGCACTCGACGGACTGGGAAACAATACTCACCACTGATGGCTCGCTCGCCCTCTTCCACCGTTATCTCCTCCCTGCTCGCCTGTCTTGCACCTCCTTGCTTAGAGATTGTGAGGCGAGTATCGGGACCGTAAGGGTCGAGCACTCGCCTGGCGGCATTAGGGCGTAGCGCGGGTCTCCATAACGAACTTTTGGAACTCGATGAAGTCGCTCTTCCTGACGAAGTCGCTTAAAGGGGAGACTTGCCCGGGTCGACTCTTTGCCCTTTGCTTCGGACACGGGACTCACTAAGAATTCTCCAAACAAGCTACGTTCCACGTTTACCGCACCAGAATGTTGAACCCGGAAAGCACGGTTAAAGAGGAACTCGGGCCGATGGAAGTAGCTTGCACTTACTTCTTTGGTGTTAGAACGATGGGTCGAGCACTCAGAGCAAAGACCCTCACTCACAAGAGATGGAAAACGAGAAACAAACCCCTCGAACTACAGCGAGGTCCCGTCACACACCCGGAAGATCAAAGAGAGATTCCTCTCCCAAGCCAATGCTGAGTCGGGCACCTTGGAGGACATTTGAGAGCACCACACTGTAAACCCGGAAACCATGGTGAACAGTGCGTTGGAGCTCTCGCCAAAAAAACTAGCCAATAGAGAGAAGCCAAAAGGAAGTCCTCTCCAAAGGATCCCTGATTTTTTGAAAATGATATGCAGATAGAGAAATCACGTCTTTTGGTTTTACTAATGCCAGTCCAAATTGGTCTACCAACAGCGGAATCTCGTTGTTTGGAATGTCTAAGTGAAGGACAAAAAGGGCTTTCCTGGAGAAATAGGTCACAACACCCATAGGCGAGTCCGGGCCGTTCTAGGCCTACTCGTCTGGGGGTGGCGAGTACCCGGTAAGGTTGGGACTCCCCACTCGCTCCGATCCCAGGGCGGGCGCTAGCTAATTTGCCCCACTCGCCCCTCCAACTCGCCTGGACCTAATAACCCCCAGTATGCTTGATAGCTTGATGAGCTCACTCGACAAATACGGGGTTGCCCAATATCGTTGTCTATAAAATATTTATGTCGGTTGATATCCGCAAATTTGATAACAAAACGTGATTAAATTTCATTCTTAACAACAAAATACAAAACCTCTCAGCAATTGGTTCACGTGGTGTCAAACGGACTAGTCATAATAGGAGAGGGGAATGCACAGGGGAAAAATCAAAGAAGGTAGAAAGAGAGTCATAAGCTAGGGCACAAAACAATCCAAACAACAAAACTATTTCATTTAATTGTCTATTAAATCATACGTGCTAAAAAAAATTAAAAAAACCAACATACTAATGAGGTATATGCAGGGATATATGGGCAAAAGCTCATAACATTCAATATATTCCAAACTAAAATCTAGCAAAAAAAAAAAAACAGAAACATGTAGTTTTGTCCATGAAATATTTATGTCAACAAATATCGACAAAATTGATAACAAAACATGATTAAATTTTCTTCTTAAAAGCATTATTACAAAACCTCACAGCAATTGGTTCACGAGGTGTCAAATGGACTAGCCATAATAGGAGAGGGGAATGCCCATTTCAGACATTTCCTACGCAAAAAACTAGAATATATGTTAGAACATAACAACAACACTCAAACCATTATCCCACTATAGTGAGATCAACTATATGGATCCTTTGTCGTCGTTGTGCTCTATCTTTTGTCATAATCTCACTAATGTCCAAGTACATCATGTCTTTCCTCATAGTTTCATTCCAAGTCTTTATTGGTCTACCCCTCCCTCGTTTAACATGTCTAGTGACTAGACTATCATAACGCCTAACAAGCGCCTCTAATGGTCTCCTTTGTACGTGTACAAACCATCTTAGTTGAGCTTCTCGCATCTTCTTTGGAATTGGTGCTACTCTTGTCTTATCCCTGATTCATTCATTCTAAATTTTATCCAGTATCGTGTGTCCACACATCCACGTAAGCATTCTCATCTCCGCAACTCCCATTTTTTGCTCATGTACACAATTCACTTCCAACACTCAGAACCATAAAGCACCATAAAGCATCGTTGGTCTAATTGCAGTACGGTAAAACTTACCCTTAGTTTTAATGGTACTTTACGACCACATAAGATCCCTGACGCGCCTCTCCACTTCAACCAACCCGCTTGGAGTCTATGTGTCACATCGCTATCAATACCTCTGTCTTTTGGAACTATCGATCCAAGATATTTAAAACACTCACTAAGGGAAATATCTTGGTCACCCAACTTAATAACGAAGTCATCCGTCCTTCTTGTACTGCTAAATTTAAGCTCCATAAACTTCGTTTTTGCCCTACTCAACCTAAAACCCTTCTCTTCTAAAGTGTCTCGCCAAGATTCAAGTTTTTTGTTTACATCCTCCCACATCTCATAGACCAAAACGATATCATCTGCAAAATCCAAATTGATTTTTCGAGATGTTAGTCTCCGGTTTTACTCTTCTTTTTATTATTCGTTCACATAGTTTTATGATATGACTCATCAATTTAATTCCTTTGTAATTAATATATTTTTATATATTTCCTTTATTTCTATACAAAGGTACCAAGATACTTTCTCTTCCTTTGTCTGAAATCCTCTTTGACTTCAGTATCTTATTGAAAAAACATGTAAGCCATAAAATTTCGTCATTCCCTAGACATTTTTATACTTCAATGGGTATATCGTCTGGCACAACCGTCTTTCCATCTTTCATCTTCTTTAGAGCATCAATTACCTCTTATACCTGAATTTTACGATAAAAAGTTATGTTCCTATACTCCTTCGATTTACTTGACTTTTCTAAGTTTAATTCATTGTCTTTTGTTTTTTTATAGAGTTGATAAAAACATCTTTTTTATCGCTCATTACTATCTACATCATCCGTCAAAACTGTATCTCTTTCATCTTTTATGCATTTTATTTGGTTTAAATATCTTGTCTTCTTTTCTCTAGCTCGAACAATTTTATATATGTCACACTCTCCATCGTTGGTATCTAATCGCTTATAAAATTCTTCAAAAACTTAAATTCTTGCTTTACTTACTACATTATGTTAAATTATAGTCCACTGCTTTACTTAACTTATCATAACTTAAAGTACAAGTCCACAAATCAAGGCAACATAAAATGAAATTTTCAAACATTAAGCATTCATAAATATTACAAAATTTAACATCTTATAGGTTTAACCAAAAGAGAAAATTAAACTTAATTCTCCTCATTATTTTTTCTTCTTCATTGTTGGAGATCAATATCTCCAATCTCTGGTTAGTCTATAGACAAGTTAGTTGTTTTGTTAATAACTTGTGTCGTATTGAATGTTTCAATACACGTACTTGTAACAAAAATGTACCAGTACCAGAAACATACTCGGTACATATACACAACTTAATTGGACGTAACAACGCTTCCTTAGCATGAGTCGACTATTGTTTACTCATGCTAAGGAAGCGTTGTTACGTCCAATTAAGTTGTGTATATGTGCTCCATAGCTCTTAATGGAAATAAAAAAACATACTTGGAATGCGACTAAATAGGAAGTCAACCTAAAGGCAATAAACAACATAATAATAAATAACTCATAATATGTCAATAACATCTCTTTTGGCTACCAAAAAGAGTTTAACCTCAAGCTCGATGGAGATCAATGACGTACGTTACGCATCGTTCAATCATATCGACATGAGAGTCTACGGGCTGGTGGAGCAGGATGACCTTGTTGAATGCCTGTGTCGGTGGAAAAATATGCCTCATGTGCCAGTTGGAGGCGACGGTCAGTTGGTCACATTGCATGTCCAACTCATAGCAGTCACTAAGTCTGGAGGGGCCTCAAATTCTACATCAAGACGCAAGCGGTCACGATGTCCATCAGTGAAAATGATGACATGCATCTCTGGGAAAGCGTGATGTGCAACAAAAGAAGTTGAAACTGGTCCAAAAATCGTCTGCAAAGACCATCTGATGTATTGTCATGAGGGCACCTAGAGGATTGCTGCGGACAGGACTGAAGCGTATGTTGTAGAAACACTTGAATTCTCCCCATGTAAGGGTTGGCTGGTCGATGAGGAGATGAGTGGCCCAAAGCAGAGCGGAGTCGAGAAGATGAAAGGAGGCCAGAGGAAGACGTTCATCAGCCGGAATACGTTGGTGGCCAAAGAATTGCCCACACCTAGTGAGCCAATCCAATGTGCCCATCTTCTAATCATAAGTTGAAAAATCTAACCTAGTATAGAGTGGCAGGGGAATAACCTCAGGACGCACAAGGATCGTAGGTGGCAGCAGTGCCTGACTGTTGTAAGCGTGCTTGTGTGCGGGAGCAGTGGAGAGATCATTGAGGCGCTTGGAGAGTGCAGTAATGGCCTCTTGATTACGCTCTGCGACGGCATTTTGTTGCGCCTTGAAGGCTTGTACCATGGTCATAAGTTGGTTGAGTTGATCTGACGACTCGCCCATGTTATGTTGGGCGGATGATAATTAGCGGGTTACGGGTCAGTTTGATTGCATCGAGGTAGCTGATTGGGAATGACCACGAGAGTCATGACATTTTCCAATAGTGACGGTGAAGTAAACAACAAGTGGACGGTACACAAAATGGAAAGGCAGAAATAATCAATTAATTAATTAAATAATAGAATTGAAAAAATAGATACAAGGGGATTGTTGGGTTGCTGATTTTGGTGGACTCGGGAAAGGAAAAGGCAAGGATGTGTGATATGTACGTAACTGCTGGGTCTTTGAAATGGGAACTACTGCAGAGGAGGATTCATGTGCGTGAAGGACGAGCGTGACTAACACCGAGGATTCACGTTGGAATCACGTGTGACCCAAAGAAGCGTGCAGGCAGGAGACATAACAGATGGCCCAGCCCTTGTAATTGTTGCAGAAGATGATAGGTAGGTTTTCCAGTAGATACATGAGGAAGAGTTTAGATCAACCTCCCTATGATACCGAGTAGTTACGGGCCTACTCAGAGGAAGGCTGGAGGCGAAGATGACGACGGCGAAGGAGGATACAGTGGAGTCGGGACCGCAGTTGCCTAAGCAGGGCTTATTCATTATAGAAGAGAGCTACCAATATCTCACAAACAAGAAAAAGAAAATAGATTAATTCTTTCATATCATTGATATCAATACAAGACCTAAGAAGTCCTTTAAATAGACGTACAATTGACTCTTAATGGAAATAAAACGACAAACTTAGAATGCAAATAAATAAGAAATCAACAACAGACTTGAAATGTGACTAAATAGGAAGACGACCTAACGACATTAAAAACAACATAATAATAATAATAAATAACATCATAATAAGACCTATAACACCACCCTTCGTCCAACTCTAAAATTAGCCGACCACCCTTCATTCATTCTATAGGAGCAGCCACCTTCGAATTCAAGCAGCCACCAGCCTAATCCCTTGTAGACCCCCACCCCCACCGTTTTCCTTTTTCACTCCTATTTACAAATATTCAGTCCACTCCCTTACAAAACCACCCCATCTCCTGTATCCCCAAGGTTGGCTGAAGACTCCTTAACTCCATCCCCTGCTTGAACCGAACATTTCCCTACCATTCCTTGGCCAGTTGGCCTGCTGACCACCTACTGGCCTCTGGACCACCTCTAGGGCCCTGCCTTCCCTGGCACACTCCTATAAGTCTGGTTACAGCTTTGGCCGGAGTTCCTCTGGCTGGCTGCACCCCAACTCATCCCCAATTTTTGTTTCCGACCGCATCCACCCACATATAGCCTATCCCCACTTCCACACAGCACTATCACCCATCCCCTCCACAAAACAGCCACGTCCCATGCTACCCTCATGCATTTGCCAGAGCGGCTTCTCCTCGTCGAGACCACAAGAGATTATGGCTCTGTTTGGCGCAAGGGGGGGCGACATGAGAAGCAGTGATGAGAAACAGTGGTGAAATAATCAGCATGCAGAGTGGTGACAAAATCTGTGAAACTGTTTGGAAGAATAACGTTTGCAATGTTGTTTGAAATAAAATTTTATCGTTTAACCTAACTTAAAAAGCATAAGCAATAATTATATTAATTTTGTCATTTGATCTAGATGAGATTGTAAGAAAAAAAAGAAGTCAAAAGTCTGAAATTGCATCATCCAATATTAGATCCTTAGATCTGTAGACATTGATGTATAGATCTGTATGTACGTCATGAGAGATGCCAGAAGGAGGCGGTGCAGCCATGGTAGATGCTCACCGGATGGATCTTCATCAGCGGCCTACAGATTGTTGTCATAGAGGATAGTGAATGTGAAGAGAAGATAGTGTTCGTTGGTGAGACGGCCAGAGTACGTTGTGGCGCTGAACAAAAAGCTTCAAAGAAAGTGCATTGGGCAGACCTTGCCTCTACTAGTTCGGTAGAGCAAGGTGCTGCCATTGTTGCTTCTAGTTTGAGTCCTTTAAGTGTGGAGGAAGTCCCCCGGTGGAGGTCACCGCAGGTGGAATTAAGAAAGTAAGTTTGTGACGAGCGCGCAACCCACAAGGCCGCAATGCAATTCGCTTCCAGTGCAAAGCCGGGTGAGAAACTTACTCATCCGTGCCAACGCACTGGCACTACACTTGAGGAGGAAGGAGCTCGGAGCCGCCGGAGGAGAAGAGTAGATGGAGAAGTGGGAGGAGGATCGGGGCTTGACGGCACAAATGTTGGGAGGGACCGAATTGCGCTCACTGCGATCAGGAGTCGTGAAAAAAATCACGACTCAAAATCGCAAATATTGTGGGATTTGGGAGCAGCGGCGGATTCCACTGCTGGCCTTAAAAATTCTCTTGGCGCGGATGATTAAAAAGGGGCGGTCCCCCACTCCTAAAACGCCGCCCCAAACAAAGCCAATGTTACTCTTACGCATTCGCCGAAGCGACTACTTCTCATCACGACCACCTGAGATCGCATATGGAGACCACCATGATTTGGCAATTAATTAGTGTTAATTAATTGATTAATATTAATTAATGACTATTAATTAGCATTAATTATATTAAATGTGTTACCTTATTATTGTGTCCTCTCTCATCTTTATAAGGGGGAGGAGTTTATGAATTGTTTTTATCTTGGATGTATGAAAAATATTAGGGTTGCTCCCTAAGTTTCATCTCCTTTCTTCCTCCTTTCTTCTCGCTCACCACCGCCGGCCCCCTTCCCTTGTCGGATTCCTCTCGAGAATTCATCTAAACCGTAACAATAGCCCGACCTATCGGATATCCGCTCGCTTCCCTTGCAGCCGTCAGGAACCAGTACGTGCTCGACCTCGACCTGATCCACGGCAACCACAGCGAGCTCCAGGCTATGAGTGCCCCCATTGCCAACCATCTCGCAAATGAATAACGCATAAAAGAGGAACCTGCTTTGGCATTCCGCCAGTCGGGCCTCGCCTAGGAACCACATGAGATTGCTTAATCCCCGACGGGATCGGAACTGCACACCACGACCACAATAGTCCAGACACCACCCAATCCAACTCCAACACTGACCAACAACTTGCCCCAGCAGAAGAATGGCCCCAGCATCGCTTTCATTCTGCCATTCGCTCCCAAAGCAATTCACGCAACTCCAACCCGGAACAGTCCACACTCAGCTCTTTCTTCCGCTTCCGTCAAGCGGCCTCACAACAACGAAGATCAAAGCCAACCTCCCATAGTCCAGCACAGAGAGTATCCGCTCTCTACAGGTTTGGCATCCCTCTTTGACAACGACCTCACATCGATAAAGATGAGGAAGCACTTGAGGTCATTGTCCATGACCGGCTCTCTGGCACCTCCTCGGCCTAACGTCGGCGTACATCCACGCCCTCCAGTGCATCTTCTCCTTTCGCGAAGTCTTCCGTCGACAAATCTCACTATAGTTCTCAACTTCTGAGTTTCGCTTGCTTTCACTTGGTCTTCCCGACTAACATCCCCTCTCAATCACCTCGCTCGGCACAACTTTTCCACCGCATAAACGCCCCTCGAGCACCACGCCAGCCGCTTTCGCGCAAGTTTTATCCTTGCTATCAAGGAATACTTAGGAACTTTTTTCTCCTATACCGCCCCGCACCCACTTCCACTAGCTATCAAGGCCACCTCTCTTCCTCCATTGCCTTGTCACATCAATTTTTTTTCTTTTCTTTCTCTTAGCTGCCACCACCAATTAATAACACCTAAAATCTCACCATCCCTCAACTCCACGCCTGACAAATCCAAACCCCACAAATCAATGATTTTTTTGTCTTTTTCCTTCTTCATCCCGCCATCTGCCTTTTTTTGCCCCAAGATGAATCCTTTTCCTTCCACTAAATGCCAAAACCCACTCTCTTTCCTCTTTCTTATCACATCATCTTAATTTGATTTTTATCATGCCTATAATTCAATTTTTTCCTCCCTCCTGCCGCCCCATCACATCCCACATCAACTCTCCTCTCTCTTCCTTGAACCCCACAGTAACTGCCAACATTTCTCCACTATACACTCCCACACTCTTTTGTCCACACCCCACTTCATCCCCTCCCTCCAAGGCCAATTTCACCCATCCTTTTTCATTCTTTTTTGATACCTTTTCATTTCTTTTTCTCATTGCACACGCAACCCCCACTTGTTCTCTGCAACTGTTTCCTCGTCACAATTACCACTAACCCCGTCAAATTATCACAACTCGACCTTGAGGACAAGGTCGATTTTTAAGAGCGGTGGTATGTTACCCTCACGCATTTGCCGAAGCGGCTTCTCCTCGTCGAGGCCACCAGAGATTAACCCGTACACATTCGCCGAAACGACTAATCCTTGTCGGCACCATCAGAGATCGCATATGCAGATCACCATGATTTGCAATTAATTAGTGTTAATTAATTGGTTAATATTAATTAAATATATTAATGAATGACTATTAATTAGCATTAATTATATTAAATGTGTTACTTTATGAGGAGTTTATGAGTTGTTTTTATCTTGGATGTATGAAAAATATACACTGTGGGCTGCGCAGGAGCATATTGGGATGAAACTTAGTCTCGGGTTCGGTGTTTTGCCCAGTGTGATTTCCTTCGAGTTGCAATCAATGCATGCACGCTGCTCCGGAAGTCAGTCCATGTCAAAAATCACATCAAACTCTGATATCGACAGGCGACAGCACAGATGCTTCCAAGTCGAACTCATGACTTTCTATCTGCACCTTAACACATCAAACTCTATCTGCACACATTAAGTACCCATTAACAAACAACGCATTCAATTTATCTGTCGATAAGAACGAAGGCACTCCGATATGCAATACGAAGCCCGCAGAAAGAAAGGAATGAGAAGCTCATGTATCAAACAGTGCTCTCGCCGGACAGTCCAAAATTAGTACAAAGCCTAATACAAATAAGTTAAACAAGCAATGCACAAGGTAGCAAGTATATAAAGCAGTAAAAGCTACATACTAAATCGTACCTGTCACCATATCACTTTATTTAATGGCCTCCTGTTGGCAAAGAATATGCACTCTGGGCTGCGATGGTGGGACCCCTGGGCTGGTGTGACTCCTCGCGCCAGGGTGGCGGGCTGGTGGGACTCCAATCCTGTTGAAGCCAAAAATGACCTCTGTGGAGTTCGGGGTCCCTAGAAAGGGGTGACCTCACACCTACTACACCCGGAGGAACGTCACGGACCAAAGATCAAGAAGCTAGAAACAGACCCTCCGCTCTAGCGCGGAGGTCCCACCTCACACCCGGAAGGCTACCTGAGCACTTCCCCTCCCTAGTCAATGCTCGAGCTAGGGTGCCTTGGAGGAGCTTTCTCCACTATACCAAGAAGAAGCTAAGGGAGGAGGAAGCTAAGACCAGTCCCCCTCCAAAGGCACCCAAGGGGGTCTATTTATAGTTTTCCAAATCACATGGCCAAAATGACCGAAACACCCTTACGCCCAATATACCTTGGGCCAATAGAAAACAGTCACACTGGGGGGTAAAGGGGGAATTCCCCCGAGGGCAAGACGGTAAAAGCAGGGGGGGCAAGGGCGAGACCCCGGCCCCTGGCCGGTCTCGCCCCGCCAGGCCGCCAAGCAAGAAGAGGGCAGGGCGAGACCCCGGCCCCCGGCCGGTCTCGCCCCGCCAGGCCGCCAAGCAAGAAGAGGGCAGGGCGAGACCCCGGCCCCGGCCGGTCTCGCCCCGCCAGGCCGCCAAGCTAGAAGAGGGCAGGGTGAGACCCCGGCCCCCGGCCGGTCTCGCCCCGCCAGGCCGCCAAGCAAGAAGAGGGCAGGGCGAGACCCCGGCCCCCCGGCCGGTCTCGCCCCGCCAGGCCGCCAAGCAAGAAGAGGGTAGGGCGAGACCCCGGCCCCCGGCCGGTCTCGCCCCGCCAGGCCGCCAAGCAAGAAGAGGGCAGGGCGAGACCCCGGCCCCCGGCCGGTCTCGCCCCGCCAGGCCGCCAAGCTAGAAGAGGGCAGGGCGAGACCCCGGCCCCCGGCTTGTCTCGCCCCGCCAGGCCGCCAAGCACCTATCGGGACGGGGCGGGTGTCAGCCAACTTGTCGCACCCGCCCCCCAAAAGAGGGTCACTGGGGGGAGGTAGATTTTTCCTCCCCCTACTAGTATGTTTCCAAGCCAGAGCCAAAATTGGCCACCGAGAGTGCTCATATGCCAAAAAAGCTTAAAACTATATAGGGGCGAATACGGGGTTGTACACAATCTCCGCTTTTTTCGAGGTTGACACAAGCTCGGAAAGAAACGTCCAACCCAACGTATTCGCTGAGTGTAATTTTCTTGCGCGGCACCCCGGGGAGTCAACCTGTCATGTCAGCTGATGGGAGCCTGGGTGACGAGACCCCCTCCGGGTAAAAAACACTTTACCCTCCGGAGGGGTCAACCTGCCATGCCAGCTATGGGAGCCTGGGTGGCGAGACCTCCTCTAGGTAAAAAAATTGGCTTCCACGAGAGATCAACCAGCCCTGTCACCTAGTGAGAGCCTGACAGCGGAATCATCATCGGAGCAAAGGGCTTACCCCATCCTCCGAGAGATCAACCTGTCCTGCCAGCTAGGTGAGAGCCTGGCAGCGGAATCCATCTCGAGGTGAGACCTACCCCACCCTCCGAGAGATCAACCTGCCCTGCCAGCTAGGTGAGAGCCTGGCAGCGGAATCCATCTCGAGGTGAGACCTCCCACCCTTCGAGAGATCAACCGGCCCTGCCAGCTAGGTGAGAGCCTGGCAGCGGAATCCATCTCGAGGTGAGACCTACCTCACCCTCCGAGAGATCAACCTGCCCTGCCAGCTAGGTGAGAGCCTGGCAGCGGAATCCATCTCGAGGTGAGACCTACCCCACCGTCCGAGAGATCAACCTGTCCTGTCGGCTAGGTGAGAGCCTGACAGCGGAATCCATCTCGAGGTGAGACCTACCCCACCCTCCGAGAGATCAACCTGCCCTGCCAGCTAGGTGAGAGCCTGTCAGCGGAATCCATCTCGAGGTGAGACCTACCCCACCCTCCGAGAGATCAACCTGCCCTGCCAGCTAGGTGAGAGCCTGACAGCGGAATCCATCTCGAGGTGAGACCTACCCACCCTCCGAGAGATCAACCTGCCCTGCCAGCTAGGTGAGAGCCTGGCAGCGGAATCCATCTCGAGGTGAGACCTACCCCACCCTCCGAGAGATCAACCTGCCAGCTAGGTGAGAGCCTGACAGCGAAATACATCTCGAGGTGAGACCTACAGGCATCCACGAGAGGTACCACCGACCCTGCCCAGCTAGTGAGAGCCTGGGCAGCGGGACCGTCTCGGAACAAAAAGACTAGGCATCTGAGTCAAACCTTACCAAATCCTACATCCTCAAACGGGGAAAAATATAAGTTACATGGTCCTCTGACTCAGCTGGTCAGGGGTAGCACTTGTTATAAGCCAAGAAAAAGGAAAAAACTATCGCGAGACGAGGCACCCTCAGGGGGCCTGGACCTGATGGCCGTCTTCCGCTTCCTTCTCCTCGGACACTTTCATCTTGCTCAAGCTCTCCATGACCTTTTCCATCTCCTCCGCATTGGCCAACCAAGAGATGGTGTTGACTGCCGTGACGTAGCACTGCCTCGCCATCCTGGAGTCTCCCTTGACTCTGACCTGGATCCCTCCGGAGCTGAACTTGAGGCATTGGTGGAAGGAGGATGGCACGCAACGAAAGACGTTGATGAGGGGCCTTCCGAAGATGGCGTTGTATCTGCTCGGAGCGTCAACAATGACGAACCGACAGTTCCTTGAAGCCCCTCCCAACTTTACTTGGAGTCCGACTCCACCTTCCACTTCCTTCCTCTCCCCTGAAAATCCAAACAGGGGTCCGTCCGAGGCCAACACCCTCCTTGACTCTACCTTCATCTCGTCAAACGCCTTCTTGAAAACGACGTTGACGGAGCTCCCGTTGTCAACCAAGATTCGGGAGACGGTGTAGCCCTCGATGGCCGTCTGGATGACCAACGCATCGCAAAACGGATCCTCATGATCCGGCAGGTCCTTCACCGAGAAGGTGATCTTCTCCTCCTGGGGCGGTGTCTGGGAGGTTGAGGCGACGCTCCTTCGGTACATGACATGGAGGCTTGCCTTCCGAGTGGCCTCAACCCCCACTCCACCGTGGATCACCGCTATACCGCCTCGGGGTCCGACATCGACCCGGTCCTCACACACATCATCTCCCCCTTCTCTGGGCAGAACCTCTTCAACTCGCACTGGTGGCTGCGGCTGGGCAGGGCCTCTCGCCCCCCTCACCTCCAGGAACTCGGGGCAGGTAGCTGTGGCGTGCCCCTCCACCTGGTGGAAGTCACAGTACGGCAACTCTACCCTGACCCTTCTCCTTCCCTGGCGGTTCCTCCTCTCCCTTCGACCAATCTCCATCGCTTGCTGTGGTGGGGGTAGGAGCTGCCTAGGGGCTTGCCTCTGGAAGTTGAACCTCCCTTGGCCCCCATGGAAGTTTCCCCCATCTTGGGCGTAACCTCTTCCCGGGCCCTGAACGGGTCCTCCCTGCTGCCTCCAACCTGGTTCCGGACCCTCCTGAGCTCTCCGCTCCTCTCTCCTTCTTCCTTCCTGAGGTCTCGAGCCACCTTGCTCCTTTGCCTCCGTCTCTGTCAGCTTCGCCAACTTCTTGACAAACGCCGGGTTGGCCGCCTCCATGGCTATCTCCTCAGCCGCCCTTTCCATCAACTCCTCGAAAGAGAGGGGGGCCTTTCGAGTCAGGCTCATCTTGAAGAACCCCTCCTTTAGCCCAACGGTGAAGGCCATCTGGAGAGCATACCCTGACATCTCCTGGACCTCCAAGATCTCCTCTTGGAACCTGTCAACATAACGGGCCAGCGACTCCTCGGCCCCCTGCCTTATCAGGAAGATGGACTCGGGACTCCTCTTTCGCTTCTTGGAGGTGGAGAAGCGAAGCTGAAAGCTCCGGCTCAAATCCTCGAACCCATAGATTGACCTTGGAGGGAGTTGATGGAACCAGTCTCTTGCCTTCTCCTTCAACGTGATCGCAAAGAGGCGACACTTGAAGGCGTCTGTCATCGGCCTGATGGAGACGGCATCCTCGAACCACTGCAGATGCTGGACGGGGTCATCCTTCCCGGTATAGTAAGTCATGTCTGGCTCTCTGAATCCCTCGGGAACGGGAGCTGAGATGATTAGCTCGTTGAAAGGTGACCCCCTAAGGGGTGGTCTCGCCACTTCGACTCGCGCGACCTGCTCGCCTGGAAGGTTGGCACTCGCCGGGCTGGAGAACAACTCCCGGCCGGTGAGGTCTCGCTCGACCCCATCTCCCATCCTCTCCTTCCCAGGCCTTCTTCCTGGTGCACTTCCTTCTCCCCGCCGCTGGGGTCATCTCGCCTAGACCCCTGGGAGTCGACTCATCATGAGGGAGGGGAGCTAGCTCCTCGGGGGTTGGGGTGGAGCTGCCACCCTGAGGAGCAATGCTTCGCTACATCTCCATGATGCCTTGGATGGAGGTCATGAACTTTTGCCTCCCCACAAAGGGTCCTGTGCTGGGGAGCTCGCCGAGATCATCACTACCTCCCTGACCTCCAGTCATGACACTCTCCCGAGATCTTCTGTGCTGGTCACTCTCCACGCTCACCGCACCAAAGTGTTGAAGCCAAAAATGACCTCTGTGGAGTTCGGGGTCCCTGGAAAGGGGTGACCTCACACCTACTACATCCGGAGGAACGTCACGGACCAAAGATCAAGAAGCTAGAAACAGACCATCGGCTCTAGCGCGGAGGTCCCACCTCACACCCGGAAGGCTACCTGAGCACTTCCCCTCCCTAGTCAATGCTCGAGCTAGGGTGCCTTGGAGGAGCTCTCTCCACTCTACCAAGAAGAAGATAAGGGAGGAGGAAGCTAAGACCAGTCCCCCTCCAAAGGCACCCAAGGGGGTCTATTTATAGTTTTCCAAATCTCATGAGCCAAAATGACCGAAATACCCTTACGCCCAATATACCTTGGGCCAATAGAAAACAGCCACACCGGGGGGTAAAGGGGGAATTCCCCCCGAGGGCAAGACGGTAAAAGCAGGGGGGGCAAGGGCGAGACCCCGGCCGGCCGGTCTCGCCCCGCCAGGCCGCCAAGCAAGAAGAGGGCAGGGCGAGACCCCGGCCCCCGACCGGTCTCGCCCCGCCAGGCCGCCAAGCAAGAAGAGGGCAGGGCGAGACCCCGGCCCCCGGCCGGTCTCGCCCCGCCAGGCCGCCAAGCAAGAAGAGGGCAGGGCGAGACCCCGGCCCCCAGCCGGTCTCGCCCCGCCAGGCCGCCAAGCTAGAAGAGGGCAGGGCGAGACCCCGGCCCCCGGCCGGTCTCGCCCCGCCAGGCCGCCAAGCTAGAAGAGGGCAGGGCGAGACCCCGGCCCCCCGGCCGGTCTCGCCCCGCCAGGCCGCTAAGCAAGAAGAGGGCAGGGCGAAACCCCGGCCCCCGGCCGGTCTCGCCCCGCCAGGCCGCCAAGCAAGAAGAGGGCAGGGCGAGACACCGGCCCCCGGCCAGTCTCGCCCCGCCAGGCCGCCAAGCTAGAAGAGGGCAGGGCGAGACCCCGGCCACCGGCCGGTCTCGCCCCGTCAGGCCGTCAAGCACCTATCGGGACAGGGCGGGTGTCAGCCAACTTGTCGCACCCGCCCCCCAAAAGAGGGCCACTGGGGGGAGGTAGATTTTTTCCTCCCTCTACTAGTATGTTTCCAAGCCAGAGCCAAAAATTGGTCACCGAGAGTGCTCATATGCCAAAAAAGCTTAAAACTATATTGGGGCGAATACGGGGTTGTACAAATCCTGCATCACTTTATTCCTCCGTTCTTCTCGCTCACCATCGTCGGCCCCCTTCCCTTGTCGGATTCCTCCCGAGAATTTATCTAAACCGTAACATCCCACTTCCGCCATCCCCCGTGTAGCAGCCGTTTTCACACTGGTTATCCACCGCCATCTCCACAATCACTTCCGCTTGCAGAGGTGATCAATCACAAATGAATATACTAGCAACGCCAAACAATCATAATGATATAAGAGTCCAAATCCTTGCAGGATCTTTCTTGATTGTGCGTATTAGCTTTAGGCACTCCCAGCGAATGAAAATCGAATTTGCATGCCCTTAAAAATATGCATATGTTCGTGATAACTGCATGCGATTTATTCTCTTACTATTACTCACAATTAATTGTTTGATCATTATCTACATGCAAACATCATCCTAGGTTAGACAAAAATTATTTCCCCAGCACTACACCTGCGGTTGCATATTAGGATTCACACTACCTAACCTACCCTACATCATAAGATGTCAAGGATTCAAAATGCCATTTATTTATTTATTTATTTATTTCATTTTACTTCTGTTGGAAAAGCCCATGTAATTAGGCTCATTTATTTGTTTCTCTTCTTCTCTCCTCTTTAGTCCCACATCTTGTATAGGACTCACTTCTCTCTTTCTCCCTCCTATAAATGTGTATTCATACATTGTAATTGATTATTGAGAAAGTATACACAAGGTTAAGCCTTTTTCTACATGGTATCAGAGCGAACGGTCCGGCCTCTCGGTTCTTAAACCGCCTCTCCATCCGGCTAACCGTGCGGCCTCCTCTCCCGCTTTACCTGCGGTCTCTTGCGGCCTGCTTCTTTCTAGTCGCACGGGCTTCGTCACCGCGGGTTCCCGCGCGGCCTGGGTCTTTCTATCTGCTTCCTCTGCTCTGCACTCTCGTGGCTTCCACCTTTTCTCCTCCTCCTCTTTTATAACCTTTCTTATCGGTGGGGACCACCTCCTTCTATTTCCTAGCTCGCGCGGCCTCCATTTCTCTCTACGCGGTCTCCCACTTGCTTCCCTCCTCTTCTCTCCGACTTTGGTTTTTTTCCTCTTCTCGCGACTTATCTACAGTCGCCGCGACCTATCTCTAGTCGCCACGACTTAGCTTTGTCGTCGCGGCCTCACTTCCCGTCGCTCTCTGCTCGCCGCGCACTCTCTTCTCGCAGCGACCTCTCTTCTCGCCACGACCCGCCTTAGTCGCAGCGGCCTCTCTTCCTGTCGCTCTCTGCTCGCCGAGAACTCTCTTCTCGCTGCGTTTTACTTCTCTTCTCCCATCGGTCTCTCTTCTCGTCGCGACCTGCCTTAGTCGCAGCGGCCTCTCTTCCCGCTGCTCTCTGCTCGTCGCGATCTTCTTCTCGCTGCGTTTTGCTTCTCTTCTAGCTCGTGTCTTCTCCTCTTCTCGGCACGATCCGCATCTAGGTCGCGGCATCTCTCTGTGCCGCTGGTGTTCTCACCCTGACCGTGCGGCCTCCTACTTAGTCGTTGTGCCCTGTCTTGCTGCCCGCGGTTTCTTCTATCCGCTGCGGACTCCGCCCTCTGGTCGTGGCATTCTCCTTGTTGTTGGTGCTCTCACCGTGACCGGACGATTTCTCCAGCTCTCCGCACCACATTCAAGTCGCGGCGACTTCTATCCCTTGCCGCAGGCGGTCTGCCCCTGGTCGTTCAGACTTGTCTGGTCGTGTTCCTTGTGCTGTCCGCCGGTCTTCCTTCGTGCTCATCTCCGTCATGGCGACCTCTCCAGAATCAACTAGCTAGACCGCGACTTCCTCTGCAGACCGCCCGGTCTCTGCTCCTGAACTCCGTGATGAATTGTGCATTACTACCATTTCACTTGTCGGGAAGAAGAACTTCGTGGAGTGGGTCCATTCTGTTCGCCGAGTACTCCAATCCAAGGGTTTTCTCCATCACTTGACCCAAGCTCCTCCTGCTCCTCCTACAGATGATTGGTTGCGCAACGATGGTCGGGTTAAGACCTGGCTCCTCAACTCCCTTGATATTGAACCATACCGAATGGTCATGTATCACGACACGGCCAAAACAATGTGGGATGAGCTCCAGTCGCTCTACTCCGGGAAAGATAGTCTCCAGCATCTCTACGACATTATTACTGATCTCCAGTCTCTTGATGTTGGCGGGACCACCGACCTCACCTCATTTGTTGCTCGGGCCAAGACTCTTGTTGAGGCATGGATCCAACATCAACCCCCTACATTGGACCTTGCTACACAACGCGCTCAGAAAGAAGCCGTCGGGGTGGCCATGATGATGGCTCGTGTTCCACCCCACCTTCACAGCATTCGGGACCAGGTCCTCTCCTCGGTTGCTACCCATTCACTCTCAGATGTGTGTTCTATGCTGCTCAAGGTCTCCCTGCCTCTCGATCATTCTGCTTCTTCGTACCCGGCTCTCCTGCAGCAGACTTCTGCTCCTTGCCCAAAGTGTTCCTTCTGCGGAAAGGACGGCCATCTCGAGGCCACATGCTATCGCAAGAATGAGCTTCCACCGCGTCCACAGGCTACTGCTGGTGCCACGGACTCCTCTGCTCGTGCTGACCTTGAAGAGGTTCGCCTTCAGCTCCAACAACTCCAGGGTCTGCTCAATCGCCCGTCTGCCTCCCTCTCCCAAGAAGGTATCACTTGTCTCTCCACTAGTACACGCTGGATAGTGGACTCAGGTGCCACTCATCACATCACCTCCCTGCGGCCACATCAATACCTGAATTCTCCTCATCCTAAGTGCATCACAGTGGGCAATGAGGACATTGTTCCTGTCTCTGTATCGGCTGACATCCCTCTCACTTCTTCTCTCTCTCTACGCTCGGCTCTTCATGTTTCGGGCTCCCCGTTCAATTTGCTTTCTGTTGGTCGCTTGACTAATGATTTGAACTGCTCTGTAACATTTACTTCTTCCTCTTTTCTGATACAGGATCACAAGACGCGAACTATCATTGGTAAGGGACGACTGCAGAACGGGTTTTACCTCCTTGATGAATCTCCCGCCATCCTCTCTTCCGTCTCCTCCGTCGATTGGCATCGGCGTCTTGGCCATGCCCCTTTACCCGTCCTCCAGAAGGCTCTATCTGATGTATCTTTACCATCTTTTCATTGTGAATCATGTGTGTTAGGCAAGCAGCCTCGTTCATCCTTTTTATCTAAATGTACTCGGAGCATTGCTCCCTTTATTTTGGTACACTCTGATATTTGGGGTCCGTACAAAGTTAATAACATTTCTGGTTGTCGCTATTTTCTGACGTTTATTGATGACTATTCGCGAATGACATGGCTATATCTACTTCGTGATCGCTCTGAGCTTCCTCGTGTTTTTCGGGCGTTCCTTCTTGAAACTCAAACGCAATTCTCCACTAACCTCAAAACTCTTCGCACGGACAATGCTCGCTAGTACACTAGCCACGAATTTGCGACTCTTTCTCTGACTTTGGGGTTATTCACCAAACTTTATGTGCATATACCCCCCAGCAAAACGGAGTCGCGGAGCGGAAGAATCGTCACCTTCTCGATATCGCCCGCTCCATCATGCTCCAAATGAACGTTCCCAAAAATTATTGGAACTTTGCTCTTTCGACGGCTTGCTACCTGATTAACTGTCTTCCTTCCCCTATCCTCCACAATGTCACTCCATTCAGCCTCATGTTCCCCTCCACTTCAGCATTCTCTCTCACACCCCGCATCTTTGGGTGCACTTGTTACGTTCACAACCTTGGTCTAACTTTGGACAAATTGGACCCCCGGGCTACCAAACACGTCTTTGTCGGTTACTCGCGAACACAAAAAGGCTACGTCTACTACTCACCGGCTACCTGAAAGGTGACAGTGTCTGCTGATGTTACCTTTCAGGAGGATCTCCCTTTCTTCACTGCTTTAGCTCCTACATCTCCACCACCAACCGTCTTACGCCCAGTTATTCCCGTTACCACTCCACCACCAAGACCTACAGCCCAGGCCCCTCCTGTTGCCAAACCTCATGTTATTCGGGTTTACACTCATCAACATCCTGCCTCTGGTGCCCCTCTGCAGTCTGACTTGCCCTCTGATGCTCCGCGTCCCGCTGATTCAGCACCAGAATCTACAACTCATCCTATGGCGAATTATGTATCCTTACATCGCCTTTCTCCACAACTTCAGACGTTTGCCACCTCATTAGCCTCGATTTCGGTACCCAACTCTGTGCAGGAGGCTCCCCAGCATCCTGGCTGACGGGCCGCTATGGAAGAAGAGATCAGGCTCTCTGGGCTAACCAGACCTGGAAATTGGTACCATTACCTACCGGTCAGACATATGTTGGGTGTAAATGGGTCTTTGTGATCAAGCATGCTCCTGATGGAACGATTGACCGTCTGAAGGCCCGTCTGGTGGCTCGTGGCTTCACCCAGCAACAAGGCCTCGATTATGAGGAGACGTTCTCCCTTGTGGCCAAGCTGACCACCGTTCGGGTTCTTCTCTCGGTAGTTGTGCATCGACAATGGCCATTACACCAACTGGACATCAAAAATTCCTTCCTCAACGGCGACCTCCAGAAAACGGTTTTCATGCAGCAACCGCCCGGGTTTGAGACCACAGGGGATTCCCGAGTTTGTCATCTCAAGAAGTTCATCTATGGTCTCAAACAATCCCCTCGGGCATGGTTTGACAAGTTCAGTAAGGTCGTCCGGCAAGTCGGCTTCACTCGGAGTTCAGCTGACTTCTCACTATTCACACGTCATCAGGCCACAGGAACTGTTCTTCTGTTGGTGTATGTTGATGATATCTTGATCACCGGAGACGATTCAAAGGGCATCCAAGCAGTTAAACAACACCTCAGCTCAGTCTTTCAAACCAAGGATCTGGGACATCTTCGTTACTTTCTTGGTATTGAGGTCGCAAGACGACCAGATGGACTCGTCATTTCTCAAAGGAAATACTGCATTGATCTCCTTCAGGATGCTGGTTACTCGGGATGCAAACCTACTACTAATCCGATGGACGTGAATCATAAGTTGTGTGCACATTCCTCTAATACAGACCTTCATCTTCAAAACCCGGAATATTATCGACGACTGGTTGGAAAACTGATCTATCTAACGGTCACAAGACCGAATATTTCCTTCGTCGTTGGGGTGGTCAGCAGATTTATGCATGCTCCGTGAACATCTCACCTCCAAGCGGTTGAACGTATTCTTAGATACCTTAAAACAGCCTCGGGTCAAGGTTTGGTATACAAAACCGCATCCTCTACTCCAACAATGGTTGCGTACTCTGATGCAGACTCTGTCGGTTCCTTGGATGATCGCCGGTCAACCAGTGGTTTTTGCACCTATTTTGGAGGACACCTCGTTACCTGGCGGAGTAAGAAACAAGCAGTGGTTGCTCGATCATCAGCTGAAGCAGAATACCGATCAATGACATTTGTTGTCTCTGAGCTTACCTGGCTAGAAAGTTTCCTGGCCGATCTAGGGGTAAAACTTCCCTCACCTGCCGTCCTGTTTTGTGATAGCCAAGCGGCTATACATATTGCGAAGAATTCAGTCTTTCATGAAAGAACGAAACATATTGAAGTAGACTGTCACTTTATCCGGGAGAAAGTCCAAATGAAGAAGATAGAATTGAAGCATGTTCCTGGTACTGAACAAGTGGCTGATATCCTCACAAAGGCTCTACCGAGCACCCTATTCTACCAGTGTTTTTCCAAGCTTGGTGCATACGACTTGTACGCTCCAGCTTGTGGGGGAGTGTTGGAAAAGCCCATGTAATTAGACCCATTTATCTGTTTCTCTTCTTCTCTCCTCTTTAGTCCCACATCTTGTATAGGACTCTCTTCTCTCTTTCTCCCTCCTATAAATGTGTATTCATACATTGTAATTGATTATTGAGAAAGTATATACAAGGTTAAGCCTTTTTCTACAACTTCATTTAATTCGGTGAACGAGTGATTGCAAGAAGATCAAATGATAATGGGTAAATGATCCACATCTAAAATGAGATTTATTTTGTGCATTTGTCCACAACTTACGTGGCTCAATCAAATAAAGTGGGCATTACATCAATTTGGACACTGAAAATAAAGCAAATTCTATGTATAAGTGCTAATTAAATTAACAGGTGAAAACTTACGTGTCCCCAGTAATTGCGGCCTTGTGACAATCACTGCCCTTCCCCCCGAGTGCACCAGTTTCTATGTATTTTTTAGCATTATCCCACGCACCTCCTGCGGTGTTTAGGAAGAGAGCCATAAGAATACCAGACACGGTCGCAAACATAAGCAGAGATGCCACAACTTTAGCTCCAAGTAGTGGCTGACCAGTGACATGCCCCAACATCCGAAAAATGATCCCTGCAGAACAGCAGTTTGATTGGTTATAAAAATACAATGATAACAACTCCGAGTGTCCGACTGGCTTATAATGAATCTGTACTGATCAGACCAAGTGACTATTTTTCCATGATTATATACTAGTGGAGGGCACGGCCTACACACACATGAAACATCAAACCCTATCGGCGTCTGTGTGAATGAAGTTCGTAATAAATGTCTTAAAATGGATGAGGGGTAAAATGAGAAGAAACAGAGTATGACGCGAAAACGGCTCCTCCAATGGTGTGTCTGCACGTGTGCGTGTGTGCGTGTGCGTGTGTGCGTGTGCGTGTGCGTGTGAAAGTATGACACGCGCGTGTGTGTGGCCCCTCTGAGAGTATGGTGAGGCCCCTCTAAGTGAGTGTGTGACTCCTCTGCGTGTGTGGCTCCTTGTGTGTGGTTCCTCTAATGTGTGTGTCTGCGTGTGGCACCTCTGAGAGAGTGGGCGTGTGCACATACCAACATATACATAAATGGTAAAAAGGTAATTTTCATTCATGTTAGAAAGATGTCGACAAATTAATCCTACTAATTAGCATTACTACATAAAAACATCTTCAGAAAAGTAAAGATATAAGTTCAGTAAGTGCAACAGATATTCTATATAAATCATCATTATGTAGAGCCATAATAAATGACCCACCAATTGCAATAGGTGAAACAATTGCCAAAGCACCAGGTTTAATCATTTCCCGCAAAGATGCAGATGCCACGATTGAAACACAGCGGCCATAATCTGGTTTCTCTTTATATTCCTGGAACCGAAAAATTTCTGAAGATCAGTAACCAATAGACATTATTAAAAAAACTTGAAAGATAACCGTTACGCACCATAATTCCTGGCCTCTCAATAAATTGTCTCCGGACTTCATTAACAACCTCCTGAGCTGTTCTTCCAACAGCTGCGCAGGCCCAAGCACTGAACACAAATATTAGCATTGCGCCCAATAAACCACCAACAAAAACCTCAGGGATTGCAATGTCCACCTAAAAATGCACGATTTAGAAACAAATGTCAACCTAAAGGTAGAATTAGGTAGAAAAGATTAGCACTAGAATTTATAACCTGCTTAAAAGGTATGTGAGAAAATGCAGACACTTCATCCATATATGCGCTGAAAAGAAGGAAAGAAGCAAGAGCAGCAGACCCAATAGCAAAACCCTTTGTAGTAGCCTTGGTAGTGTTTCCCACGGCATCTAGCACATCTGTTATTTCTCTAACACTTTCTGGCTGCCAATATATTTTTGTCCCAAGACAAAATGAAAATCAAGACAATCAGATTTAAATCACGATCCTAAAGCCAGAATACAACATGGTTAAATCTGACTCATGTAAGATTCCAGACTAAATACTATAAGAGCCCCGTTCGTTTGGTTGTTTTCATTTCAAGGTTTTTGTTTCGGTTCAAAACGAAAACATCATGCGTTTTCGTTTTTGGACAAAACAAAAGCTTGTGTCCGATCCTGGCTTGAGTGGATGTAAAATTTATATAAAATAATATTCATTTCCGAAGCATAAATTACTTATATCATGACTTAAACAGAGCTTAATTGAGATAGAATGGTTGACAGAAGAAAAAAAAAAGTGTTTGAATGGATTGAACGTCAACGTTGTTTTTGATGGCGCCCAAAATAAAGGAGTCGTTGGAGGGGTCGCAGAAGAGTCGCCGGAGGAAGAAGGGAGGAAGATCTGAAAAATCTCCCGCCGGGGAAGGCGCGAAGAAGCCAAGAGAAAGATTTTCCACACTCGTCTATTCCCAAAACTGCCCAAAACAGACCTAGGGAGGTTTGTTTTGGGGGTGGCAAATTTAGAAGAAACGAAAACAGCGGGTTTTCAGTCCAAAACCAAACAGCGGAAATTATACCCAAACGAACACCAAATATTGGTTTTCAAAAACCCAAAACGAAAACAGGGCTTCAAAACAATGCAAATGAACGGGGCCTACGGGGGTAATAGCAACCAAGTGAAACAACAATGGCTGGTAATATCAATAATATTAAGAAGAACAGAATTGGCTGGTAATCACGTACGAAAGTTGCTTGGTGCGAATTTTAATGGAATTTGATTTGCTCTGACATAAAGTTGTCACTCGGGAATTAATTAATTAATTAAACCCGGAATCCGCTAGAAATATGATATACACACTCACAACAAATTTAGGTGTACATATATAGGGTGCTGGGACCTCCCCTCTAACTTTGTTTAGTTGCATGAACCTCACCTCTATCTTTAAAAATTACCACCCCCCCCCCCTACGTTTATATTGTTAACATGTACAAAAAATCCTAGGGGGCCTTATTTTTTGCAGTATATGTAAACAATTTAAACTTAGTGGGAGGTTTTGGTAATTTTGAAAGGTAGAGAATATTCTTGTAACTATGCAAAAGTAGAGAGTATTCTTGTAACTATGCAAAGGTAGAGAGTATTCTTGTAACTATGCAAAGGTAGAGAGTATTCTTGTAACTATGCAAAGGTAGAGAGTATATATACACGTATGCATGCATATATTATATGCATATGTACATCAATATATGAATATATACATCTGTATATGAATATGAACATCAGTATATGAATATGAACATCTGTATATGTACATCAGTATATGAATATATACATCTGTATATGTATAAGTACATTTTTGTGTATGTGTACATGCGTACATATCTATAACTACATTAGAGAAGTAGTTTTGAGTTGTAGAATTAATCTTAGCCATCCAACATGTGTTTTTGATCTCAGCCATCCAATGAAGAGAGAGAGAAAAGAGAGAAGAGAGGGGGCAGAGAGAATCTTTATAACCCCCCTATCTCTACATTTAGGGATAGGAGGGAGAGGGGGGAGAGAAATTGATTTTTTTGGTAAAATTTTATATTTTTTTACAAAATAAAAACAAGAATATTGATTCATATTTTTTTACAATCATTTTAAATACACATATGTATATGTTTCAAATAAAAGTAAGTGATCATATGTGGGCGCAGCCCGCTCATATGCGGGTGCAGCCTGCTCGAATGCAGGCGAAGTCCGCTAAGAGTCAGCGAGCATGGGCGAAGCCCGTGCAGAGCTGCTCGTATGTACATATGTATGTATATAAGTGTGTACATGTATGTATAGATATATAAAAACATCTTTTGGTGAAATATTCATCGTTCTGATTTTACCCCTTTATTGTACCTTTTACAACATTTTATAATATTGATATACTTTTTTATTTTAAAAACTATGTTATTATCCCCGCAAGTTTAGTACATGGCGTGACCAAAATGTTTACGAAGACGACAAATCGAGAATGTACTATAGAGTCGGCATGAGGGAATCCCGTGCACAAACTACTAGTATGTTCGTGCATGTTAAAAATGCGGAGAAGGGAGAGGGACGACCTCCACTGTGGCGGGTATACCGGCGTCGTGAAAGGCCCTCTAGTCACAAGCCGCCTGCTAATGACACACCGACGAAAAGTCATTAAGGCGCGCAAGTATTATGGGGAGGGATCGAGAACTTAAAAATTTCTCAATATTCCAAAGATAACCACAGGGTTATGGAGTTTGGTTACATTTGGAGTATTAAAAAATTTGGGGACCCTGAGGGACTACTCTCGATTCCACCTTTCTCTCTTTCCTTCTTTGCCTCTCTATACACGACAACCCAATTTTTCTTTTCGTGCACCTAACAAGTTGGTCCAACCTGCCTCACTTCCGGTAACGGCCTCTGTCCCCCGAAGTCATCCAATCATCTGCGGTCCTCCGTTCCAAAGTCGCCATAGTCGTTTGACCTGGCTCGCTTCCAACGCATCTGAAGTCACCCATTCTGGTCGGACTACATCGGTTCCGACTTCCGCACCCCGTGCCGACCTTACCTCGAGTCAACGAATCTCCTTCCGCAGCACCGACATCGTGCAGTTCTGCCTATGGCATCCCTACCCCATTTCGCCCGCCACGACTTGCTACGTGCCAAGCCCTACAACGTCTAATTCTCCTTCCCTATTTTGTTCCACCATTTTTCTCGTGTGCATGCCTCCTCGACTCCGATCTATGGCACCCTCTGACATATCGCGCCTCAATCTCCTATAGATTCGGCAATTTCCCGTAGCTTTGATGCTCATGAGGAGTCCATTGTCTCACTCCAAGTACTAATGCTCTGGCTGGATCTAAGTTCGACGCCCTCCTGGCCGATCGGACGAGCGAGTGCTTCATCGACCACCAATATGGAGTCCCCATCACTTCTCGGGGCGCATCCAGATATTTCCCAAGATCTCATTTCACCACCGACGAGTTTTCCCCCGCACTCCGCTCATTTGACGTCCCTTCCTTCTACGACACCGATCCAAAGGATTGGATTGTCGGCGCGGATTAGTTCTTTGGCGTTCATCAGATCCCGGAGTCGCACAAGGTCAGCATGGCTCTCATCGGCATGGAGCGCTCCACTATCCATTGGGTCCATTGGGTATGCCAGTCCAAGCCCACTCTCTCTGTCGGGCCTTCAGCAGGACCTTATTCGCCGTTTCAATGTTCGTTACTCGGGCTCCGTCGTGGAACGTCTTTGTGGCGTTCGCCAGACGAGGTCCCTCGACAACTACAACGACAAATGTGTTGCCTTAGCCACGCATGTGTCAGAACTCCCTTCTGAACACTACCTCAATTTCTTTATCCATGGCTTACTAGCGCATATCTGTGCCAACCTGCGCACCCACCACCAGTCTTCTATTGTTGAGGTGATGGACCTCGCCTGTTTGGTTGAAGCCGAATTCCAAGTCAAGATGCTGGATACTGGCCGCCCACCCACGATGGCCCTTCCTCAGCCCCGAGACCCACCGTCGTGCACCCCCACTATAGATGGAGGTATATGTCCTTCCCGTATGGCCAGGTCCACCACCACGCCCTCCCAGGCCCCATGCACACCCCCCGAGTGTGCAACTAGAAGTACTATGATCTTCGCACGAGGGTTTTGTGCATCCGCTGCAAGTAGCCGTAGTCTCTGACCCATGACTGCCCACTGAAGGACCTCCAAGTCATTGATGAGGAGCCCGAGATTACCCTCACTGACTTTGAGGCCCTGGAAGTTGATGCTTATGTCAACGATCCTCCGCCTGCATCCTTAAAGAGCATGACAATCCCCTTTTTACCGTTGGCAAGATTTCTAGCTCACGGACAATGAAGCTCTACGTGAAACTTCGGGGATTCCAATGGTCTTCATGACTAACAGTGGGGCGAGCCACAACTTATTTTCACATCGCCTAGTGGATCAATTGGCAATGTTGTTGACCCTCGTTCCACGCTTTTTTATCTGTGTGGGAGATGATTGTCGTCGGGAGACTGTCGGCCTTTGCTCAGGACAAGCTTTCACAGTGGGCCCATGCCCCCTCCAAGCTAACGTCTACGTGTTTACATTGAGTGGTGTGATAATTATCCTGGGGGTGGCATGGCTCGGCACCCTGGGGGGCGTCAATATCAACTGAGATCGCATGACAATGCGGTTCATCTAAAAAGGGACACCATTACTTTTGGCGAGCAACCCAACTCTCCTGCACCAGTCCGTTTCATTTTGGTCTATTCAAAAAATAGCAAACGTCGATTTGGTCGCATATTCGTAGCATGTGGATGAGCGAGAGGCCCATGACCTCCAACCGCCCGGCCTTGCAGGCTATTATGGACATGTTCTCAAGCAACTTCGCCAACATAACCCGTATTTCACAGCCTCGTTCTAATTGGCTCAACGTAGGTACGACTTGATTTTCTTTACTGACATCATAGTTTACAGCTCCTCCTGGCAAGATCACCTCAACTATGTGTAGACGACACTCGCCATCCTGTAAGAGCATGATTTTTTGGTGAACCCCAAGAAGTGTACTTTTGGTCAGACCGAAATTAGCTACTTGGGGCACACAATTTCCGCGCAAGGAGTCACAATAAGACCAGGACAAGGTTAGGGCCATCCTCTAGTGGTCCACACCCTATTCTCTCTCTCTCTGCAACGTCCGAGGTTTTTTGGTTTCATTGAGTACTATTGACGGTTCATTAGAGATTATGGCAAAATTGTCAAACCCCTCTACAGCATGTTGAAGAAATCTGATACTGGTGCATTCCAGTGGACACCAAAGGCAGCCACAACCATACATGCCCTCCAGCGAGCCCTAAACACAGCCACAGTCTTAACTCTTCCATATTTCTCCCAATCGTAAGCTATGGAGTGTAACGTCTCAAGAACATGGGTCAGTGCGGTGTTGATGCAACCAGGTCAACCCATTGTCTACTTCAGTCGTATATTTACGGCCACAATCCACCCTCACTCTGCTTATAAGTCTGAGCTTATGACGTCCTTGTTGTGCAGCATTGGCGCTCCTACCTGCTTGGTCGACATGTCACGTCCGGGCGGATCATCATAGCCTTTGATACCTCCCGAATCAGAAGTTGCCATTTTGGCACAACAGGTATGGATTGCAAAACTATTATGCTATGATTTTTCAATAAAATTTCATGTCGGATCATCCAACCGCGCGATCGACTCTCTTTCTCGACAAACGTAAATTGCTCGTTTAGTAGCTATTTTGTGATCCGTATGGGAGGACGCCTCCCTGGTCCAGCGCGAGATTGTTGTTGATCCACTTCTTTGATTGTTGTAGCCTTACGGGAGGATGGCACAACTCAATCGCCATATAGTGTGTCGTGGATGTCCACCACCACAGTCATTTATTGCTCTTAGCTCGTCATTCCACGCCAACTTGCAGAGTTTTACTCGACTCCGTAGGGGGGGGGGGGCACGTCGGTGTCATCAAGGCATATGTAGTGTCTATGTATTGGCCCAACCTGTTCCAACAAGTCAAAGAATTTATGGCAGCACGCTACTGTGTCAATGAGCCAAGTACGAGACCGCTTTTCTTGGGGTTCTCCTTCAGCCACTCCCCATCGCGGTCCGGATCTAGGAGGATATCTCCATGGATTTTATTTTGAAGTTCCCTCGCTCCAAGACGTGGGATTGCATACTAGTGGTCATGGATCATCTATCCAAATACACCCACTTCCTTCCCCTTAGAAACCATTTACTGCACTAGTGGTTGTCGCAGCATTCATTGACGTAGTGGTCTGTTTGCATGGGTGTCCTCATTCCATTGTGAATGATTGCAACCCTTTATTCTTGAGCTCATTTTGGCTGTCGTCGTTCAAGATGCAAGGCATTCAGCTTCGTATGAGTGCATCTTACCGCTCCATACGGACGGACAATCCGAGGTAATGAATCATTTCTTAGAGACATATCTACAATGTTTTGTTTTTCATCACTCGAAGGCATAGGCGGATTGGATTTTTTAGGTCGGGTACTCGTACAATACCTCTTCCGCACCAGTCCCGACACCACTTTGTTCAATGCAATTTATGGTAGACCTCGCCATCCATCGCGCGCACTCTTCCTGGCAAATGTGCCATGGCGTACCAATCTGATCTGCTCCGTGATCGAGACTCCATTCTTCTCCATCTGTTCCATCACCTTCAACGTGGGCTGAACCGGATGGTTGCCTTTTCCAACCGCCACCGTCGTGATGACCAATTCACTGAAGGCGATACCAAGTTCATCAAGATTCAGCCGCACCGCCAGATTTTGGTGACCCCGCAGACCCACTCCAAGCTAGAGGCCAAGTTCTACTATCTGTTTGAGATCGTTGCACGAGTTGGCACTCAAGCGCATCGCCTCCGCCTTCCTCCTGACAGCCACATCCACCAGGTGTTTCACGTCTCTCAGTTAAAAATGGTTATTAGAGGACATCCAGTCGAGGCGATTCTGGCACTGCCAGCTCACGGGCTCACCTTGCCAGACTACCTTAGCTCGTCACAGACACATGTACCATTTGTCGAGAGGAGTCCTCGATCGAGCAGGTCTTGGAGCACTGGCATAGTGGTCCGCCATCGGAGGGCCACATGGGTTGATCAGTCAGATTTTTGTGTTCAGTTTCCAGACTTCTTCATTGAGGACAAGACAAATTATCCATAGGGTGGCATTGTTACGGACACGGAGAAGGGAGATGGATGACCTCCAGTGTGGAGAGTACACTAGCGCCATGAAAGGCCCGCTAGTGACATGTGGCTCGCTAGTGACATGTCGGCGGAAAGTCATTAAGACACGTGAATGCTATATAAACCCATGGGGCTATGTATTTTGGTTATCTTTGGAACATTAAGAAATTTGGGAACCCTGAGGGGCTACTATTGATCCCTCCTTTATCTCTTTCCCTCTATATACCCGACAGCCGGATCTTTTTCCGGTGTGTTTGTGTGTGTGAGTGTCAGGACTTACCAAGCTTTAGGTACAGATGTAATACCTGCTGTGACATCTCAACAATTCCACCAGCATTGTCAGCAATTGGCCCAAACATGTCCATAGTGAGAACATAGGCTGCAGTGCTAAGCATTCCCATCGTCGCAACCGCTGTCCCAAAGAGTCCTCCAGTAGGGCTCCCAGTTTCATCCACCAGGCCACATGTTTGCCCAAGCCAGTATGCCGAGATAATGGCTAAGCTAATCACAATAACAGGAAGACCAGTTGATTCCAAACCAAGGCTTACACCAGCAATTATATTTGTTCCATGCCCTGTAGCACTTGAAAGAGCCAGTGTTCGGACGGGCTCATATTTGTAATCTGTGTAATACTTGGAGATCCATACAAAAGCATATGCAGTTATAATGCCAACTAATCCGCATAATGAAAAGTTTAACCATGCAGAGGGCGCTTGTTCAGTGTAAAGAAGCCACCTGGTAGACTGGTAAATGAAACAACAAACATGCAATCCAAATGAATATTAGGTTTTGAAAGATGTACTAAGCACACAAATAGCCACCGTAGAAATTATTTACCGCTCCGAAAGCTACAACGGCAAACAATATTGTGATAGAGTAGCCTTTCTGGAGAATCGCCATGGGGTCTTCAACCAAAATCTTCGATCCAACGTCGCGTGTTCCTCGAATTGAGAGTATTCCAATGGAAGATACCACGAGGTCAAAAGAATGGACAACAAGAGGAAATAGGATAAACCCAGATGGATCTGGATTTTAAGAAGGAATTCATTGATTAAGAACAATTTTATTCCAAATGTTAAAGAACTAGGATTGATTGTAGTTGATTTATTTATCTATAGGACTTGCAGAACTAACTGGTGCATTAAATCAGAAATGAAGAATATTTTCAAACTTCGATTTGCAATGTGAGAGAAAAGGATAAGAGTGTTCTTGTTTTCTGAATAACGAGATTAGAAAATAAGCATAGGTTTGCACTCATGAAAAGAAAGATCGGAACAAGCAAACTTGCAAAACATAATCTAAACTAAAAATATACATTGCAAAAGAAAAAATTAAGCAGGATACATCTCTAACCTTCAATTTTGCACTGCTGTGCCATTGTTCCACCAAGTATCATAGCGCTGATGATTTCTGCAGCTATGCTCTCAAACAGATCAGCGCCTCTGGCAGCACAATCGCCCACATTATCACCAACCTAGGAATAGTGTTGATAATCTAAGAAACATACAATCAATGCCATCACCTCCCATCAAACACAAGGAAGAGGTGATACTCCCAAGAAAAAATATACTCAGGGATTTTAAGTAGAAATTTTTAGCATCATAAAGTAATTCACAAGTGACAAACAATAAAGCAAACATTTCCATGATTTTAACATGCCAGACACAATTGTAATCTAAGCTCAGTATTGATCTCTTGGTATTATTTTTAATCTTGTTCAGCGTATCTTCATTAACATAAGACCATACCAAGAAATAGTGTTGTGAATTAGCCTTCAAGATCTAAGACCAACAGGAAATCAGATTGGATTTTAGATTGGTTCGAGCTCAAATTAGAGGCAATGAGCTAACTAACAAGCTAAGCCTGCCAGAATAAGACTTCAAATCTAGTCGAGGTTGGATCAGATCGAATTAGCTCGAGATAATATTAAAATATATATACAGAAATGTCTACATGCATATGATGATATCAACATAATTTTATAGTATTTTATATGTGAATTAATGCATACATGCACTACGCATTTATTTTTATGGATCTATATGCATGCATGACGGTATCAGTGTATGTATGTATGCTAAATTAAGTTTGTCTTAGGAGTTCAAATATCAATTGAAATCATTGGATAACTTTTTAGCTCAAATGAAAGAAAATGAGACAACCCTAGAATCTAGATTTAATTCATATTGAAGCAAGTCCTAGTATAATGTTATGACCTAACTAGGGGAGAAAGAGGAAGTAGGAAAAAGACTAGAAGATTAGGGTTTAGGAGAGGAAGAAGAGAGAGGATACCTGGAAATATTCTTGTTTTTCCACCAAGGAGGAGGGGTTGGGTATTTATGCTCCCACCCAACCCCTAGGGCCGGCCGGCCCCATTGGGGCTGAACCCAATGTGGTTCAGCCCCCATTCTGCTTTATTGTTGGGTTTGGGCTGAACCGGATGGTTCAGCCCGGCTTTCATTCCCGGTCTCCTTCGGTCTTCGCACGTATTTGAATCCACGGAAACGTAGATCGTCCGGGGGCATAACATTCCCCTCCCCATCAAGAAGCACCTTGTCCTCAAGGTGAAAATCAGGATAGCGCTCCCGGAACTCCAAGAGGTCCACCCACGAATTGTGCGTCGCGGGCATCTGCTTCCATTTGACGAGGATCATTGGCCGGTACTCCGTGTCGTGTTTCTTCCATTTGGTCATGAGAACTTCTTCAGGTAAGGGCCGCAATTCGCCGCTGCTGGTAGCCTCAGGTAAGGTAGGAGTGATGGAAACAGTGTTCCCCAGCTTCTTCTTGAGGACGGAGACATGAAAAGTAGGGTGAATGCGTGACCCCTCCGGTAGCGCCAAAGTATAGGCGACGGGTCCTACCCGCCGAATGACTCTGTACGGCCCGTAGTAACGTGGGGCCAGTTTCTGATTGGCCCGACGGGCGACTGAGAGCTGACGATAGGGCTGGAGCTTGAGAAACACCTCATCACCGACCGCAAATTCCCGTTCCGTACGGTGCTTGTCGGCTTGAACCTTCATGCGGTCTTGGGCCGCACGTAAATTGTCGCGGAGAAGAGCCAAGGTCCGATCCCGATCTTGGAGAGCTCGATCGACCGCCGGGAGGGCACTGCCGGCCGGTTCATAGGAGGACAACGTGGGTAGCGGCCGCCCGTACACCGCCGCGAACGGAGTGAGTCGGCTGGCCGTGTGATAAGAGGTGTTGCAGCAATACTCGGCCCAATGTAGCCACCTGATCCACGTGCGGGGTTCATCCATGACAAAGCACCGTAAGTATGTCTCTACTCCTCTGTTGAGTACCTCCGTCTGCCCGTCGGTTTGGGGGTGATTGGTCGTGCTCATGCGTAGTGAGGTACCCTGAAGCCGAAAAAGCTCCGTCCAAAAATGGCTGACAAAAACAGGGTCCCTATCAGAGATGATGGCCCGAGGAAGCCCGTGGAGTCGAACTATCTCTTTGGCGAAGAGGTTAGCCACCGTTTCGTCGGAATATGGGTGGCTCAAAGCAAGGAAGTGGTCGTACTTGGACAATTTATCGACAACGACGAGAATGACTGACTTGCCCTGTGATTTGGGAAGGCCCTCGATGAAGTCCATGGAGACGGTGTCCCAGATCTGGTGTGGGATTTCTAGCGGAGTAAGAAGGCCCGCTGGGGAGATCGTCTCATACTTTTGCCGCTGGCAGACATCGCATTCCCGCACGAACTGCTGAACGTCCCGCTGCAGCCCCTTCCAAAAGACGTTGGCCTTGACCCGCTGTAAGGTGCGATGGATGCCAGCATGACCACCGGTCGGTGAAGCGTGAAACTCCTGAATCATAGTAGTACGCCACGGGGACGTGGCCGGTAGAACGAGCCGACCCTGGTAGTAGAGTCGCGTGCCCAGTAAGTGATAGCCAGCCGTTGTGCCTCGACCCTGCTGCAGTGCTTCAACAATGTCGCGGAGAACTGGGTCCTGGAGAACCTCTGCCTGTATGTCGTCTAAGGAGGCAATCACCGGCCTCGAGATGTGAGTAAGGGAGCTTTCTGGTATCCGAGATAACGCATCGGCCGCCATATTCTCCTTGCCCTTCTTGTAGACAATCTCATAATCATACCCCAGAAACTTCGTCAGCCACTTCTGCTGCAGCGGGGATGCCAGTCGTTGCTCCAGGAAATGCTTCAGACTCTGGTGGTCTGTACGGACCTGGAAGTGCCGCCCCAGAAGATAGGCCGCCATAGAGAGACCGCGTGAAGTATGGCGAGCATCTCCTTCTCGTACGTAGAGAGCCCCAAGGTCCTGGGAGCGAGAGTTTTACTGAAATAAGCAAGTGGCCGACCCTCCTGCATGAGGACCGCGCCGATGCCGACGCCAGACGCGTCCGTCTCCACCACAAAATCCTTGGAGAAATCCGGAAGTGCTAGCACGGGGGTGGTGGTCATGGCCCTTTTGAGTCCATTGAAAGCTTCCTCGGCCTCCGCATGCCATCAGAAGGAATCCTTCTGCAGCAACTGGGTGAGTGGTCGTGCGATCTTCCCGTAGTCCTTCACGAACCGGCGATAGTAGCCGGTCAGCGCAAGAAAGCCTCGTAAGGCCCGGATCGTCGTGGGTAGCGGCCAAGTCACCATGCTTTCAATCTTCCGCGGGTCGGCCCAGACCCCTTGAGCGGAGACCAAATGTCCCAAGTACTCGACCTCCGCCTGCCCAAAAGAGCATTTGGAGCGCTTGACATACAGTTGGTGCTCCCGCAAAATGTGGAACACATGCCGAACGTGCTCCCGATGCTCTTCCCAGCTCCTGCTATAGATCAAAATATCATCAAAGAAAACTAGCACATACCGACGAAGTAGTGGTCGGAAAATCTCGTTCATGACGGCTTGGAAGGTAGATGGGGCGTTGGCCAAACCGAACGGCATCACCAGAAACTCATAATGACCGTCGTGAGTACGAAACGCCGTCTTGTGTATGTCTTTGTCTCGCATGCGTATCTGATGGTAGCCGGATCGGAGATCCAGCTTGGTGAAGAGGCTTGCCCCATGCAGTTCGTCCAGCAGCTCCTCGATCATCGGAATGGGAAACTTGTCTTTAACGGTCGAGTGATTCAGTCCCCTGTAATCGACACAAAACCTCCAGGAGCCATCCTTCTTCTTGACCAAGATGATCGGAGAAGAGAATGCGTTGGTGCTGGGTCGGATGATGCCGGAGGCCATCATCTCAGGTACGCTGCGTTCTATCTCCGTCTTCTGAATGTGGGGGTACCGGTATGGACGAATATTCGTCGGGTCTGCTCCGGCCTTCAGCTGAAGCTGATGATCTCTGAACCGTGCGGGCGGTAAAGAATGTGGTGCCTGAAAGATGTCGTCAAACTGAACCAATAGATCCTGCAGTTGCGCTGGTTCCGTTGTTGGCCCAAGAGCCTCTATCCCCCACAACAAGGCCATCATACTACCCTCTTCCTCCATCCTTTGCAGGCTCGTGAGTGATATCTCCTTGAGCGGAGACGTCTGTATCCCCTGTAGGCAATGCTCTGTCCCCAGGTGCGAGAACTCCAACGTCATCTTCTCCCAATCTGTGGTTACCCGCTTGAGCTGGCGGAGCCACTGCACGCCCAACACCATGTCCGACCCCCGAATCGGGAGCAGGTAGACATCCGTCCGGCACACATAGCCCTGTAGTCGCAGCTCCACCCCCTTCAGGACCCCTTCGCACCTCAACTTGCTGTCATCTGCCACCATAACCTGGAAAGAAGCCCCCTTGTCGACTGCATGTCCCGCCTTCTGTGCCGCTGCGGGGGTGATAAAATTATGTGTACTCCCGCTGTCTATCAAAATAGTCACTCGCTCGTGCCCCAACTTCCCAGCAATCTGTAACGTAAGTGGGGCTGAACATCCTTCCATTGCCTGGATGGACACCCGAAACTCCGCCAGGTCCAAACCATCCACCTCATCACAGGTAGGGAGCTCTTCCTCGTCATCCTCCTCCCTCAGCATGAATACTTGCACCTTTTGGCACCGGTGTCCTGGTGTGTACTTTTCGTCGCAATTGAAACATAGCCCCTTGTCCTTCCTGGCCTGCAGCTCAGGCCACGTCAGGCGTGTCACTGTCGGCCGTCCGGCCTGCGGCTGCTCACGCCGCCCCGCTACAGGTGTTGCTGGTGCTGCGGGAGTGCGTGCTCCCCCTCGATTTCGCTGGCGGTTGCACCGCTCCTCCTGTATCCTGGCTAGACTGATGGCGTGGCTCAGGCTGTACGGCATGTAGGCATGGACCTCATCTCTCAGGTGGTCCTTCAGCCCCGAAATGAAACAACTGAGGAGGGTCTTTCCCCCCAATTTACCCGATTTGCCAGCCGCACGAACTCCGTGCGATATTCCGTCACGGTCCCCTTCTGTCGGAGTTTCTGCAAGGTGGCATCCACGTCCTCGTATTCCAAGGGGCCGAAACGGGTTGTGAATCCCTCTATGAAGTGCGCCCACGGCGCGTACCCATAGCTTCGCACGAACCATTGTGCCCACTGGTATGCGTCGCCCTCCAAGTGAAACGACGTCAACTGCACCCATTGCTCATTGGGGATCTCTTGGTATGTGACGAACAACTCGGCCTTTTGTACCCATTCCAGCGCGTCACTACCTCGGAATGTCGGAAAGTTCATCCTCGTACGTTTTGGTTGCATAACAGCCCGCTGGTTCGCTCCTCCATTCCTGCCATATCCTGGCTCTAGCCCTGCTGGCCTGAGTTGTTCGGCCACTGGATTCGGCCTACCATAGTAGTCGTGATAATGTTCCCCTCCGTATCCCCCTCCCATAAGAGAGCCCTCCTCTTCGTCAAAAACGTGTCTGGGAGGATATCCCCGCCATTGTTCGCCTTGCCCCATCCTCGCTGGAGTCCCTAGTACCGGTGGTCTGGGGAGGATCCCATTTCCCGCGCCATTCGACCCTCCCATGTGCAGCGGCGGCCTCCAAATAGGCTCCTGAGGTCCAAAAGGGCGGCCGGCAGCCACCCCGGCGACTCCATCGCCGGCGGCCACCCCTCCCGGGCCGATCCACCCCCCGGTGACCTGCTGGTGGAGGTTTGGTCCCGATCCGACCCAAGGTCTGGCGGCAGGAGCGCCTGCGCCTGGGCTGCGCGGGATCAGCGTCGTCGGCCCTGTAGGGCTCGGCTGTGCCGACGGCCATCCGTGGCCGGCTGTCCAGCCTGGTTCCGGGTTGGGGCCGCTGTAGGGCATCATTCCCGGCCCTCCCGTGGTGCCTCCGGCGGAAGACGATGCCGCGTGCGATGATTCTCCCGATTCCGCCATCTTCCCCCTTAGGGTTTGCGTTAACAGCGCCTTCAACTCATCCAAGCGTCCTTCCATGCGTTCTTCTAGATTTTTCGTGGAGGTTTTAACTTGTTCTTCGATCCCGGCCACGGAATCCGCCAAGGCGACGTAGTTCTCTTCGATGGTGGCTAAACGCGCCATCTCCGTCTCCGTGCGTGTCACCATTGTCGCAGGAAAGATGCTCTGATACCAAATGTTATGACCTAACTAGGGGAGAAAGAGGAAGTAGGAAGCAGACTAGAAGATTAGGGTTTAGGAGAGGAAGAAGAGAGAGGATACCTGGAAATATTCTTGCTTTTCCACCAAGGAGGAGGGGTTGGGTATTTATGCTCCCACCCAACCCTTAGGGCCGGCCGGCCCCATTGGGGCTGAACCCAATGTGGTTCAGCCCCCATTCTGCTTTATTGTTGGGTTTGGGCTGAACCGGATGGTTCAGCCCGGCTTTCATTCCCGGTCTCCTTCGGTCTTCGTGCGTATTTGAATCCACGGAAACATAGATCGTCCGGGGGCATAACATATAACCACCATACTTAGCTAGGCTGAATATAGTATTGACAAACCCAATAGCTTTTGGCTTACAAACACACCCATGCACACAAAGAATGTTGAGAAAAAAATAAGATGCGATGTGATCTACTGCTTTATCTATCTAGTGAGGTGTACAGAAAGCAACTAAACCCTCATTTGGATCATGCACCCAGACCCAACCATCATAACACTGAAATCTGCAAAACAAGTATACGTTTTCTAATATTGAATACAATATGCTTAAGGTTTTATCAGGGTACAAAACTAAAGACTCGTGATTGCAGTAGCAACGAGCAACTCAGTGATAACTTCGTTTTTTTCTCATATAAAGACTGTTTGTGCTACGTATTCGCCCGAGCGGACAACCTCACATGAGCCAGGAGAGTGTATGTGGAACCCGCCTTGAATGTCATATGATAATATGTACTTTTATACTTAATTAGTAGCAAATAATTATTATTAATTAATATTGATTAGATTAATTATATTAATTAAAGTATTATGTATTTTCTTATTTGGCGTGCTCTTCCTCATTTATATAAGGGGGAGGGGTGTGACTGATTTGGGTATCTTTTGGGTACACATTTCATAGATGAGTTCTTTGGAGGACCCCACCACCGAGGGCTTGACCAGAGCTTGTCCTTGGATTGTATTTGGTAAGTTTATATCGTTTAATGCAAGTTCTCCTTAAGTGCTCTCTCTCGCACAATCGCCTCGAGGATTCTCTCATGTCATGTTATTCGTGAGCAATGTCATTATGCTTCTCTCTAAAACCTTAACAAATTCCACGTCGGTAAAAATGGTCTGACCTACCACTCTTAGCATGTCGCCCCTGTAGTCATCAGGAACCATCCCCAAGATCAACATCTTTGTCCTCTGTGCACAAATCAAGGCCGCCTACATTGTTATCATTGTTAAGCTCAGACACACAGATGGACTGTTGCACAATTGTCTGAGTCTATAGATAACAGCTTGCTAAATAAAAATTAATGATTAAAATGTTTTTTTTCATATATTTTGTGGCTGGAAATTATTTTATGATCAAAAAAAATTTCACTCAAAACTTCGTTTAGTTTCCAAAATTTTCCAAAACTCCATTTTAAAAACTTCATTTAATTCAAACAGTTTCTTATAAAAACCGCAATATATTATAATTTTTAGACTGCGGTTTTTATAAAAACCGCAGTTTATAGTACAAAAAGAAAACGGTTTTCACAAAAAACACAGTATATTATAATTTTTTAATTAAAAATTTTTATAATAAAAGACTACGTATATGTACAACTCATATTCGTCGAGGAGGGTCCCACCAAGGCCCAGGAGGTCAGGGTCAGCACAAATCGAAGTCAACAAGTCAAGATGGAGGTCAGGATCAACGCGCCAACATGTTGAAGGCCTGGGCGAGTATGACGAGCTCCCCTCGCATACTCGCCAGGTAGGCGACTAGGTGCGATACTCGCCGAGCCGTGCGAGCTCCTCCAGGAAGTCTCCTAGTCGCCGAGGGGTGGTGGGATATAAATACTCCCCCCCCCCTCTCAGGATTTCCCTATAAATAGGGCACAGGGGTACGAGGTGAGACACGAAAAATCCCGGCAAGGATCTCGCGAGCTCTGCCTTTTGATACTGGTTGAGACTTTGCATTCTTTTTCCTTAGAGACCAGTTCGCGACCTCGCGACTTTGTTACCAGCTAATCTCTCTCGCACCCAGCTCGGCCAATATTGGTTGTGCAGGGGTTGCTTCTTTCAAAGCATCCGGGTATGTGGTGGGACCTTCCTGTCGCAGCATCTGGGGTCCTGTTTATTGCTTTTCTTCATCCAAGTCACTTAGGCCACCTAGCCTTACTACGAGGCTAGTAACTTTAGGCTGCCTTGATGCGATTTCTGAGGTTGAGAATTTTTCTGGCTTCAACAGTATAGAATGCATTTTTTTATAAAAATTGCAGTCTATTCTATCTATAGAATGCGGTTTTTAATGGTCAAACAAGAAACATCAAAGTTGTGGGAACTCTTGCCCAAATTTCTTCTCTCAATATTTGTCATTTTCCACAACCCCCTTGCAGCCATATCCCATCCTCCACCAAGTGTATTTTGCTTTCCTAGGGTCACAGCCGAGGTGCCTATTTGAAATTTTTGCTATAAAACCCTCCACCTCCTGTTCCCACCTCTTTTTATCAAGCCTTACATTGCACTAATTCTCATCCATTGGACCCCACCTATGTTGCACCGACACCGATACGGGACACGCGATACGACACGACACGCGACTCGTCAATTCTCAAAAAATATATTCTGACACGCTGGGATACGTATATTAAATATTCATTTTTTATAATTATGAAAATCCTAAAACATTTAACAAAAAATAAAAAAATAACAATTAACAAATATTTAAATAAATTAAGTCATGTTTAAATATTACTTATCAAATATTCAAATGCAAAACTTAACAAATGATCAAAAAAATAATAGAACATTAACACATTATTATTATATATCATCAGTAAAAATAATGGTTTCACATGCAAACTTTTTCCTCACTTTCAATCTTCTTTTTTCTAGAGAAAATATCAATGTCACTAGTAGATCCACTTTCACTACTTGAAATGCTAGAAATGGGTAAAGGCACTTCAAGACAAATTGTCACCCGCCTCACCATGAGTATCTAACTTAGGGATATGCGTGTCCGATTGAGCGGGACACGCGTGTCCGATTGAGCGGGACACGCGAGTCCCGCGTGAGCCAATGTGTCAGATTTCCGACTCGAGTGTTGGATTTCCGACTCGAGCGTCGGAGAGTGTCGGAGAGTCGGACGAGTGTCGGGCTCTGCGACACTGACACGCTGGGCATTTCGAAGTGTCGGTTCTTCATAGGAAGAACCACTAATTTTTAGCCACACCTCCCCATTTCATATATCTAGTCTACAACTCATTAGCAACGGCAAATGTTATGTTACAACAATGGCAGCGGCTTCTCATTCAGCTTACATATGCCTCCAAAATTATTAAATATCCTGACAACCTTTAGGGACTCAACCTTGGGGGCATGGTCAATTTTCAAAGGCAGAATAGTGTTATGCATTCGCCCGAGCGGACCCCCTCACATGAGCCATGATAGCGTATGTGGAAGTAACCTTGAATGCCATGTGATAATATATATTTTGTAATTGATTAGTATTAATTACCTAATTTTAATTAGTTATTAACTTTTTCATATTAATTGATTATTATTAATTAAAAGATTATATTAAATATATTTATTAAAGTAAATGTATTTTCTTATTGGGCATACCCTCACTCATCTATATTAAGGGGGAGAGCTATGAATGTTTTTAGTATCTTTTGGATCATTGGTTTTGGGCTCTCATTTTAGAGAGTTCTTTGGATGATCCAGCTTCTCAGAGCTTGACCAGCGCTTATCTCCGGTTTGTATATTGTATATTTTTATCGTTTAATGCAAGTTCTCTTTGAGTGTTCTCTCTCTTGCAATTTCCTTGTGAGTTCTCTCATCTCTCCTAACATGTCATAAATAAGCAATGTCACTGTACTTCTCTCTGGAACCCTAACAAATTCCCAGTCGATAACAGTTTGTCAAGGGGAACCATATTAGGTCCCCCCTCCAATGAAATATAGTACAAGTTGATGTTTCCATGATGCAACACAACCAATAAGCAAAGCTATGCCAGGATATCACCCTTTAAATAGTGTGTCACACATTAACTCAGGTTGCGTTTGGTACAGCTTATCCCGGCTTATTTGCTCCGGTGGGGTTGGACAAAATCGTCATTGTATGTTTTGTATGACAAATGTTACTACCGTTACCAAAAAAGAAACTAGTTTGGGGCATAAGATTTTCGTATGACAATGACATTTTTGTCCAACCTCACTAGAACAAATAAATCGTGATAAGCCACGCCAAATAGAGTCTCAATTGTGATGAAAAGTAGACATAAATTAATTAGGATGACACCTGCAAGTGATAGTTCATAAATTAATCTAATTGTGACTAGAAGTGATGTCAATTTGCAAGCGAGATGGGAAGAGTGAGGAGGTACAAAAGGTTTTTAGAGAAAAGATATGTGCATTGAAAAAAAAAGTTACAATCAAGGATTCTTATATTGATTAAAAGAAAGTTAAAAAATAACATTTGATGATTTATAAAAAATACAGTATCAATAAGAGAAATGAGATATATATATAATAGTTAAGACAAGAGATAAGAGAGTTAGCTAGAGACTTAGATCAAATTTGATGCATTAAAAGAGAGAATAGTTGGATCTTAACTGAAGATGAAGATAAAAAGGAGAGACAAAAAAACTAGTTCTACAAATTATTCAACGACAATTTTAAAGAATAAATTATTTTGGAAGAGAATAATGAACAAAATAATGAAGTATGATATAGATTGATCCAACAAACTGAAGTGAAATTAATTTTGATTGAAAAGAATGCATAAAAGGTAAAATTTTAGATTCCGAGGAGATAACTAATGAGATTTGAAAATTTATAGAAGATATTATTCACAAGAGGCTGATAAATGACTAGAGAAGAAGTATTTAGTACAAATATTTAAGAATAAAGGGGAATTCAGAATTTTGAAAATTATAGAAGAATAAAACTAATGAATATGACAATGAAGTGAAGAGGATGAGTTATGGAGCCACACTGAGAAAAAATGTGTTACATTCAGTTGTAAGTGTGGCGCACTTTTTTCAAACTTACCGCCTGCCTACATTGGATTCCAGGGGCTAAAGTTTCCAACCAAGACACGATTTTCCAGGCAAGTTCTGGCGTGAGTTATTCAACATTGGCAGGACCAAGCTGCCATTTTCCTCTGCCTACCAACTCGCAGTAAATGGCTAGACGGAGACTATCAACAAGACCATTGAGATGTAGTTGTGATGCCTTATGAGGAACACTCCAAAACATGATAACATGTCCTATCATTCATCGATGCAAAAGACGTCATTCAGGGTGATCAATGGTCGTGACCAGCCCCCATTCTACCATATGCATCATCAAGGGCAAGGTGGAGAGAGTTGTTCAGTTGCTATAGAATAAAGAGCGTTCTAACTGCAACATGAGAGCATCTCCGCCAGGCTCAAAGAAGAATTAAGAAATACTATGATGACAACAAGCACATTGATGCATTTTGAGGTGCATTCCTAGATGTGGTTGAAGCTGAGACCACATCGGCATCTAACTATCGCGACACGCCCGAGCAACAAGTTCTCCCTAATATGCCACAGGATCGTGCATGAGATCGAGTCATGGTACATGATGTGACAAAAGAAAATGATCGAGACGGGTGCGGTGAATTGTCCACCCTCAATCCTTGATAGCAATTTATGTTGAGATAAAAGATTGGAGACTTTTACGACATCCAAAGAGGAGGGCGTTAAGCATGATAGAGGAGCGGAGTGAGAGGAAGTCGCGGGCGAGGTATGCCCCGGGGAGGCCCGATGGATTGGGAAGACAGTTGGATCGGCGTTATGCACATCATTGAAGGCACGTTGGGAGAAAATTGGGTTGGTGGTTGTTGCAAAACGACGACTCCAACCTGGATCTGTGCGCTTGCAGGAGCTGGTGGTTGTAGTCGTTGTTGAAGGGCAAGATTCGCTTGGGTTGGGGCTAGTGTGTGGTCGGTTGGCGTGGGAGTAAAGGTTTGGCAAATGTGGAGAGTGGGGAGGGAGTCCTAACCTAAATAGGTGAATTAATATTATTAATCTAAGCATACTCAGTTCATAAGACACCCTAGTTATTATAAATACAAGATTACTATCTTAGTTATTAAAGGCGCAAGACGCACCAAGGCGTAAGGCGGTCTTGGAGTCTAGGCGCAAGGCTCAAGGCGCAGGTGTGCACCTGAAGAAGGCATGGCGCAACCACATTAATTTTAAAAAAAATAAACATCAAACATTAGTCCAACTTCTTGATCAAATTTTCATCTATTCTACTCATTAATCATTCATTATTATCATTTATATCTCTTACAAAATAAAATTAATATGATTACTTGCATCATATCTAAGTCTTAGCAGTCGATAATGTTTCACAAACACTAAATCATGCACAAACTATTGAGTTCTTACATAATTTCTTTCTTTTGAAAAAAAAAGTTTGCAAGAGAAATCACACTCAGACGTGCCTTTAATACTCCAAAGACGCAAAAAAAGCGCACGAAGGCGCAAACCTCTGACATGTTGAGACTAGAGCATTAGGCACGCCTGAGGTGAGATGAAAAGAAGATAAGAGAAAATATTATTTTCCTTAATTCACGAATCTTATACATCAAGAGGTATTTATATAGGTTACAAGAGAGAGAGAATATTATATTTTATTCTATGTAATAAATGCATGAATATGTGTGCTCCTTTGACAGCTGAGATATGTTCATATTGGACGGCAGAGATTGTAATTCGTGTGCTTGATCAATACACAATCATGAGATTCTATCTACGAAGCACGGATACATCAAAAATAGGGTCGTACCCGGCACGGGTACGTTTCCGGTGCGGATACGCGTACCGGACGGGCCGGTTCACTATAATCGCGATTTTAGGGTTTTAGCGCTCATTTGCTGCCGCTCCCGATCCAGTGCTCCCGATCCTGTGTCACTCCCGATCCCCTCTCCCGTCCCGCCGACGATCCCTGCTGACGATCCCTCCCTGCCGACGATCCCTCCCTGCCGACGATCCCTGCCATCACTGTAAGTGTTCTTCTTCTTAGTTCTGTCAGTTAATTTTAGTTATGTTAAGTTCTTCATTAGTTATGTTAATTTCTTCTTAGTTCTGCTAGTTAATTTTAGTTATGTTAAGTTCTTCATTAGTTATGTTCATTAGTTCATCATTAGTTATGTTCATTAGTTCATCATTAGTTATGTTCATTAGTTCAGTTCATTAGTTCAGTTAATTAGTTCAGTTAATCAGTTTAGTTGATTAGTTCATTTAATTAGTTCAGTTCATTACTTCAATTCATTAGGTCTGTTAATTAGTTCAATTCATTAGTTCTGTTAATTAGTTCAATCCATTAGTTCTTCTAGTTCAGTTGATTAGTTCAGCGCTTCAATTTTTTTCATTTTTTTCTTATTACAGCAATTATGTCTCAATCACAATCTTCTATTAGTATCACTGGTTCAACTTCTACCTCAGCAACAAGTCGATTTATTTCTGATGATGCAAGTAGGGATGATTATGCGTCACTTTGGGATTATGTGTCTCTTATCCATAGTAGAGAAGTTGGTGGCGGAAACAGAAAATGGAAATGCAATTTTTGTGAGATAGATTTCAGTGGTTCGTATTCTAGAGTAAAGAGTCACTTGCTAAAAATATCCGGGAATAGTATTAGGGTATGTCCAAAAGTAACTCAAGAGTATTTAAAGGAGCTTCAAAAAGTGGTTGCTACATCAGAAGAAAAATGCAAACCGGCTCCCAAGGTATTATCGTTTCATAATGCAAGTCAAGTTTCTCAAATAGTTGGGGAAACGAAAAAAAGAAGAGGGGGACCTATTGATATGGCTTTTCAAAATAAAGTTAAAGATGAGTTAAGGAGTCATATAGCCAGGATGTTATATTCTGGTGGTTTTTCATTTCATCTAGCTAGAAATCCATATTATGTTGGTTCATATAAATTTGCTGCTAATCACAATCTAGATGGATTTGTTCCTCCTGGATATAATGCTCTCAAAACAACACTATTGCAGAAAGAAAAATCAAATATCACTGGAATGCTTCAGCCAATTAAAGATATTTGGCCCCTAAAGGGAATCAGCTTAGTCAGTGATGGTTGGACAGATGCTCAAAGAAGACCTTTGATTAATTTTATGACGGCCTCCGAGGATGGTCCTATTTTTTTAAAGGTAGTTGATGCATCAGGTGAGTATAAGGATAAACATTATATTGCAAATTTGATGATTGAAGTTATTAATGAAGTTGGTGTCGAAAATGTTATACAAGTTATCACTGATAATGCACCAGTGTGTAAGGCAGCAGGAACAATTGTGGAGGCACGATTCCCACATATTTTTTGGACACCTTGTGTTGTGCACACTTTAAATCTAGCATTAAAAAATATCTGCGCAGCCAATAATACTGATCGTTGTGCAACAGTTAGAGAACAATGCAGATGGATAACTCAAGTGGCTAATGATGCTCAATCAATCAGGACTTTCATAATGAATCATCAATACAGGTTGAACATGTATAACTCTTTTGTTTCACTGAAGTTACTTGCAGTTGCTGAGACAAGATTTGCTTCCACTACAGTGATGTTGAAGAGGTTTAAACTTGTGAAAATGGGCTTGATTAATATGGTTGGATGTCCCGAATGGACTATGTATAGAGCAGATGATGCTGAAAAAGCTCTAGAGGTTAAAAACATCATCTATAGTAACAAATGGTGGGATGATGTGGACAAGATCCTTGATATAACAAGACCCATATATGAGATGCTTAGGGTTTGTGATACAGACAAACCTAATCTTCATTTGGTATATGACATGTGGGATTCAATGATAGAAAATGTGAATCTTGAAATATATAAACACGAAAAGTTGACGGACTTGGAAGCTCATTGCTCTCTTTATGAGGCAATTTATGATGTCCTTGTTGATCGATGGACCAAGAGTTGCACGCCACTACATTGCATGACTCATTTTCTTAATCCAAGGTAATTTTTTTTCTTATTTGATATTAAACATTTACTATTATTTATTTATTTACTATATATTTTTATTTGTAGGTATTACAGTCGAGAATGGCTTGAAGGAGGGCCAAATAGAGTTGCTCCAAATACAGATGATGAGATTTCTTTGGAGAGGAATAAATGCTTAAGAATATATTTTCCTGATTGGTGGAGAGGAATATAGTAATCAATAAGTTCTCTAGGTTTACGGGATTTGGTCAAGCTTTCAGTGAGCCAGATAGTTTGGAGAGTAGAGCTTCATTATTGCCTAAAGATTGGTGGAGTTACTATGGAACTTCGGCACCTAAATTACAAAAAAATGCTTTGAAGTTGTTAGGTCAACCTTCTTCATCATCCTGCTGCGAGAGAAATTGGAGCACATACTCATTCATTCACTCATTGAGAAGAAACAAAAAAACGAGCTGATGATTTGGTGTACGTGCATAGTAATCTACGCTTATTATCGAGAAGAAACGAAATCTACAGTCAGGGAAGGAGTAGAATGTGGGATATAGGAGGAGATACATTGGCAAATCCTTTTGATGGAGTTGGCATGCTTACGGTTAGGGATGTGCAAAAGGAACTGAAGAACCGAGAACCGGACCGAAACCGAACCGATTTATGCGGTTCAGGTCGGTTCCAGTTTTATTCAATTCGGGTCTGGTTCCAGTTATTAGAGAACCGACGGTTCGGGTCAGTTCTCGGTTCCCATACTCGGGTACCCGAGAACCGACCCGAATTATTAATTTAAAATTTAAAATAATATATTATTGTCTCAATTGGACAATTCATTTAGGCCCGGTTCAGCGTAAAGGTTCAGACGTTCATTCGTTCAGGGCTCCGCCGCTCCCAATTATTTGCAAATATTATTTTGCTTACCGAATTCAAAAATTCAATCGTAATCTCGTTGATAATAAATGAGTATGTGTACATTGAGATAGAAAACACATCAAAATTTGAAGTAATAAATATTTATCCTATTACTTGAAGATTTGAGAAGAAAAAATGTGACATTACATAATATGGGTGGAACCGAGAACCGAACCGGAACCGAACCGAACCGAATTGGGCGAATCCGGTTCCATGATTTAGAACCGCGGGTCGGTTCTGGTTCCCAAATTTTGGAACCGAACCTACATGGGTCGGTTCTTGGTTTTTGGTGGAACCGAACCGAGTTGCACCCCTACTTACGGTTGTCAACTTGTCTTTAGATGAGCCTGAAATTGAAGATGTCTTGATCTTCAATAATATGGAGGAAGATGAAAAAAATGAGTGATGAACATCATTTTATTTGAAATGATTATGAATAGCTTATATCTAAGTATTTCATGTTATATTGCATTAGTTATCAACTTGTACTTCAATTGATTATTTAAGGTTCATGTTTTATTGTTTTGAGAATTTATAATTGTATTTGTGATATATGCATATATATTTATTAAATTTAATATAACGCATCCCGCCGTACTCGTATCCTTGATTTTAAAATTTTGTCGTACCGCCGTACCGGATACGTATCGTACCTGGTACCCGTACCCGTACTGGTGCTTCCTAGGATTACATTGATAGTTTGTAACTTGTTAATCGTGCATGTCTCAATAAGGAAACAATTCAAACTTGGGAAGACCAAATCATCACTTTGATTTTATTTCTCTAACACTCCCCTCCCCCCCCCCCCCCTCAAACTTGACGTCTCTGGAAGAACTGAAAGCTTGGAGGTAAGGATAGTAAACCGATTGGAGCTCAATGGTTAGGTGAAAATACTGGCAACTTGGTCAACTGTTGATACAAAATGAGTTGAGATCAAGTCTTTTTAATTTCTTTACTATTGTATTTACTCATAAGGGCATTGTTGTCTTTGTATTTTTCTCCCCTACATATATATGTGTGGGGAGTCCTCTTTAATTGAATTAATTAGTTTTGCCCTTTCAACTTGGTATCAGAGGATACCCTAATACCGCTTCTCGCCGCCGCTCGCCCTTCATCGTTCGTCGCCCGCCCTTCATCGTTCATCCCTCTGCTATTTTATCGCCACCGTCGCGCATGGAGCCCCACGGCTCTCTCGCCGGCAGCGGGGCATGCTAAAGGAGTCGGTCGTCTCCTCATGAAGCATCGTCGCGGTCGTTGTCTGCGCTCCCGATCTCTGATTCCTGTCGCGTTTCTTTTTTGTTGCAGTCGACATTGACGCTACTCCTGCTTGCTCTCTACATCGACGCCGCGACATCGATGCTACTCCTGATGCAGCCAGATCTTGATCGTTGATGCTCCAGATCTTGATCCTTTGTTGCAGTCAGCCTTCTGATCTTGTCGGCTGCCCTTTTCTCTTTGTGTGGTTAGCTCATTGCCCTTCTGTCCTTTTGTCATGGATGATTCCTCTGCTGCGGTTGATTCTACATCCCCGATGGTTATGGCTCCCCCGATGGGTGAACCTCTGCGGCCCTCTGGCCATGCTGGCTACTTGAAGATTACCACTGTCCCACTGGATGGAACAAACTACCTCGAATGGTCTCGTGCAGCACAGCATGTTATCCGCAGTCATCAGTTGTTTGGATACATTGATGGGACTAAGGTGACACCATCTAGGGCTGATTCTTCCTGTCCGCGATGGGACTCCGAAAATTCACTGGTGGTATCCTGACTTCTCCATTCTGTCCCCCAAGGTGTACCGCAGTTATATGTTAATGGACTCAAGCCTACGAGATTTGGACTCGAGCGCGGGAGACCTATTCTCGGATTGGGAACTCCACTCAGGTTTATGAGCTCACCCGCCGTATGTTGGAGCTACGGCAGGGATCTATGACAGTTTACACCTACTACTCTGAGTTCGAGCGTATCTCTCAGGAGTTGGACTACTTCGATCAGTTTACACTTGTCTGCACTGCCGATGCAGTCCTGTTGCAGCAGAGAGACGAACGAAACCGCCTACCTGTGTTCTTGATGGGTTTGGGCATGGAGCTGGATATGGTTCGCACCAATATTCTTCATCGGTCTCCTCTTCCATCTCTCCGGGAGGCCTTCAGTATGATTCTTGGCGATAAAGCTCGTCGACGTTCTCTCAGCACGGCGGCTCCTCTTCCTGACCGCTCTGCCTTTACGAGTACTGGACGGGGTGGCTCCAGTCATACCAGCACGATTCTCGTGTGCGCTCATTGTGGTCGTCGGAGTCATTCTCGTGAAGTGTGCTTCAAGCTTCATCCACACCTTGCTCCACCTGGATATGTCTGTGGCCGTGGACGTGGTCGTGACCCTGGACGTGGGGGATCCCGCCAGACTGGTACCCATTCTCATGATGTTGCTTATTCCACAAGATGCAGGAGGGCTATCATGGTCAGCTCCCGGATCACTTCACCACATCAGAATTGGATGCTCTGTGATGTCTGCTTCACTCTCAGTATGATCCTACTTCGAGTGGTCCTTCATCTTTGTCTGCTACTGCTGCGGTGCCCGGTGCCCATGCCGCTGTGTCTCCTCCGTCTGAGTGGATCATTGACTCCAGAGCCACTGACCACATGACCGGGTCCTCTACAGGTTTTTCCTCCAACACTCCCTTGTCTGGAAAGGACAAGGCTGTCTCTACCAATGGTACCTTATCACCTATTGCTGGTAAGGGTCTTTTTTCAGCTTCCTCTTCTCTTCCTCTCTCTTTCGTCTTGCATGTTCCTTTGTTTCCCCGCAGTTTACTCTCTATTAGCAACCTTACTAAATCTCTTAACTGTTTTGTACCCTTTTTCTCTAATTCTTATATTTTACAGGAACTGGGTACGAAGCAGATACTTGGCAGTGGTAGGAATCGTGGTGGTCTGTACTACCTGGATACTACATCATCATCTCTTGCTCTTTCTTCTTCTGCTGCTACTGCTACTGACGCTCGTCGCCGGCACTTGCGTCTTGGTCATCCGTCTCCCGTTTATCTTCAGAAACTCTTTCCTATTTTATCTCAGTTTATTCCTAGTTTAAAATGTGATGTATGTGTAATGTCTAAACATGTTTGTCATTCAACATCTCATTTATCTTCTGCTAGTAGTACACCTTTTGTTGTTATACATTCTGATGTCTGGGGACCTTCCCCGATTGTGTCTTTAACTGACTATAGATGGTTTGTTATCTTTATTGATTATTTTTCTCGTACTACGTGGGTTTATCTTTTGAAGAAAAAAGGAGAAGTTGCTTCTGTTTTTCAAACCTTTCATAAGATGATACAAACACAGTTCAATGAAACCATTCGTGTACTTCGAAGCGACAATGAGGGGGAATATGATGATCGTGGTGAGTTTGGGGCCTATCTCTCGAGAAATGACATCATCCACCAAACCACGTGTGATTACACTTCCACCCAAAATGGTGTGGCAGAACGCAAAAACAGGCATCTCCTAGATGTTGCCTGTTGTCTCCTCATCTTCGTGCACCTTCTGAAACCCTATTGGGGTGATGTCATCATGACAGCCACTCATCTTATCAACCGTCTTCCAGCACAGGTTCTAGCGTATACTACCCCTCTAGCTCGTCTTTCCTCTACAACTGTTGTTCATACCTCTTCTCTTCCACCCCGCATGTTTGTGTGTCTGTTTTGTTCATGTTCATCAGCCACTTCGTGACAAGCTCGATCCTCGAGCTATCCATTGTGTTTTCCTTGGTTATTCTACCACCACCAAGGGGTACAGGTGTTATCACCCACCCTCCAGACGTACTTACTGTACCATGGACGTGACGTTTCAAGAAGACGAATCTTATTACATAGCTTCGACTCCTTGTCGTCAGGGAGAGGAGGATAATGATGTTATTGGTACCGTTCTTCTTCCTGTTATTTCCCCCGTGATTGGTATCGCTCCTACTTCCACTATGTCATCCACTACAGTTATCCCGCATATACCTTCCACTATGCCATTCACTACAGATATCCCACATATACCTTCCACTATGTCATCCACTACAGATCTCTCATATACCCCTTTCTCATCATCCATCTCTCATCACGCCGCTACCTCATGTTTATCATCGTCGAAAACCAGGTGAACATCACGTCATTGTTCTGTCGCTGCCAATGTTGCCTTTGGACTCAGATCCTGATGCCGATTTACATGTTCTCATTGCTCAGCTAAGAGGTAAGGCCCAGTGTACCGAACACCATTTATAACCATGTTGTTTATAATCATCTCTCTAAACCTCACCAGTCTTTTATATCCTCTTTGTCCGAGATCTCTATCCCTAAGACATGGCAGGAGGCACTTGGTATTCCAGTATGGGCTCAAACAATGAAGGAAGAAATGTCCGCTTTGGAGAAGAATCACACATGAGATGTCATCCCTCTTCCTCCTGGCAAGAAACACATTGGTACAAGATGGGTCTTCTCAGTCAAACAGAATCTGAATGGGAAAGTCGAGCGATATAAAGCTCGGTTGGTTGCTCGTGGTTATACCCAGACTCAGGGGATTGATTACCAAGAGAACTTTGCACATGTTGCAAAGATAGACTCTATTCGTGTGATCATATCTTGTGTTGTGATTTTAGATTGGGAACTTCATCAACTGGACATCAAAAATGTGTTCTTGCACGGGGACCTCGAGGAATAGGTGTACATGGTCTTTCCTCAAGGCTTTGTGAGGAAGGGACAAGAGACCCTTGTTTGTCGCGTAAGGAAGTCCTTGTATGGGCTGAAGCAGTCCCCGAGGGCATGGTTCGGTAGATTCCACAAGGCCATGATCCAGTTTGGCTACAAGCATGGACACTCAAATCATACATTGTTTGTCAGGAGGAATGAAGGGAAAATTGTTGTTCTGATTGTCTATGTTGATGACATTGTGATCACAGGAAATGACACAGATGAAATCCCCAAGTTGAAGGTCTGTCTCTCAACTGAGTTCAAAGTAAAAGACATGGGAAGGCTACGCTACTTCCTAGGAATTGAAGTGACCCGTTCTGACAAAGATATTTTTATCTCCCAACGCAAGTATGTGTTGGACCTGCTAACGGAGACCGGTCTGCTCGATTGTGCCCCTGCAAATACCCCTATGGAGCAGAACCATAGGATCGATGATGATAGAAATGGTGATCGTACAGATGCCTCCAGTTATCAAAGATTGGTGGGAAAGCTCTTATATCTCTCACAAACTCGCCCCGACATTACATATGTTGTTGGGATCCTGAGTAGATACATGCATGCCCCAAGGGACAGACACCAGGAGTCGGCTTACCGTGTCCTCCGGTATTTGAAGAAGTCCCCAGGACAGGGGCTAATGTTCTCTAAGAACAATCATTTGCGGATCGATGTTTTCACTGACGCTGACTGGGCTGGATGCCACGATGACCGAAAATCTACAACGGGTTATTGCACATTCATTGGAGGAAACCTGGTCACATGGTGTAGTAAGAAACAGAATGTGGTGGCCAGATCTAGTGTCGAGGCTGAGTACCTGGCAATGTCTCAAGGCCTCTGTAAAGGCCTTTAGTTGCGTACCCTATTGCAAGATCTGGGGTTTCAGGAGGAAGCTCCCATTTCCCTGTACTGTGACAACAAAGCTACCATCAGCATATCACACAATCCAGTTCAGCATGACAGGACTAAGCACGTTGAGGTGGATAGTCATTTCATCAAAGACCATCTTGAAAAAGGAAGCTTAGTCACACCCTCCATTCACTCCAGAGATCAGCTAGCTGTCATCTTCACCAAGAGTCTAGGATCTGATGTCTTCACTGATGATATTCATAAGCTCGGAATCACGGATATCTACCGTTCAACTTGAGGGGGAGAGTTGAAATCAAGTCTTTTTATTTCTTTACTATTGTATTTACTCATAAGGGTATTGTTGTCTTTGTATCTTTCTCCCCTACATATATATGTGTGGGGAGTCCTCTTTAATTGAATTAATTAGTTTTCCCCTTTCAACTAAATGAACAGTAAAGTTCCCTTTTGCCACGTGATCCAGGACAAAATGCACAACAATTTTGGCATGCTTCGAGCGAGAACGATTGACAAGATTGGCGAAGAGATAGGTGGCCCCAAGGTTGTCGCATAGAATTGTAGGTTAAGGAATTTGAAGACCTAGTTCATGAAGAAGCGAACGAAGCTATAGAACTACATCAGCAACATTTGCAACACCACGATATTCCGCATCCGTGCTAAATCTGGCGACAGTGCGTTGTTTCTTAGAACTCCATGAGATATGATTTATGTCGAGAAAAACGCAGTACCCATGTGTGGACTTGCGATCGTCAACAGACCCAGCCTAATCTGCATCGGTGTAGGCGGTGAGGTCCATGTTGGACCGAGCAAAGAAAAAGATACCATATTGAATGGTGGACTTAAGATATCTGAGAATTCTCTTTACTGCACACTAATGATCTTCGGTTGGGGTTTGCATGAATTGTGCTACTTTGTTGACGGAGAAGGCAATGTCAGGGAGAGTAAAACTGAGGTACTGAAGGGCACCCACTATACTGCGAAACATGAATGAGTCTTTTAATGGAGTCCCAATGTTGGACAACTTGGCATGATGTGGTCATTGGAGAACTAACAAGTTTGGCACCATTCATTTGTAGTTTGAACAGTAGATAGCGAATGTATTTTTGTTGAGATAGGAAGAGACCATCGGGAGTACGTGTACACTCAACGCCCAAAAAATAGTGAAGGTCTCGAGTCTTTGAGAGAATTATTTGCCAATGTCATGGATAAGAGTAGCCACCAAGGACGGATTACTCTCAGTGACAATGATATCATCAACATATATGAGCACTAGAAGAATGCTGGAGTCGGCCCTTTTGATGAAGAGGGATGTATCTGATTTGGATCCCATAAAACCCATTCGAACAAGATAACTGTCAAGATGAGAGAACCAAGTTCTCGGAGCTTGTTTGAGATCATAGATGCTCTGTCTTAGTTTACAAACATGAGTGGGCTTATCAGGGTCGACAAACCTCGATGGTTGAGCCATGCATACAGTCTCACCAAGGAAGTCTTGGAAAAAGGCATTGTTAACATCAAGATGTCGTAAATCCCAGCCTTTGGATACTGTGAGGCTACAAATGGTGCGAACTGTTGTTGGCATGATAATTGGGTTGAACGTTTCGCAATAGTCAAGTTCGGGTTGCTGGTGAAAACCCTTGGCAACAAGACGGGCTTTGTACCTGTCGATTGAGCCATTTGGTTTGTGTTTGAGTTTAAATATCCACTTGCATCTGACAATATTCATATCAGGTCTGTAAGGTACAAGAGACCAAGTTCTATTATGAAGTAATGCGTTCATCTCAGTGTCCAGAGCTTGTCGCCAGCGAGGATCACTAGAAGTATGTGTGTAGCAAGTAGGCCCAGCCGGCGAGGATGAATGATCAGCCAATAGACATGAGGGCAGTGGGTAGCGGGTGGCAAGTCATGAGACTTTAGGAATCCGAGTACTATCTTGAGTTCAAGTGATCATGTGATGGGTGTGAATGCAGATGGGAGCAGAAACAGGTTGGATAGTGGACGGTGTAGTAGGGGAAGGAGATGGGTGAGAGGATGAATATGGCAAAGTGGTGGTCAGGGAGTGAGATGAGGGTATATTGGTTGGTATTGTAGGAGGGGGCGAAGTACGAGACATATGAGAAAGAGGATTGGGTGCACAAATGGATGGTGTAGAGGTGGTTACATGTTCTGAGATTGGAGTGAGAAGTGGTAAGGGACCAATTGGGATGGGATGAGAAGTACGAGACTGCAGAGTGATAAGATGAGGAGTGATTTGGAGAAAGGGACAAGTACATTCATCAAACACATCACGAGAAATGTAAGTGCATCCAGTAGAAATATGGAGACATTGGTAGCCTTTATGAGATGCAGAATACACCAAGAAGAGGAATTGTAGAGAGCAAAAATCAAATTTGTGAGTGTTATAGGGTCGGAGATGAGGATTGCAAGCACAATCAAAGACTCGTAAAAAGAGATAGTGAGGAGATTTTTGAAATAATTTTTGAAAAGGAGAGAGATTGTGAAGAACCTTTGAGGGCATACGGTTGATAAGGAATGTTGTCGTCTGAAACACATATGGCCAATATTGGAATGGAACATGAGAACGAGCAAGGAGGGTGAGACCGGTTTCAACGAGATGACAGTGTTTGCGTTCTGCTGTTCCATTTTGAGCACTGGTGTGAGGACATGAGATACGATGAATAATACCATGAGAGGGTAAAAGAGATTTAAATTTTTGGTATTCACCACCACCATTAGATTGAAAAATATTTTAATGGAACGATCAAAAAAAATTCAACATAGGCTTTAAATTGAACAAAAATGGAAAGAGCTTCTCCTTTATTGATCATGGGATACATTCATACAAATTTACTGCAGTGATCAACAAAACTAATAAAGTAGCGATGACCAATAATGGAAGGAATATGAGAAGGACCCCAGAGATCGGAGTGAATAAGTTCAAGAGGGGCAGAGACGACAAATGAAGACAACGCGAAGGGAAGTTGGTGGCTTTTCCTTTGCTAGCAGGCGACACAAAAAGAAGCACCCCTACGATCAGGAAGAGTTGGCAACTTATTTTGAGATAGAGGACTGGAGACGACACGTATAGAGGGATGACCAAGGTGTTCATGCCAAATGGAAGACGACGTGCATTCACCAAGGAGAGCTTATGGAGAAATTGACAGGCTCTTTTGTCCCACTAGAAACGTGTAGAGACCATCTTTAAGATGGCCTTGTAGCATAATTTTTCTCGTGGTGAGATCCTTAACAAGACAAAACGTAGGATGAAATTCAAGTAAGACTTTGTTATCAGTAGTAAAGCGATGAACAGAAGAAGATTTTTGGTGATATTGGGAACAAGTAAGAGGTTACGTAGAATAAAAGAGGGAATGGAGAACTCAAGATAGAACAACCCGAAGAGTGGATAGGCAAACCTTGACCGTTACCCATGCGGATCGTGTCGGGACCTAGGTATTCAGTTTGAACAGCTAGATTGTTCATATCCAAAGTTAAGTGATGGGTAGCTCCAGAGTCGCCATACTAGTTTGGATCAAAAGATGTGTTGCCACCAGCTGAGTGCATGAGGGCCGCTGGGTTGGAGGAGGAATTCAAAACAACATATTGGTTGTAACATTGGAGGGTGTAGTGCCCATACCAATTGCAGATTTGACATTGTGGTCGTCCACCTAACGACTGATGAGAAGATTGAGATCTGCCACGTCCACGACCACGATTGCGACCTCGTCCTCGACCACGTCCACGAAAGGAGTGGGCAGGTGGGGTTGAGTAGGCCCCTGAGAATCTGGTAGTTGTGTGCACAGCAGGCACCGGTGGAAAGAGGTCGGTGGAGTCGGATGACGGTAAGGTACGTCAACGGTGAATTTCTTGACTGAGAACGAGACCAATTAGTTCATCAGAGGAGATTGGGTCGACTCTGGTGTTGACATGGCTGACAAAAGAGTCATAATCAGTAGACAGACCACTAAGGAGAGTAGATAAGAGATCAGAGTCGGCGACTGCTGCAAGGTTGTTCACGACGGACTTGACAAATTGAATGTACTCAAACATGGTAGTAAATTCAAACATCACACGAGCACGAGAGGACGAGGCAAAGATCCTCTCGAGAGCAATCCAAACATCACAGGAAGTAGTGAGGCCGACGACATGAGCCATTACAGGTTCGGTAAGGGATGAGATGATCCAACATAGCAGCATTTGATCCAATTTGATCCATTGGGTGTATGCAGGATTGGTGAGAGAGCCACCATTTGATGCAGAGGGAAGGAGATGTCGAGGAGGACATGGCAATGTGCCATCAACATATCCTTCAAGATCATGAAGCATGAGGATAGGGAGGAACAGAGATCGCCACACAAGAAAATTTCCATTGTCGAGTTTAATATTGATGAAGTGAGTAACATGAGGTAGAGATTGGAGAGTTGTAGTTGTAGGTGTAGGATGTGGGATGGAGGAAGAAGACGAAAGGAAAGGAGAAGAGAGAGAGGAAGAACTTGTCATGCTAGGATCGACCATCGCTCTAATAACAAGTTGAAAAGAAGATAAGAGAAAATATTATTTTCCTTAATTCACGAATCTTGTACATCAAGAGGTATTTATATAGGTTACATGAGAGAGAATATTATATTTTATTCTATGTAATAAATGCATGAATCCGTGTGCTTCTCCTTTGACGGCAGAGATATGTTCATATTGGACGGCAGAGATTATAATACGTGTGTTTGATTAATACACAGTCATGAGAATCCATTCATAAGTTGTAAATTGTCAATCGTGCATGTTTCAATAAGGAAACAATTCAAACTTGGGAAGACCAAATCATCACTTTGATTTTATGTCTCTAACAAGGCGTGCCTTTAACAACATAGATTACAATGCTTAAAAAAGAAATGAAATAAAATGAGATCTCAGGAGTAAATAAAATAAAAAAATATGACACTCAAAATAATAACGCAATAAGTGTAGTGTATCTACGCCCTCCCAACATGGGATCTCATGTCATATATGTGCCATAAATTGCTCGTGAAAGGATGGGCGTTCGTGGAAACTTGTACATTACTGTTCTAGATCTACCTCCATTAATCAGCGAGCAACTCCTTCCAAGGCCAGTATAAGTCATAAGATACTACCTCAATCATATGATGCTACCACAATCGTGGCATATGCAAGTTCCTCATTCATTGGAGCAGCCAACTTCATGAAGAGACTTGGGAGCCACTGGAAGACTTCAAAAAGGAGTATCCCAACTTACAATTTGAGAGAAAGCTCGATCGGAAAGAGGGAAGTGATGTCACGGACCATTTGTGAGGTGCCCTTATGGCAGGAGACAACGTGATAAGTGGGTGTAGACATGCCACGGTCCTTATTTATCTACAACATTTATTTTATTTCCGCATGATTCGTTATTTTATTTATATCGCATTTATTTTCTCTCAGGCTAGTCCAACCCATGTGTTACGGTCTATTTCCATACTTCTTTATTTATACCAAGGGTTGTTTGAAACTAGGGCGTTGAAAATTAATCAAGTTATTTGATATCATGATCGTTCCCAACGAAAATCCCACCTCCTTCCCTCTTGTCGTACAGCTACAGCCAACAACCCTAGGGCGTCGATCGACCCCTTGTTGTTTTCAAGCGACTAGGATGAAAGCAGCCTACATAGCAACGTTGTTGGAACTCTATCCGACGGCTTCTCCAATGTGCATGGCAGTCGCCCAACGGCACGCTCAACGGCAGCCCACTGTCATTTTCCATCCTCACTGTAAGCCACTGGAACCCTCATCCAGGAAGCCGTAGCAAGGCTCCAAACCCTAGTTCATCATAGTTCAACCAGGGGGTTTTAGGGGATGCAACCAATCTAGACACCCAACTCCTTCCTCCGCCACATCTCATCTAGTAGCCTGATCCTTCGAATGGGCTTGTAACAGTGAAAATGAACCTTGATAATAAAAATCCATTTATAAAGACAATCCTGCGAGCAATCAAATAGAAATGAAATGACCTGAACAAATTATAAGAGAAAAAACAAATATATAGTAGGAAACTTAGAGGAACAATTCTCCAGACAGTGATGCAATACAAGATATTCAATTTGGATTTTTAAAGTTATGTCCTAAAAGTAGAATGGTAAAGTGGCAATACTAAAGCCAGGGCAAAGGATTTTTAAAACATAAAGAGTGATGTTCATACTAGATCTGCGATGACAGCCGGATTTCGAGGATCATCTTCAGGTATGCCCTGTTCTACTTTACCAACGAGGTCAGCTCCAACATCTGCTGCTTTGGTGTAAATTCCCCCACCCAACTGGGCAAAAAGGGCAACGAAAGAAGCTCCAAAACCATATCCAACGAGAAGAAGAGGCACTACAAAGACATGTTAACATATTAATGTCCATAAACAAAGCAAATGAAGAGTTTTTTCAATTTTTTCAATAGAAAAAATGTACATGTTTCTCATGACTCATCACATACAAATTTGAACAATTATTACAATAATAAAATCCAAGAAGCAAACACATCTGTTTTACATATGGCCTCTCCAATAACCATAGCTAAAATGTTTCCATTCTTCACCATATAAGAGTTTGTATTCATAATACAAGAACAAGTATTCGAAGAGGCAGAAAGCATATGCATATGCAATGGATCTAAAGACAATGCAAAGAACGACCAGCGGAGAGCGTTAGGCTAAGCGAAAATCAGGCAGAAGCAGAAGTAGAACACTACAACGGAGAAAACTCGGCATTGCAGGAGGACAAATGACGATGGCAGGAAATAGAAACAATAGTTGGAATATTGGATGTAGAAGCAAGAGGTTGTGGCGGCAATAAAGGAAGCTCGATGAACCTCAATAATTGAAATAATCCCTTAATGCAATATGGCGATGCTCGAAGATGAAGGAGATCATTGCGCTCAATGGAGATTTGTCCCCTTGGCCAATGGCCACATCAGTTGATGCATCGAACCAGAAGATCAGTCAAACGACACAAGAAGCCCACATGACAGAATCGCTCATTCGACATCATTGATTTGTCAAATGGAAAAGAGGACCACTGACCATGGAGTCAACATGACCTCGTTTGTCGCTCTCGACACAGGGGGGGGGGGGGGGGGGCCTCGGACATGACCTCGTTTGTCGCTCGTGTAAAGACTCTTGCTGAGGCATGGAGTCAACATCAACCGTCTACCACTGACCATGCTACTCGGCGTGCTCAGAAAGAGGCTGTTTGTATTCCCATCATGATGGCTCGTCTCCCGCCTCACCTTCAGAATATTAGCACTCAAATTTTGGCTTCCTCCGTTATACCCTCATTAACTGATGTCTGCTCTATGCTCCTTCGGGTTTCACCGCCTCCTGATACTCCTGCACCTCCGCCTTCGATCCTTCTTCAGCACACCCCTTCTCCCTTACTACCCACCCCTACTTCCGCTCGTGGTGGTCGTTTGGGTTCTCGGGGCCGCGGACGCGGTGGTCGGGGTCGGTCGACTTGTTCCTACTGCGGCAAGGACGGTCATTATGCGGCGACCTGCTACAAGAAGATTGGTTATCCTCCTCGTCCGACAGCTGCGGTCGCTGCGGGCACCTCCTCTGCCACTCCTTCTGACCATGAGGCTGTTCGTATCTAGCTCCAGCAACTACAAGGGTTGCTCACCCCGCCCTCTGCCTCCATCGCCACCGCCTCTACCGCAGGTACTGCTTGTTTATCCACCAGACCGCGATGGATTCTGGATTCGGGTGTCACTCATCATATTACATCGCAACAGCCACCCAAGTACACGGATTCTCCTCATCCCAAGTCTATCACGGTGGCAAATGGGGCAACGGTCCCCGTCTCCGGCGCGGCTGACCTTGTCCTCAACCCCACACTCTCCCTTCGCTCGGCTCTTCATGTTCCGAGCTCTCCGTTCAATTTACTTTCTGTTGGTCGCTTTACAAATGATCTAAATTGCTCTGTCATATTCACCCCCTCTTCTTTTCTCATACAGGATCAGCGGACGCGCACTACCATTGCTATTTGCTAGGGGAACACTGTAGGGCGGGCTCTACCTTCTCGACGACCATCCCACCATACTATCTTTTGTCTCCTCTAGTGAGTGGCATCGACGTCTTTGCCACGCTCCTCTCCCGGTACTCCAGTGGGCTCTTCCAGATGTTTCTCTTCATCCTTTTCAGTGTGAGTCTTGTATCTTCGGCAAACAGCCGCGTTCTTCTTTTCCTGCACATTGTACCCGTAGCACTACCCCTTTTTTATTTAGTGCATTCGGACATTTGGGGTTCTTATAAAGTTACTAGTATTTCTGGTTATCGCTATTTTCTTACTGTTAGAAAAGCCTACCTTTAAATGGCCCATCTAGGGGCCCATTCTTCTCTCTCTCTCTCTCTCTTTTGTATTAGTCCCACATCTTATAGGATTGGGATTTCTCTCTTCCTTCTTCCCCTATATAAATTTGTATTCATACTTGTAATTTGGATTAATTCGGAAGAAGGATACATACAAGCTTAGGAGCTTTCTCTACATGGTATCAGAGCCAGCGATTCCGACCTTGCGGTTTCCCCCTTTGTCTAACGCCCGGCTTTGCTTCTTAGCCTATCCGCTCTTCCTCTACGCCCTGAACCTCTACTCGCACCGGGTAGCGGCCTGTTTCTACCCGTCTCTACTCTCTACGGCTTCTCTTGCCGCTCGCGGTTTGTCGGACTCCTTCTGCAGCCGCTCGGTCTCGTGCGGACTGCCTAATCGATTCCGCCTCTCTCCCCTAGCCGCTCGAGTTCCTACTTGCGGCCTCTCTCCCCTAGCCACTCGAGTTCTGCTCTGACTCGCGGCCTCACTCCTCCATAGCCGCTCGACGATCATCCTGCTCGCGGCCTCTCTCATCAAACCGCTGCGCCCTCTCCTTCTTGCTGCGACGTGCTACCTCTAGCTTGCGGCCTGTTCTATCTTGCTGCGACCTGCTGTATCGCTCGAGTTGTCTGTCTCAATCCGCTTGCCTCTACGGCTGCCCTTCCCCTCTTAGTCCGCTGCGGGCTCTTTTTCGCTTGTCCTCCGGTTACTCGAGCCTCCTTCTCTCGTGGATCCACCCCCTGCCCCTTTTATAGCCTTTCCTCTTTCTCCATAATCCGTGGGCCACTCTTCTATGTCCGCTGCGGACTTCCTACTCGCCGCGACCTGTCTTCTGGCCACTGCTTTGCTCTCCACTCCTGCCTTTTGTCCGCGGACTGCCTTGCGTGCGACCTACTCCAGCTCGCCGGCTTCTGTCTCTCTGCTTGTCTCTATACTCGCGGTTTGCTTCCTCAGTTCGCTGTTGCGAGCTCCGCCTGACCGTGTGGGCTGCTCCTTTCTCACGACCGCATCTTGGTCGCGGTCTCTGCTCTAGTCGCACCGACTATCCTCTCTTGCGGATTGCTCTTCTGTCCGCTGCGGCGACTCTCCCTCTCTTCGCCGCGGACTGCTCTGTCCGCTGCGGTCTGCTTCCTGTGCTCGTTGACGGCCTCACTTCTGTGTTCACCTACAGACCGTGCGGACTCCAGCTCCTTTCTTTCCGCATTTTGGGTCGCGATCTGCCTACTCGCTGGTGTCTCTAACCGCGCAGACTGTTGCTTCTCACTGTCGCGAGGTGTTTGCTTCCGTTGCGATCTTCTCCTATCCGCTGCAACCTCTGATTCTAGCCGCCGTCGCGAACATTATTCCCTTCCTGCACTGGTCGTGGCCGGCTTCTTGCCGTAGCTGCCCGGGCGTTGTCACCGTGTCTGCTGCGGACTACTCCTTGCAACATGATAGACTGTCCTCCGGCTCTGTGGTGTCTGTTTCTACGATGATGGTACTTCCTGCCTTGCTCATAGCTTATCCTGTTGATCGTTTGGATTCCGGGGACTCTCATCACATTACATCACGGAAACCGCCGCAATATTCCAAATGCCCTCCGTGCATCCCCGTTCATTACTGTTGCTAGTGGGGACACCCTCTTCCCGTCTCTGGTCCGCTACAGATATTCACCTTACACTCAACCTCTGTTACTCTTCGCTCTGCTCTTCATGTTCCGGGCTCTTCGTTCAACCTTCTCTCTATTGGCCGACTCACTGCTGACCTCGATTGTGCTGTTATTTTTTCTTCTAACTCATGTGTTGTGCAGGACCGCAAGACGCAAACCATCATTGGAAAATTGCATCTATCAAATGGTCTCTATATCCTTCACCCGTCTCCTCCAACGGTGCTGACGTCTATCAGCTCCGTTGACTGGCACCGACGTCTGGGTCATGCTACTCTTAATATCCTCAAAAACTCTCTCCCCGACGTGTCCTTCACGAGTTCACGTGTGAGTCCTGTATCTATGGGAAACATCATCGCTCTACGTTCTCATCACATCCTTCTCGGCGTCCTGCTCCCTTTGATCTTGTTCACTCCGATATTTGGGGTTCTTACAAAATTACAAGTGTTTTTGGATACCGCTACTTTGTCACCTTTGTCGATGACTACTCTCGGGTGACCTGGCTGTACCTCCTTCGTGACCGCTCTGAATTACCCGGTGTATTATGTACTTTCTTTATTGAAACTCGCAACCAGTTCTCCACAACCATTAAAACCCTCCGCACCGATAATGCCCGCGAATACACCAGTCATACCTTCTCTCACCTCTGTGCGGAGTTTGGGGTCATCCATCAGACCTCCTGTGTCCATACCCCCCAACAAAATGGCGTTGCTGAACGCAAGAATCGACACTTGCTCGAGGTCACCCGCTCCCTTATGCTTCAGATGAATGTTCCAAAACAATCTTGGAATTTTGCGGTTTCAACCGCTTGCACTCTTATTAACCGTCTGCACTCATCTATTCTCAACTTTGTGGTTCCCTACAATCTCCGGTTTCCCTCCCACCCTCCATTCTCCATCCCCCACGCGTGTTTGGTTGTGTGTTTGTTTTGTTCATCATCTTGGTCCGTCCACTGACAAACTTGCTCCCCGTGCCACTAAATATATGTTTGTGGATTATTCTCCCACTCAGAAGGGCTACATTTGTTTTTCTCCCACGGACCGCAAAATGGTGGTTACTTCTGCTGATGTCAACCTTCCTCGAACATCAGCCCTACTACTCTTCATCTCCTGACCCTCCTCTTCCGCCACCTCTCCCGCGACCTGCTATCCCTGTCACTTCCACTATCTCACATCTACCTTCCCCACCCATCCTCACCTAAACCACCGCTACCACACCAGTCATTCGTGTGCACACTCGACGTCCTCCCTCGTCTACTACCCTACGAGAGCTGCCACCGCGATGCTTCGCAACCTGCGAATCCGACAACTGCTTCCACTCTACGCCCACCCTCGATGGCCAACTTTGTCTCTCTTCACCGCCTCTCTCCGGAACTCCGTCAGAGTGCTCTCTCTTTATCCTCTACCTCCACTCCTACTTCTGTACAGGAGGCTCTTCACCACCCCGGCTGGCGGGCGGCCATGGAAGATGAAATGCGGGCTCTCTGGGCCAACCGTACTTGGGATCTGGTTACTCTTCCTGCAGGTCACTCTTGTGTTAGCTGCAAGTGGTTGTTTTGTTATTAAACATGCGGCGGATGGCACCGTTGAGCATCTCAAGGCCCGCCTTGTGGCCCGGGGGTTTAATCAGCAACAGGGCCTTGATTATGAGGAAACGTTCTCCCTAGTGGCCAAAATGAACACTGTCCGAGTTCTTCTATCCTTGGTTGTTCATCGTCATTGGCCTCTTTATCAGCTGGATGTTAAGAACGTTTTCCTCAATGGTGATCTTCAAGAGACTGTTTATATGCATCAACCTCCCGGGTTTGAGACCACGGGGGAGTCTCGGGTTTGTCATCTGCGGAAATCTATTTATGGTCTCAAACAATCCCCGTGTGTTTGGTTTGACAAATTTAGCACGGTAGTCCGCAATATTGGCTTCACTAGGAGCTCGGTTGATTTCTCTCTCTTCACTCGACATCGGCCAATCGGGAACAGTGATTCTACTTGTCTATGTTGACGATATCCTCATTACTGGCGACGATACTACAGGGATACAACATACCAAGCAACAGTTGAACTCCGCCTTTCAGACCAAAGATCTTGGTAACCTACGGTATTTTCTCGGGCTTGAGGTTGCACGACGGCCTGATGGTCTTGTATTATCCCCAAGGAAGTAATGTATGGATCTTCTTCATGATGCTGGCTATTCATGATGCAAACCTACGGATACTCCAATGGACGCGAATCACAGGCTATCGCTCATAGCTCTGACTCCGATGAGCTGCTTACGAATCCGGAATACTACAGACGCTTGGTTGGGAAATTGATCTACCTTACAGTTACTCGACCAGACATCTCCTTTGCCGTTAGGAGTCGTGAGTCGATTTATGCATGCCCTCGAGGACATCTCATCTTCAAGCTGTCAAGCGCATTCTTCGGTATCTCAAGAACGCTCCAGGACAAGGGCTTGTATACAAGTCATCCACTTCTTTATCCTTGTCGCTACTCTGACGCTGACTATGCGCAGGATCCATTGATGATAGACGTTCCACAACAGGATTTGTACCTACTTCGGTGGACATCTCATAACCTGGCGTAGCAAGAAACAGAATGTGATTGCTCCTCTGCTGAAGCTGAGTACCGCGCTATGGCTGCTGATGTTTCCGAGTTGACTTGGCTTGAGAGCCTTCTGAGAGACTTGGGTGTTCGTCGCTCATCGCCAGCAACCCTATTTTGTGACAGTCAAGCGGCAATCCATATTGTCAAGAATCCGGTATTTCACGAACGCACAAAGCATATTGAAGTTGACTGTCACTTCATCCGAGAAAAGGTACAGGCAAAGAAGATATATTTAGGAGCATGTTCCTGCTGCACCGCCAAGTTGTTGATATCCTGACGAAAGCACTCTCCAAGCCGCTATACTATCAGTTCTTATCCAAGCTTGGCGCCTACGACTTGTACGCTCCAGCTTGTGGGGGAGTGTTAGAAAAGCCTACATGTAAATGGCCCATCTTGGTGGCCCATTCTTCCCTCTTCTCTCTCTCTCTCTCTCTATTTGTATTAGTCCCACATCATTATAGGATTGGGATTTCTCTCTTCATTCTTCCCCTATATAAATGAATTCATACTTTGTAATTATTAATTCAAGAAGGATATACAAGGTTTGGAGCTTTCAACACCACTGGAACCCTCATCCAGGAAGCCGTAGCAAGGCTCCAAACCCTAGTTCATCATAGTTCAACCAGGGGGTTTTAGGGGATGCAACCAATCTAGACACCCAACTCCTTCCTCCGCCACATCTCATCTAGTAGCCTGATCCTTCGAATGGGCTTGTAACAGTGAAAATGAACCTTGATAATAAAAATCCATTTATAAAGACAATCCTGCGAGCAATCAAATAGAAATGAAATGACCTGAACAAATTATAAGAGAAAAAACAAATATATAGTAGGAAACTTAGAGGAACAATTCTCCAGACAGTGATGCAATACAAGATATTCAATTTGGATTTTTAAAGTTATGTCCTAAAAGTAGAATGGTAAAGTGGCAATACTAAAGCCAGGGCAAAGGATTTTTAAAACATAAAGAGTGATGTTCATACTAGATCTGCGATGACAGCCGGATTTCGAGGATCATCTTCAGGTATGCCCTGTTCTACTTTACCAACGAGGTCAGCTCCAACATCTGCTGCTTTGGTGTAAATTCCCCCACCCAACTGGGCAAAAAGGGCAACGAAAGAAGCTCCAAAACCATATCCAACGAGAAGAAGAGGCACTACAAAGACATGTTAACATATTAATGTCCATAAACAAAGCAAATGAAGAGTTTTTTCAATTTTTTCAATAGAAAAAATGTACATGTTTCTCATGACTCATCACATACAAAATTGAACAATTATTACAATAATAAAATCCAAGAAGCAAACACATCTGTTTTACATATGGCCTCTCCAATAACCATAGCTAAAATGTTTCCATTCTTCACCATATAAGAGTTTGTATTCATAATACAAGAACAAGTATTCGAAGAGGCAGAAAGCATATGCATATGCAATGAATCTAAAGACAATGCAAAGAACGACCAGCGGAGAGCGTTAGGCTAAGCGAAAATCAGGCAGAAGCAGAAGTAGAACACTACAACGGAGAAAACTCGGCATTGCAGGAGGCTGCATGGCTAAAGGTAACAAATGACGATGGCAGGAAATAGAAACAATAGTTGGAACATTGGATGTAGAAGCAAGAGGTTGTGGCGGCAATAAAGGAAGCTCGATGAACCTCAATAATTGAAATAATCCCTTAATGCAATATGGCGATGCTCGATGATGAAGGAGATCATTGCGCTCAATGGAGATTTGTCCCCTTGGCCAATGGCCACATCAGTTGATGCATCGAACCAGAAGATCAGTCAAACGACACAAGAAGCCCACATGACAGAAGACCATCGCTCATTCGACATCATTGATTTGTCAAATGGAAAAGAGGACCACTGACCCTGCATGGAGTCAACATGACCTCGTTTGTCGCTCTCGACACAGGGGGGGGGGGGGGGGGGCCTCGCCACTCCTTCTGACATGTTCGTCTCTACCCAGCAACTACAAGGGTTGCTCACCCCGCCCTCGTTTGTCGCTCGTGTAAAGACTCTTGCTGAGGCACGGATGGAGTCAACATCAACCGTCTACCACTGACCATGCTACTCGGGGAACGTGCGAGCTCAGAATCCCAGAGGCTGTTTGTATTCCTTCCAGATGTTTCATGATGGCTCGTTGTACTCCCGCCTCACATGACTTCAAAGAATATTAGCACTCATGCTAATTTTTGGCTTCCTCACGAATATTAGCACTCACTTCCTCCGTTATACCCTCCTTATCTGATGTCTGCTCTATGCTCCTTCGGGTTTCAGCGCCTCCTGATACTCCTGCACCTCCGCCTTCGGTCCTTCTTCAGCACACCCCTTCTCCCTTACTACCCACCCCTACTTCCGCTCGTGGTGGTCGTTTGGGTTCTCGGGGCCGCGGACGCGGTGGTCGGGGTCGGTCGACTTGTTCCTACTGCGGCAAGGACGGTCATTATGCGGCGACCTGCTACAAGAAGATTGGTTATCATCCTCGTCCGACAGCTGCGGTCGCTGCGGGCACCTCCTCTGTCCACTCCTTCTGACCATGAGGCTGTTCGTATCTAGCTCCAGCAACTACAAGGGTTGCTCACCCCGCCCTCTGCCTCCATCGTCACTGCCTCTACCGCAGGTACTGCTTGTTTATCCACCAGACCGCGATGGATTCTGGATTCGGGTGCCACTCATCATATTACATCGCAACAGCCACCCAAGTACACGGATTCTCCTCATCCCAAGTCTATCACTGTGGCAAATGGGGCAACGGTCCCCGTCTCCGGCGCGGCTGACCTTGTCCTCAACCCCACACTCTCCCTTTGCTCGGCTCTTCATGTTCCGAGCTCTCCGTTCAATTTACTTTCTGTTGGTCGCTTTACAAATGATCTAAATTGCTCTGTCATATTCACCCCCTCTTCTTTTCTCATACAGGATCAGCGGACGCGCACTACCATTGCTATTTGCTAGGGGAACACTGTAGGGCGGGCTCTACCTTCTCGACGACCATCCCACCATACTATCTTTTGTCTCCTCTAGTGAGTGGCATCGACGTCTTTGCCACGCTCCTCTCCCGGTACTCCAGTGGGCTCTTCCAGATGTTTCTCTTCATCCTTTTCAGTGTGAGTCTTGTATCTTCGGCAAACAGCCGCGTTCTTCTTTTCCTGCACATTGTACCCGTAGCACTACCCCTTTTTATTTAGTGCATTCGGACATTTGGGGTTCTTATAAAGTTACTAGTATTTCTGGTTATCGCTATTTTCTTACTGTTAGAAAAGCCTACCTTTAAGGCCCATCTAGGGGCCCATTCTTCTCTCTCTCTCTCTCTATTTGTATTAGTCCCACATCTTGGATTGGGATTTCTCTCTTCCTTCTTCCCCTATATAAATGTATTCATACTTGTAATTATTAATTCAAGAAGGATATACAAGGTTTGGAGCTTTCTCTACATGGTATCAGAGCCAGCGATTCCGACCTTGCGGTTTCCCCTTTTCTAACCGCCCGGCTTTGCTTCTTAGCCTATCCGCTCTTCCTCTACGCCCTGAACCTCTACTCGCACCGGGTAGCGGCCTGTTTCTACCCGTCTCTACTCTCTACGGCTTCTCTTGCCGCTCGCGGTTTGTCTCCTTCTAGCCGCTCGGGTTCCTAATCGAGGCCTCTCTCCCCTAGCCGCTCGAGTTCCTACTTGCGGCCTCTCTCCCCTAGCCACTCGAGTTCCTACTCGCGGCCTCACTCCTCTAGCCGCTCGAATTCCTGCTCGCGGCCTCTCTCATCAAACCGCTGCGCCCTCTCCTTCTTGCTGCGACGTGCTTCTCTTGCGGCCTGTTCTATCTTGCTGCGACCTGCCTGTCGCGAGTTGTCTGTCTCAATCCGCTTGCCTCTACGGCTTTCCCCTCTTAGTCCGCTTCTTTTTCGCTACCTCCGGTTACTCTCCTTCTCTCGTGGATCCACCCCCTGCCTTTTATAGCCTTTCCTCCTCCATAATCCGTGGGGCCACCTTCTTCTATGTCCGCTGCGGACTTCCTACTCGCCGCGACCTGTCTTCTGGCCACTGCTTTGCTCTCCACTCCTGCCTGTCCGCGGACTGCCTTGCGTGCGACCTACTCCAGCTCGCCGGCTTCTGTCTCTCTGCTTGTCTCTATACTCGCGGTTTGCTTCCTCAGTTCGCTGTTGCGATCCGCCTGACCGTGTGGGCTGCTCCTTTCTCACCCGCATCTTGGTCGCGGTCTCTGCTCTAGTCGCACCGACTATCCTCTCTTGCGGATTGCTCTTCTCCGCCGGCCTCTCCCTCTCTTCTTGCGGACTGCTCATGTCCGCTGCGGTCTGCTTCCTGTGCTTTGACCACTTCTGTGTTCACCTAGACCGTGCGGACTGCTCCTTTCTTTCCGCATTTTGGGTCGCGATCTGCCTACTCGCTGGTATAACCGCGCAGACTGTTGCTTCTCACTGTCGCGAGGTGTTTGCTTCCGTTGCGATCTTCTCCTATCCGCTGCAACCTCTGATTCTAGCCGCTGCGAACATTATTCTTCCTGCACTGGTCGTGGCCGGTTCTTGCCGTTGGGGCGTTGTCACCGTGTCTGCTGCGGACTACTCCTTGCAACATGATAGACTGTCCTCCGGGCTCTGTGGTGTCTGTTTCCGATGATGGTACTTCCTGCCTTGCTCATAGCTTATCCTGGATTTTGGATTCCGGGGACTCTCATCACATTACATCACGGAAACCGCCGCAATATTTGCCCTCCGTGCATCCCCCGTTCATTACTGTTGCTAGTGGGGACACTCTTCCCGTCTCTGGTGCTACAGATATTCACCTCACTCCCTCTGTTACTCTTCGCTCTGCTCTTCATGTTCCGGGCTCTTCGTTCAACCTTCTCTCTATTGGCCGACTCACTGCTGACCTCGATTGTGCTGTTATTTTTTCTTCTAACTCATGTGTTGTGCAGGACCGCAAGACGCAAACCATCATTGGAAAATTGCATCTATCAAATGGTCTCTATATCCTTCACCCGTCTCCTCCAACGGTGCTGACGTCTATCAGCTCCGTTGACTGGCACCGACGTCTGGGTCATGCTACTCTTAATATCCTCAAAAACTCTCTCCCCGACGTGTCCTTCCACGAGTTCACGTGTGAGTCCTGTATCTATGGGAAACATCATCGCTCTACGTTCTCATCACATCCTTCTCGGCGTCCTGCTCCCTTTGATCTTGTTCACTCCGATATTTGGGGTTCTTACAAAATTACAAGTGTTTTTGGATACCGCTACTTTGTCACCTTTGTCGATGACTACTCTCGGGTGACCTGGCTGTACCTCCTTCGTGACCGCTCTGAATTACCCGGTGTATTATGTACTTTCTTTATTGAAACTCGCAACCAGTTCTCCACAACCATTAAAACCCTCCGCACCGATAATGCCCGCGAATACACCAGTCATACCTTCTCTCACCTCTGTGCGGAGTTTGGGGTCATCCATCAGACCTCCTGTGTCCATACCCCCCAACAAAATGGCGTTGCTGAACGCAAGAATCGACACTTGCTCGAGGTCACCCGCTCCCTTATGCTTCAGATGAATGTTCCAAAACAATCTTGGAATTTTGCGGTTTCAACCGCTTGCACTCTTATTAACCGTCTGCACTCATCTATTCTCAACTTTGTGGTTCCCTACAATCTCCGGTTTCCCTCCCACCCTCCATTCTCCATCACCCCACGCGTGTTTGGTTGTGTGTGTTTTGTTCATCATCTTGGTCCGTCCACTGACAAACTTGCTCCCCGTGCCACTAAATATATGTTTGTGGATTATTCTCCCACTCAGAAGGGCTACATTTGTTTTTCTCCCACGGACCGCAAGGTGGTTACTTCTGCTGATGTAACCTTCCTCGAACATCAGCCCTACTACTCTTCATCTCCTGACCCTCCTCTTCCGCCACCTCTCCCGCGACCTGCTATCCCTGTCACTTCCACTATCTCACATCTACCTTCCCCACCCATCCCACCTAAACCACCTACCACACCAGTCATTCGTGTGCACACTCGACGTCCTCCCTCGTCTACTACCCTACGAGAGCTGCCCCGCTCTACTGATGCTTTGCAACCTGCGAATCCGACAACTGCTTCCACTGCCCACTCGATGGCCAACTTTGTCTCTCTTCACCGCCTCTCTCCGGAACTCCGTCAGAGTGCTCTCTCTTTATCCTCTACCTCCACTCCTACTTCTGTACAGGAGGCTCTTCACCACCCCGGCTGGCGGGCGGCCATGGAAGATGAAATGCGGGCTCTCTGGGCCAACCGTACTTGGGATCTGGTTACTCTTCCTGCAGGTCACTCTTGTGTTAGCTGCAAGTGGTTGTTTGTTATTAAACATGCGGCGGATGGCACCGTTGAGCATCTCAAGGCCCGCCTTGTGGCCCGGGGTTTTAATCAGCAACAGGGCCTTGATTATGAGGAAACGTTCTCCCTAGTGGCCAAAATGAACACTGTCCGAGTTCTTCTATCCTTGGTTGTTCACCGTCATTGGCCTCTTTATCAGCTGGATGTTAAGAACGTTTTCCTCAATGGTGATCTTCAAGAGACTGTTTATATGCATCAACCTCCCGGGTTTGAGACCACGGGGGAGTCTCGGGTTTGTCATCTGCGGAAATCTATTTATGGTCTCAAACAATCCCCGTGTGTTTGGTTTGACAAATTTAGCACGGTAGTCCGCAATATTGGCTTCACTAGGAGCTCGGTTGATTTCTCTCTCTTCACTCGACATCGGCCAATCGGAACAGTGATTCTACTTGTCTATGTTGACGATATCCTCATTACTGGCGACGATACTACAGGGATACAACATACCAAGCAACAGTTGAACTCCGCCTTTCAGACCAAAGATCTTGGTAACCTACGGTATTTTCTCGGGCTTGAGGTTGCACGACGGCCTGATGGTCTTGTATTATCCCCAAGGAAGTAATGTATGGATCTTCTTCATGATGCTGGCTATTCATGATGCAAACCTACGGATACTCCAATGGACGCGAATCACAGGCTATCGGCTCATAGCTCTGACTCCGATGAGCTGCTTACGAATCCGGAATACTACAGACGCCTGGTTGGGAAATTGATCTACCTTACAGTTACTCGACCAGACATCTCCTTTGCCGTTGGAGTCGTGAGTCGATTTATGCATGCCCCGAGGACATCTCATCTTCAAGCTGTCAAGCGCATTCTTCGGTATCTCAAGAACGCTCCAGGACAAGGGCTTGTATACAAGTCATCCACTTCTTTATCCCTTGTCGCTTACTCTGACGCTGACTATGCCGGGTCCATTGATGATAGGCGTTCCACAACAGGATTTTGTACCTACTTCGGTGGACATCTCATAACCTGGCGTAGCAAGAAACAGAATGTGATTGCTCACACTTCTGCTGAAGCTGAGTACCGCGCTATGGCTGCTGATGTTTCCGAGTTGACTTGGCTTGAGAGCCTTCTGAGAGACTTGGGTGTTCGTCGCTCATCGCCAGCAACCCTATTTTGTGACAGTCAAGCGGCAATCCATATTGTCAAGAATCCGGTATTTCACGAACGCACAAAGCATATTGAAGTTGACTGTCACTTCATCCGAGAAAAGGTACAGGCAAAGAAGATAAATTTAGAGCATGTTCCTGCTGCAAGCCAAGTTGTTGACATCCTGACTAAAGCTCTCTCCCGGCCTCTATACTACCAGTTTTTATCCAAGCTTGGTGCCTACGACTTGTACGCTCCAGCTTGTGGGGGAGTGTTAGAAAAGCCTACTTTAAGGCCCATCTAGGGGCCCATTCTTCCCTCTTCTCTCTCTCTCTCTATTTGTATTAGTCCCACATCTTGGATTGGGATTTCTCTCTTCATTCTTCCCCTATATAAATGAATTCATACTTGTAATTATTAATTCAAGAAGGATATACAAGGTTTGGAGCTTTCTCTACACTTACGTTTATTGATGACTACTCTCGAACAACGTGGTTTTACTTACTACGTAATCGTACCGAGCTTCCTCGTGTCTTTCGGTCCTTTCTCCTTGAAACGCGTACGCAATTCAACACTACCATCAAAATATTACGCACTGATAATGCCCGGGAATACACTAGTCATGACTTTGCGGCCTTGTGCTCTGAATTCGGGATTCTTCATCAAACATCATGTGCTTACACACCGTAGCAAAACGGCGTTGCCGAACGGAAGAACCGGCACTTGCTTGATGTTGCCCGCTCTCTCATGCTTCAAATGAATGTCCCCAAAAGTTATTGGCACTTTGCGGTCTCTACTGCGTGCTTCTTGATCAACTGTCTCCCTTCCTCTGTCCTCCGCTATGCTACTCTGTTTATCCTCCTCTTTCCCTCTACTCCGGCTTTCCCTCTCCTGCCTCGGGTTTCTGGCTCCACCTTCTATGTCCACCACATGGGGTCATCCACGGACAAGTTGGACCCCCGGGCCACAAAACATGTCTTCGTTGGTTATTCTCGTACACAAAAAGGCTATCTATGTTACTCTCCTGCTACTCGCAAGCTTTCCATTTCTACGGATGTTACCTTCTAGGAAAATCAATCGTTCTTCTCTGCTCCTTTACCCACTCCTTCCACGCCAGCACATCTACCACCACTCCTCTCACGGTCTGTTATTCCTGTTACTACCCCTCTACCACTGGGACCACTAGCACCGACTGCTGCCCCCTCCAGGCCACCTGTCATCCGTGTCTACTCTCGTCGCCCGTCCGACTCTGTTGCCCCTCTACAGTCGGCCTCGGCCTTGGCTACTCCGCGCTCTGCTGATCAGGTACCTGCCTCCACTGCTCATCCTCTGGCAAACTATGCATCTTTGCATCGCCTCTCTCCTCACTTCCACACATTTGCTACTTCTCTTTCTTCGACTTCAGTTCCTAACTCTGTGCAGGAGGCGCTACAACATCCTGGATGGCGGGCCGCCATGGAAGAGGAAATGACTGCTCTCTGTGCTAATCAGACATGGACTCTTGTACCCCTTCCTCCGGGTCACACACTGGTTGGGTGTAAATGGGTTTATGTTATCAAACATGCTGCTGACTGAACGATTGACCGCCTAAAAGCTCGTCTGGTGGCCCGTGGCTTCACCCAACAACAGGGGCTCGACTATGACGAAACTTTTTCTCCGGTTGCCAAACTCAACATCGTTCGAGTCCTCATCTTTGTGGTTGTCCATCGCCGGTAGCCTTTATTCCAACTCGATATTAAGAACGCCTTTCTGAATGGCGATCTCCCGGGTTTGAGACCACGGGGGAGTCTCAGGTCTGTCGACTGACGAAGGCTCTGTATGGTCTCAAACAATCCCCTCGGGCGTGGTTTGACAAATTCAGTAAGGCTCTTCGAGAGGTTGGTTTTACTCGCAGCTCGGCCGACTTCTCGCTATTCACTCGACATCGAACAACGGGAACTATTCTTCTGTTAGTTTATGTGGATGATATCATAATTACGGGAGACGACTCGGAAGGTATACAGGAGGTCAAACTACACCTGAGTACAGTTTTCCAAACAAAAGATCCGGGGCCCCTTCGGTACTTCTTGGGCCTTGAGGTTGCCAGACAGTCAGACGGTCTCGTTCTCTCTCAGCGGAAGTATTGCCTCGACCTCCTTCGAGATGCTGGCTACTCAGGCTGTAAGCCAATTGACACACCAATGGATGTAAATCACAAGTTGTGCGCTCAGGCATCTGACTCTAATCTCCTACTCCAGAACCCAGAATACTATCGTCGTCTTGTTGGGAAGTTGATCTACCTCACGGTAACCAGACCAGATATTTCCTTTGATGTTGGTATTGTTAGTCGATACATGCATAGCCCTCGAAGATCTCATCTTCAGGCTGTTTAACGCATTCTCAGATACCTTAAAACAGCTCCTGGTTAAGGTCTGGTTTACAAAACCTCATCTACAGCTCCAACGTTTGTGGCATATTCTGATGCCGATTATGCTGGTTCCCTTGATGATCGACGGTCAACCAGTGGTTTCTGCACATATCTTGGAGGACATTTGATTACTTGGCGAAGCAAGAAACAAACAGTCGTTGCTCGATCATCCGCCGAGGCAGAATACCGGGCAATGGCATCGGTGGTTTCTGAACTAACTTGGCTTGAAGGTCTTCTTACTGATCTGGGTGTAAAGCTCCCTTCCCAAGCTCTCCTCCTCTGTGACAGTCAGGCTTCCATACATATTGCCAAGAACCCAGTATTCCACGAGAGAACCAAACACATCGAAGTCGACTGTCACTTCGTACGGGAAAAGGTTCAAATGAAGAAACTCGACCTGAAGCATGTTCCGGGGACGGAACAAGTTGCGGACATCCTCACAAAGGCCCTTCCTAGTACTCTCTTCTATCAGTGCTTGTCCAAGCTTGGCGCATACGATTTGTACGCTCCAGCTTGCGGGGGAGTGTTAGAAAAGCTCATGTAAAAAGGCCTATTATTGGGCCCATGTATTTGATTATTTTCTTCTTCTCTCATTAGTCTCACATCTTGTATAGGACTTTCCATCTCCTTTTCTCTCTTATATATTTGTATTCTCTCCTTGTATTTAGAGACACGAGAAGTATATACAAGATTTTGAGCTCTTTCTACAAGTTGCACCAAAATTCTTATAAACTTTAAAAGTAGAAGAAATTAACTATAAGGGTTATATATTGAATGTAGCCATTCAATAAGCTCAAAAACAAAGTTAGTAAGTCTTGATTTTATGGGTATTGAGACATAAGCCAGTGTTTACAAAGTAAACCTTTTTAATTGAACTTATTTGGGAAAACAGATTTATTAGAGTAACTTACAGTCTACAACCTTCATTGACCCAGGTGAATCAACCCCAAGCCACATGTAGAATGCAGAATAAAGGATAGCAACACCAATTACCGCCATGCCAACAACAACCATGGCTGATAGGCCACCAGCTCGAACAGCAATCTGCAAATAAAGTGGCAATGATAAACTGAAACTTGAGCATATGAAAGCCAAAAAATACACAACAAATACACCAAAACCACCTGCAAAGCCTCCCTAGCTGAACGCCTAGCAGCACTTGAGACTCGAACATTTGCGCGGACGGAAACCCACATCCCAACATATCCAGCAATTCCTGAACATAGAGCGCCTAGGAGAAAAGCAGCAACAGTAATGAATGCAGTTGTTGACCTAAAGATAGTAAATAACCGATCATAGTCAATAAATGTGGAGATGTCACAGACTAATCTAAAAATAGAAAAGTACACAAACGATGGTGTAAAGAGATAAAACTTGCATGCTCGCCCAATTATCATACCTTCCTAGGCCAGATGATTCTTGCTGAGGAGTCGTACTGCGAAACAGATATATGCCAAGAATAAGTAGTGCCAATACTACAGCCATGTTGGAAATAGTTCCATATTGAGTCCTAAAAAATCCTTCTGCCCCATCGCGAATGGCATCTGATATCTGAAGGAAAACATGATGCATATGATATGTCCAATGAGGAATAGTTATAACAGAGGAATCATACCGAGAGAAATATCAAATTGAAGAGGTAAAATTGAGAAATTTGTCCCGAAGGTTAACCCGTGTTTTGAAAGGACTCTTAACAATTTTTTTTGTTTTAAATGGGTCTATAATGTTTCTACTTATTTTAAAATGGGTCCTATTTAACATTATGTCAATCAAATTTAATCTAGGTTATACTGACCGGAATTCTGATTGGACTCCTGATGCTCGAGGAGTTCATAAAAACACAAAAAACAAAAACATGGCGTAGGTAATCAGCTTATCCCTCCTTCCCCCATACGAATAGATGGGAGTACGAGGACCATGCTCATGATCACCTCTTGCCACCCCCACTTTTCCCACCACTCCCACGTTTTTGTTTCCTCTCACGGGGCAACGGATCCTTGTCGACGGCAAATCCCCAAGTGGGCCACCATAGATTGTCCCCTAGATACTTTGGCTCCTACAAATCAACAGTACAACCTAAACGAATGAATTCCAATATCGATTATAGATAGGTTTTTAAGAAGGTAAAATAACAAGAGACATTAGGGACCAATTTCAAACAAATTTTTTATTATGGACCTGTTTAAAACAGGAATAAACTTTGGGGGCCTATCTCACTATATTGCCAATTGAAATTAATGTTGCACTTTTTAAAGAAACTTGCTATTAATAGCAAAAAGGTAATTAGAAAGGAGATGCACAACCAGACAGCACAGTAGTTTACTCTTAGAAAGAATCAGACAGAATTCATTTATTCCATGTTAACTGTTAGAGAAGCCTATTTGACAAATGCTCATTATGTATTTTTTATTATTATTTCTCTCCTCTTTAGTCTCACATCATGTACAGCACCTTCGTCTCTCTTTATTCATCCTATAAATATGTACTCATTCTTCGTATTGGAAGCAAGTGAACATATATACAAGGTTTAGTTTTCCTTCTCTACATGGTATCAGAGGCATGTTGATGCGCGGAAACGTCGCGGGGCACCAGCCAGCTAACACGGAGGGGGTGTTCGGTCTCACAAGCTAGGAGAGGAGGGAAGGAAGGAAGCCTCTGAGTGCTCGAGAGTGGAGCAAACGGCTTGTCAAAGAGGGTTGCGGGGATAGATAGGAGAAGCTTGATCAACAGAGCGGGTGGATCAAGAGAGGAGAAGGAAGTTGATCAGGAGCTGTCGAGCAGACGGCTAAGGTGACGGTTGTGCTTGCAGGTTGGATGCCGAGAAGAGCTGAGCTGAGAAGAAGTTTGCTGAGCAGAGGAGCAAGGCTTGCTGAGCAGAGGAGCAAGACTTGCTGAGCAGAGGAGAAGAAGAGGGGGCCGCTAGCAGCGGCAACAACACACTTCGCCCGCCGCGGCCTAAATGTCACTCCTGCGACGGGCTTTCATTTAATTAATAGCTAGAGATTACAAGCTTACAAGTACACCTTTACAACAAAATCACTAAAAGGGGTACAAGGAGAAGCTGGCGGCTAAGAGAGAAGAAATTGCCAGAAAGCAGAGAAGAAGCTGCCAGAGACTAAGTAAAATAGTCTGTCAGCTGCTGGAGGACTGAGAAACTGAGTCTGCAGAGTCTGCTGGCAAGCTGCTGAAGAGCTGTGGAGGACTGCGCGGACAGGAAACTGAGTCCGCAGAGCTTGCTGGAGGAGGTGACGACGGACTGCGCGGACTGGAAAACGGAGTCCACAGGGACTGCTGGCAAGACTTGTCTTCACCTCCAGGATCCAGGATGATCAGAATGAGAGGCACCATGGGCTATTTATAGGCCCAGGAAAGTTCTTCTAGAAGCGGTGCCCAGTGACATCAGCATGACGACCTGCGCGGACTCCGCGGACTGAGATTTTGCGTCCGCCACTGTCGAGCGATGAAGCGAGCGGGACCCACCTGCAGAGAACTGGAGGTCTCCCCCTAGCGGGCGACCTGGGCGGACTCCGGGAGGAGTCCGCCCGGCAGGCCGGAGGCCGCCCCCTAGCGGGCGGCCTGGGCGGACTCCAGGGGGAGTCCGCCCGGCAGGGCCTGGCCGCCCCCTTGCGGGCGGCCTGGGCGGACTCCAGGGGGAGTCCGCCCGGCTGGGTGCCGGGGCCGCCCCCTAGCGGGCGGCCTGGGCGGACTCCAGGGGGAGTCCGCCCGGCGGGCCTGGCCGCCCCCAAGGGGGCGGCCTGGGCGGACTCCAGGGGGAGTCCGCCCGGCTGGGTGCCGGGGCCGCCCCCTAGCGGGCGGCCTGGGCGGACTCCAGGGGGAGTCCGCCCGGCAGGCCTGGCCGCCCCCTTGCGGGCGGCCTGGGCGGACTCCAGGGGGAGTCCGCCCGGCTGGGTGCCGGGGCCGCCCCCTAGCGGGCGGCCTGGGCGGACTCCAGGGGGAGTCCGCCCGGCGGGCCTGGCCGCCCCCTTGCGGGCGGCCTGGGCGGACTCCAGGGGGAGTCCGCCCGGCTGGGTGCCGGGGCCGCCCCCTAGCGGGCGGCCTGGGCGGACTCCAGGGGGAGTCCGCCCGGCAGGGCCTGGCCGCCCCCTTGCGGGCGGCCTGGGCGGACTCCAGGGGGAGTCCGCCCGGCTGGCGGGCAGAGGCCGCCCCGGGTGGGCGGCCTCGGCGGACGGCGGCAGGAGGCCGCCGCCCCTCGGGCAGCATGGAGGCCGCCCCTGGTGGGCGGCCTCGGCGGACGGCGGCTGGAGACCACCGTCCCTTGGGCGAAATAGGAGGCCGCTCCTGGCAATGCTGTTGGCGGACTCCTGCAAGGAAAAGTACTGCACAATTAGCGGACTCAACCGCATGTCCCGCGAGGGTGAGCTATGGGAATAGCCCGCCGTCCCGTAGGGCACGCGATTGCTAGGAGACCTAGGCGGATATGAAAAACTATCCGCCTACGCTGGGGCTCATCGCGATCAAAAAGGGAGAAACTAAGGGTCGCGATTAGCCAGCTGACCACCTTGGGAAGGATCGCCGATTTCTGGGTTAACAAGGCAGGTTCGGCCTCTCGCGGACTCCCATTTTTTGTCCGCCTCTGTTGATCTCCTGCGGCCTGCTTGTCTACCCGCTTTCTCTTCAGCGGCCTGCTCTTCAGCCTGTTCTTCCTTCTCAATCTTTTCAGCGGTCTGCTCTTCTGCATCCCGCTTTCTCTTCCTCCCGTGGTTCCACCCCCCCCCCCCTCCTCAGGCTTCTTATAGCCATTTCTCTCCCTGTACCGTGGAGCCCACGTCTCCCTACAGTTCTCTTTCAGTCAGTTGCCTCTCTGCAGTCCGCTGCGACCTCCTGCTCTTCTCCCTGCGGGCTCTCTTCCAGTCCGCTGCGATCTCCTACAGTCCGCTTTCTTCCCTCCCCTACTTGGGAGCGTCTACCCGTCCAGACCGCGCTCTCTTCTTGTGGCCTCTTCTGTTTCTCCTACAGCGGGCTGATCATATCCGTTGCGGGCTCCCTGCTCGCGGACTGTTCACGGTCGCTGCGTTTTTTATCTGGCGAACTGCTCTAGCTCGTCGCGTCCTGTTTCAGCCCGCCGCGATCTGCCTCTTGTCTTACTCGCAAGCTCTTCTTGTCCGCTGCGCTCTGCTATTCGCTCCCTTGTCGGTGGAGTCCTACTCGCGACCTCTTACTCGTCGCGACCTGTTCCTGCTCGCCGCGATCTGCCTTCTCTATCCGCTTGAGTCTTTTTACTTGCGGTTTCTTCTCCCTGTCCGCTCGCCTTCCTCTTGCGGCTTCCTTTTTGCTCTGATCGCTGTTGTGCTCAGCCAGACCGTGCGGACTGTTATCTTCCCGCGTTTGGTTGTGGTCTTCTTCTTCCCTCCCTGCAGTGTGTGGTTTCCAGCTCTTTTCGCTGAGCTCTCCTCTTTCCTGTCCGTGCGGCTTGTCTCTGTCCGCTGCGGTCTTCTCTTTCAGTCTGCTGCCTTATCTCTCTGTCGGGCTCCGCTTTTGGTCGCGGCCTCCTCCTGCCGCTGGTATCTTCACATCGTGACCAGGCGGTCTCCACTCTAGTCGTGCGGTCTCCTCTGCTGACGGTCTGTTCTCCTAGCCGCAGCTCGTCTTCATGACCTCTTCTGCTGACTCTACCGGAACGGCGATTCCTCCTGCAGACCGCCCGGCCTCTATTCCGGAAGTACGTGATGAGCTTCGTATTACTACGATATCTCTGACAGGTAAGAAGAATTTTGTGGAATGGGCGCACTCTGTTCGCCGAGTCCTGCAATCGAAGGGATTTCTTCATCACTTGACTCAGGCCGTTACCGGTACTCCTACTGACGACTGGTTAAGCAACGATGGTCGTGTGCAGACATGGATCCTTAATTCTCTTGATGGCGAGTCTTATCGTCTGGCCATGTACCACGAGACGGCCAAGGGCATGTGGGACGAGCTCCATACCCTCTACTCCGGCAAGGATAGTCTCCACCATTTGTATGACATTATCACTGCACTTCAGGTCCTTGATAGTGGTGGTGCGACCGATCTGACCTCCTTTGTTGCCCAGGCTCGGTCTCTGGTCGAAGCTTGGATCCAACATTAGCCTCCTACTATGGACTTTGCAGCCCAACGTGCCCAGAAGGAAGTTGTTGGTATCGCCATGATGATGGCTCGGGTCCCACATCACCTTCACAGTGTACGGGCTCAAGTCCTCTCCTCTACTGTTACCCCGTCCTTCTCGGATGTGTGCTCGATGCTTCTTAAGGTCTCCCCGCCTTCGGATTTGTCTGGACCACCTTCTCCGGCCCATGTCCAGTAGGCCCCTGCACCTTTACTGCCTCTCCCTTCTTCAGCTCATGGGGGCCGTTCTGATTCTTGGGGACGTGGTCGGGGTGGAAGGCCTCGGCCTAAGTGCACTTTTTGCGGCAAAGACGGACATTTTGAAGCCACCTGCTATCGCAAGCATGGTCGTCCTCCTCGTCCGCAGGCCTCTATTGCTGCCACCGACTCCTCTCCCACTCGTACTGACCTCGACGAGGTTCGCCTTCAGCTCCAGCATCTCCATGGCCCGCTCAGCCACCCGCCGGCCTCGGTTGCCTTTGCTGCCTCCATCTCTAATGGAGGTATCGTCTGCCTCTCCATTGGCCCGCGATGGATCCTCGATTCTGGTGTCACTCATCACATCACCTCTATTCGCCCGCCTCAGTACTTGTATTATCCTCACCCGAAGTACATTACTGTGGCCAATGGGGCAGCTATCCCTGTCTCTGGCTGTGTTGATATTCCGCTCGCCTCCTCCCTGCTCTTGCGCTCGGCTCTTCATGTTTCGGGCTCTCATTTCAATTTACTTTCTGTTGTTCGCCTTACTACTGATTTAAATTGTTTTGTGACCTTACTTCTTCTTCTTTTCTGATACAGGATCAGCAGACGCGGACTATCATTGGTAGGGGGCGACTGCAGAACGTGCTTTACCTTCTTGATGACTATCCTACTCTCCTCGCCTCTGTCTCCTCTTCGGATTGGCATCGGCGTCTTGGTCATGCTCCTCTTCCCGTCCTCCAGAAGGCTCTCCCGGATATATCTCTTCCTGCTTTTCAGTGTGAAACCTGTATTTTTGGCAAGCAGCCACGTTCAACTTTTCCTTCTCATTGTACTCGAAGCTATGCTCCTTTTGTTTTAGTACACTCCGATATATGGGGTCCGTACAAGATTACTAGCATCTCTGGCTACCGTTATTTTCTTACATTTATCGATGATTATTCTTGCATAACTTGGTTGTATCTACTTCGTGATCGTTCTGAGCTTCCCCGCGTATTTTGGGCCTTCATTCTCGAGACTCGCACTCAATTCCATGCGTTCATTCAAACTATTCGCACTGATAATGCGCGCGAGTACATTGGCCATGACTTCGCGACCCTCTGCTCCGAGTTTGGGGTTATTCACTAAACGTCTTGTGCTTATACCCCACAACAGAATGGTGTCGCTGAACGCAAAAATCGTCATCTCCTTGATGTGGCTCGCTCTTTTATGCTTCAAATGCGGGTTCCCAAACCATACTGGAACTTTGCGCTCTCCACGGCCTGTTTCCTTATCAACCGACTACCGTCCTCCAAAATGTTACTCCCTTCAGCATCCTATCTCCCTCCACTCTGGTCTTCCCTCTTACTCCCCGCATTTTTTGGTGTACATGCTACGTTCACCACCTTGGACCATCTACCGACAAGTTGGATCCTCGTGCACATCATTATCCTCTGTTTCTGTCTCTAACTCTGCGCAGGAGGCGCTAAAGCATCCAGGTTGGCGGGCTGTCATGGATGAGGAAATGATGGCCCTTTGGGCCAACCAGACCTGGGTCCTTATTCCTTTACCTCCCGGTCAGCAACATGTTGGGTGTAAATGGGTTTTCGTCATCAAACATGCTCCTGATGGCACTGTTGACTGCCTGAAGGCCCGCCTGGTGGCTCGTGGCTTCACTCAGCAGCAGGGCCTTGATTATGAAGAAACCTTCTCTCCGGTGGCCAAGCTCAACACCGTTCGTGTCCTCATTTCCGTGGTTGTGCATTGTCACTGGCCTCTTCATTAGCTAGATATCAAGAATGCGTTCATGAATGGTGATCTTCAGGAAACCGTCTACATGCGTCAACCGCCCGGGTGTGAGACCACGGGGGAGTCTCGGGTGTGTCTTCTGAAGAAATCCATCTATGGTCTCAAACAATCCCCTCGGGCGTGGTTTGACAAGTTCAGCAATGTTGTTCGGGACATGGACTTCACTCGCAGTTCTGCAGACTTCTCCTTATTCACTCGACATCGGGCAACAGGAACGATCCTTCTGCTGGTTTATGTTGATGACATCCTGCTCACTGGGGATGATTCAAAGGGGATTCACGCGGTCAAACAGCATCTTAGCACTGTGTTTCAGACTAAAAACCTGGGGCATCTTCCCTACTTCCTCAGTCTTGAGGTCGCACGACGTCCGGATGGGCTTGTCCTCTCCCAACGGAAGTATTGTCTTGATCTCCTCAAAGACGCTGGCCAGTCTGGTTGCAAACCAGCTACTACTCCGATGGAGGCAAATCACAAGCTATGTGCTCATGCCTCTGATGATGATCTGCCCCTCCAGAACCCGGAATACTATCGACGCCTTGTGGAAACATTGATCTACCTAACGGTCACGAGGCCTGATATATCGTTCGTTGTTGGGATTGTCAGTCGGTTCATGCATGCTCCCCGGGTTTCTCATCTCCAGGCGGTTGAACGGATTCTCTGATACCTTAAGGCAGCTCCGGGTCAAGGGCTGGTTTACAAACCCTCCGACTCTACTCCAGCATTAGTTGCATATTCTGATGCCGATTATGCTGGCCCCCTGGACGATCGACGGTCAACCAGTGGGTTTTGTACATATTTTGGCGGTCATCTCATTACATGGAAAAGTAAGAAACAAGTCGTGGTTGCTTGATCCTCCGCGGAAGCTGAATACCAATCGATGGCATCGGTTGTCTCAGAACTCACATGGCTCGAAAGCCTCCTTGTTGACCTGGGGGTAAAAATTCCTTCATCTGTTGTTCTATTTTGTGACAGTCAAGCGACCATACACATTGCAAAGAATCTGGTATTTCACGAGCGCACGAAACATATCGAGGTAGACTGTCATTTTATTCGGGAGAAAGTAAAAATGAAGAAACTTGAATTAAAGCATGTTTCGGGCACTGATCAAGTTGCTGATATTCTCACAAAGGCTTTATCAACTACCTTATTTTACCAGTGTTTGTCCAAGCTGGGTGCATATGACTTGTACGCTCTAGCTTGCGGGGAAGTGTTAGAGAAGTCCATTTGACAAAGGCCCATTATGTATTTTTTATTGTTATTTCTCTCCTCTTTAGTCTCACATCATGGATAGGACTTTCTTCTCTCTTTCTCCATCCTATAAATATGTACTCATTCTTTGTATTTGAAGCAAGTGAACATATATACAAGGTTTAGTTTTCCTTCTTTACATTAATGAATTCAAATCAACATGCAAATGCCATTTTTTACTCAAACTAAACATTGATCAATGTCATCAACATTAGACATACTCAATCCAAATATGTGGATCAGTATTATGAATCCTTGTACTCCATTCAGCACCTCTTCTAATTAAATTAAGTTTATGTCAGGGGCCTTGGTACTGATTCCAGTCATGTTCATTTTGTAGCCCTTCTCTCCTGATTGATTTCGTTCACAATCATAACAATTCTCCTAATTATGTCATCTCTCCAATTCTTATACATGCACAAACCACTTCAGTCTATTTTTCATAAGATTATAAACACACGCGCGCGGCATCTTATTGTATTTTGTATTTTAATTTGTAGGACATTAAGGTAAATTGCATCTAAGCACCCCCACCCCTCCCTATATAAGAAAGTGGCTTGGGAGTTTTAGTTATCTTTGATGTTTTAGGATTTTGAGATCTCTTTAGTTGAAGAGGACTTATAAGAAGAACCAACCTTCTGAGATTAGGCACAAGTATACCTCGTGATTCCATCCTAGTTCATCTACTTCATTGGAAGCATTTTCTCCACAGTATTGGTCTGACATAGCCTCCATGCATGCTCCAGGTGTGCCTCCGGATTTCATTTCCGCCAGTCGAGCTCCTCGCCAGCTGCGCTCGTTTCCGCCAGGAATAAGACAATTTCCTGCATCATTAACCTCCTAATCATCGCGCCGTAGCCAGTCATGTTAGTTTCCTCTAAGGCTATGAGAATCTCCTGCGCCAGCAACCGCCGCTATTCCGACCGCAGCTCCGATTTTTAATTTTGCCTACAGCTCTGCTTTTGTCTGTGGGCCTTCATTTTAGCTGTCACGTATGTGTCGCCACTAATACGTCTAGGCTCTCCCAACACTTCTTCAATGCATCCACTCCCGACTCCAATTCTCACTCCTGTGCACGGTCTTTTTGATAGTGGTCTTCTCCCACTGTTGTGCCTCCTCCACCGTCGCCCGTGTTGTCCCCTCATATGTTAAAGGCACATCACTCGATGTAATCCCGTGTGAAGGCCCTCGAACACGTCCTTACCACCATCAACTCTCATCTCGAGGTCCAAGCTGAGTAGTTCACTTCAATTATGACCCTTAGAAACCTGCAACCCGGCCAGCACTCTAGGTTTGATGTTGCTTCATCCTTGGGATCCCCCAGCACATTGTCCTTCGAAGAACCTGCTTTGGCGGGATTGCCTCCTCCGAATCTCCCTCGCCTCAACATTCCCACAATGGGTGCGTTGGCTTCGTCAGTCCTCTCCTGGTTTCACTTGAACAGCTCTCACTGTGGCACTCATTCAACGGTATGATCACTGCTACTCTGGCAACGTGGATGATTTTATAAAGTTGATCACCCATGTTCCAGGTCTCCCACCCGACCATTTTCATGCACGGCTTACAGCCTCTGATACAATAAAATTGTATCTCAAAAAGATATAACCCGAACAGGTAAATGTACCTATCATATTACAGCATAGGATATTTTTAATTAAAATATTAAGTGTTCTATTTTTCACGGAATCTGTTGATTACTCCTACTCACATAATTATTACTATCTTATCTCAATCATAGAGTTGGATAATTTAAAATAAAATAAAAGACAAAATAATATTGAGAGAAAAAAAGAGAGAATAAATTAGCGTTTGATCTAGAATCCTTAAAAACAAAATAAAATAAACTCAAATTGAATTTTAAGTTTCTTAATATAATATCTTGATCGTGGAGGTTCCTAAATTATGTTAGCACCTTGCTGAAGAAATACTACCGCCTAACCTTACATTGATCGACCAAATTCTCATTTTATAATCAAAACCCTTAAACTTGTTTTACGAGGTGAACCCCGCTATTGGATTTGACTCCAATCCAAAAAATTTACGTCTTCCTCTCTTGAGGAGTGCATGCAACTCTTTTTACCTTTGAGCGATCTACTAGTACTTATGGATCACTCGACCAACTAAAATACATATCTAAATTGATAGACGTGTATCAAAAATATGACATCAATTAAGTATTAATCAAAGGTAAATCTTAGATTTTTATTCAAGAACTTATGAAACAAAATGAGTAATATATAATTATTTCATTACGAGTTCATCATGATCAAATGCATTAAAATTTTAACTATCGATCATGATGAAGAAAAATAAAGTAAACATGATCAAATGCATTAAAATTTTAACTATCTATCATGATGAAGAAAAATAAAGTAAACATGATCAAAGCGAATTTACAATTTCAAAGACCAATCTTCACATGATGAGCCTCTCTTTCTCTCATAAAATACACTAAAAATAGAAATACAAAAACAAAACTACAAAATTTTGAAGTAAAAACTGGATAAAAACTGAATATTTGACTTCTGAAATGCTCTTCTTATGAAAAGTTTAATTTACACGCCCTAGGTACACGGCGTGTACCTAGGGCGTGTACCTGGCGAAACAATCACATTGAAGCTTAGGAGCGATTTTTAGAGTCGAACAAGCCTTTGGTCATAATTTGTGAGTACAAGACCGGGGTACACGGCATGTACCCGAGGCGTGTACTCTCTACTCTTGTAACTGCCACGACATGCCCGTGGATTTGCTTTTATTGAAGGTGACATGTCCAGGGAACACGACGTGTACCTGGGGCGTGTGATATTAAAGTATAGTTGTTTAGTAGACATGAGGCGTTGGATGGGCGGTAAATGAAATCTGTGGGGCATGCCTTTGGTACACGGCATGTAATATTAAACTTTCGCTTTTGGTTTTCACGACCTGTCGGTTGAGCTGGAACAGCTATCTACCAAACACGCCCTGAGCACACGGCGTGTACGAGGGCGTGTACTCTAGATTTTTGGGGATATGCTCCAAAACCACACCTAAGCAATGTCATTTGATACATAATTGACTATTTGCCTTCATTGGACTTGAAATTACAAAAATATGTCAATAATGTTTTAAAATGTATAAAACATAATGTTTAAAAATGTATAAAACATAATGTTTTAAAATGTATAAAATGTAGCTAGAATTAATTATTTTAATAAACAAAAGTAGGGTTTTAATGTGTATAATATGCACATTATCAGCCTCATATCCGAGCTCGCCACCGCACCATCTATCTGGCAACAATCAACCAATCCATGGAACTCTCCCTACTCGTGGAGACCAAATTCCTGGCGACGTCTGGGGACTCACTTTCTACATCACCTCCTTCCAAACCTCTCTACCAACCATATCCCCCACTCTCGTCTAAACCACTGTCACTGCTGCCTACCTCGCCCAACCATTATGGGCGCACGCAACTATAGTCCTATCACTACTCACCGTCTTTCCAACCATGAGTATCATCACTTGCAGAGTAAAGGCATATGTTTTTGTTGCAAGCAACCCTACTCACCTACTTATGATTCGTATTGTTGCATTTAGGATTCATTCATTAGGCTCCCTGATAGGACCGTCTTGCATCACAAGTCCTCAAGCTTAAACAAAATTTATTTTATTTTATTTTCTTTCATTAACTATGAGAATTTTAGTTTTGATTGTTTTAATGGAATTGCAGTTTCCATATCTAGGTTGGTCTTATGTCCAAATAGCTTTTAGGGAAAATTGAAATTAACACCTATTACCCATAAAATTATTAGTTTTCACAAATACCTTACAACAACAAGACAGTAGGGTCAGTATGAAGTAACCTGGTGGAGACCAGTCTAGATTGGATCGTCGCAAAAGTATCCGACGCCGCACCCGTCCGGACCTCTTTCAGCCCTGAATGTTGGGTTGTGTTCTTTTGCAATTGCATAATTTTTTGAATTTTTTGAAATATATATATGTATATATAAATTTATTAATATATATATATATTAAAAAAAATCTCAAAATATATATATTTATATATATACGGTTATATAAATAAATAAATATATATATATACGTAGGTTAAACCGGTTCAGAGGCAACATTCAGGAGAAAAGGCCGGCCTGGAACAGTTCCTCTTCCCCGATCGAGTTCTTTCCGGATTCGTCGGCTAGGGCTTCCTCATGTGGGTTCCCGCACGCAAGATCGCGTCTCCCGGCCACGATTCCTCTGCGCCACACGACGCCAGACCGCTGCCATGTTCACTCATCCATGACATCGTGGGTTCAGCTCCATGCTTCTTCTGCCATGGCCGGTTCCCAATTTTAACTTTTTGTTTCTGTTTTAGCTTTCTGTTCAAACCCTATAAAAGGGATTGCGGTGTCTAAAATCTTTTTAGTGAATGTTGAAATTGAAATTTCTTGATGTTGTTGTGAATTTGACTCCTGTTTGAGGGGGGTTGAGTGTTAGAAATTGTTTTTGTTTTGGATTCCTGTTTCAGAGTGAACAACACATTTGTTACTGTTGTTGCTATCCGTTGAGTAGTTGTAGTTGATGAGTGCATTTTTTACTGTTTCTGTGGAGTGGAACAAGGAGATGAAAAAACTGTTGCATTTGCTGATTGTTAGGAGATGATGAACAGTGAAAGAAATGTTGTTATTGTTTACCTTCAGTGAATTAGAAGTCAAACCTGCCATCTAAATGTTTCCCTAAACAGCTAATAGAGTAGTACTATTTTTGTGTGAGTAATTCGTTGGAGCCACCTTGAGGGAGAGAATAGAAAGGATTGGTTTGCTGAATCCGCGAGCAGTGGGTGAGTGGAGTATTGCTTGGAGTTGTTTGTGAAGTATAGTGCATAGAGAATTGTTTATGTGACTAGTGGCTTCTTGCTTGAGAGATTTCATGGATCCACCTTGCGTGTGAGAGTGAGTGAAATTTCTCCGTGGTGCCCGTGTGCGATAGCGGCCGACCTCGAAGCGGGAGATTGAAGGTGACGAGTAGTTCCTCGCGTGATCGTCATCGACTTCTAATACGGAAAGACGCATCTTTCTGTGGGAAACTTGTTTCTTTCTCTTCCTTTGTGTGTCTAAATATTTTCTCGTAGAGTAATTAGATTCATTGTTGGGTTTTCGCCCGAATTTTATCAGCGAACGCTGTGTCGAAAACTCCACATGGAAGCGTATTTAAAGTTCTCTATTTCCGTTTTGGTATGACAAGGGGAACGGAATGAAAGTTGCGAACTTCCTTCCCCAAACAATCAAATTTTTTAAACAAAAATAATTTTTTGTATGCTTTACAGAAAAAACGTTGCTTAAATTCATAAAGTCTGTGCAACGCCCGCTCGATTTATTTTTGCAAAACTTCGTATTTCATTGCTCGCTATTAGGGTTTTCTGTAAAAGCCGACATGCACGCAAACCCTATGCGCCGTCCTGCATCACAACCCCTGACTGTTAACAAGTAATAACATGTGACCAATCAACATTCCATAAGAATAGCAATAGCTAGTGATTAATCAACATTTAACAGGATTGACTATAATATGTGATTAATCAAAATTCAATAGTAATAAGTAGAGCATATACCCCCCCCCCCCCCCCCTCTCCGACACCTCCCTCCCTCAATCTCAAATCCAAGCCAATCAAGCTCTGTTCAGTAACCTCCGTCCCTTTTAAACCCCCACCATCAACACGTTTTTTTTAATCAGCATCCTCTATATTCTCTCTCTCCCACCAGCCAACCTCTCTAACCCTCACGCCTTCTCTCACTCTTTAAAGCCCCGAACAAATCCTTTAGTTGGGGTGGGTAAACAGCAAAATCTCAAATATCTCATGTTCTGGCAACGGGAAGATATCAGCTGCCATTCAATCATTTAAAAATGCATACTTATTACACAAGGAGCACTGAGAAGTAACTAAAAGCTACAAGCATAAAATAGAAACTGTAATGAGATAGATGTAGAACCTGTGACATTTCCGGAGGACCCTCGTCTTTGGCTAAAACCCATCTTGTCAGATAAGCTGAGAAGATGAAGCCCGCTATGCAAATAGAAAAGACAAAAATCACAATAGGTGACGTATTAGCCCCAACATAAAACAGAGCTCCAAGGACCAGTAGTAGCAAGACTGCTAAGACCCGTGAATTAATCCCCGTGAAAATTCGAAAAAGCTGAAAATCAAAACATATTATTCATTAGGAAGGAAAAAAACAGAATTTCTACAGACAACGATTCAGGTGGTTGGGAAAAAAACAACAAACTTTGCAAATTTCTATCATATAGGCATTCTATGATAGAAATTTATCACAACACAGAATATTGTGAACTGATAAAATTAAAAAAAGCTTTGGTCGTAAAATATGTTAAACAATCAAATTTATAAAATCTCTTGCATGTACATTTAATGCTGCCAGGAAATATAAACCGCCACTTAAATAATTTAAATCTCATTAGGCTTTGATGGTTACTTTTTTTAGGAAATTCTTTTCTAAAAAATCATTTGTAAAATTGAGCACGATTCTTGTATACAACACTTACAATTTTGGTTGGGTATAATGAAAGATACTGAACTCCCAATTATCTCATTCCATTGGACAATTTCATCACACCATGCGCATTTTTGGAGTACGGTAAGCTTAAGAAAACAAGCTTTATTTCCATAAAATAAATTTCAGAAGGCTACGCACAAGCTTCGAGTATTACAATGTGGATAACGATCCAGTAAATAGTTATTAGAGCTTCTAAAACAAATAAAAAAGTGGTTCACTTGTAAGTTATGTAAATATTGTCAAAGGATCCTAACTAGGAAGGGGAACAATCTGATTCACGTAATTTGTATCATCTATGGATACACGTCAATCATTCTCTGTGAAGTTTATGTTTCTCTACAAAATAGTTGAGGCAAGTTCTTTCTCAACATAGTAAAAGAGGCTATATTGATGTCATGTGCCATTGTTTTGCAAGGAGCATGAAGAGGCAGTTTAGACCCTACCAAACAAGTTCGCTCTTTTAAATCGTAAAACGAAAAATAACTTTTCGCACTAGTTAGGGGAAGATAGCGAAAACATATCGATCGAATTTTCTTAGTCATCTTCTTCTCTTCTCTTCCTTTCTACCTTTTCTGCTATGAAATCACACTAGGATGACGTGCTTTGTGATGTGTTACCGATGATTGCTTTTATATTTGCATCGTCCGGACATACAGTACGATTGTAAGATTGTGCATTGTGATTTTTTGAATATACATTCCATAAATTACACCACCGCCGCTCAACCCTCGGTAGATCCAAAGGGGAGGTAAAGAAGTCTATCCAGAGAAACCTTATTCTGAGCAAGACACAGTCGTACAGAAGCTACCAGTTGAGATATCATATACAAAAGAAGTTCTGAGGTCAAGTTTGGAATGGATATTCAAAATATTTTTGATTGTTAGAAAAGCGCATGTAAAAGCCCATTATTGTTTTCCATATTCTCTCTTCTTTAGTCCCACATCATATATAGGATTGTTCTCTCTTTCTCCTTCCTATATATTTGTATTCTCTCTTTATATTTATATACACAAGCAATACATACAAGTTTTTATGCTCTCTCAACATGGTATCAGAGGGAGGTTCCGGTCTATCCGGTTAGATTTTTTTTAACCGCATGACCGCGGTCTGTCCTGTTCGAGTTTTCTCGCGGTCTGCCGGTTCCTTTATCCGCTCCTACTCGCTTTCTGTCCGCGATCTCAGCGACTTGTTCGCTCTCCGCCTTCCTTCCGTGGCTCCAAGCTCCTCCATCATTCCCTCTCCTTTTATAGCTTTTTTATCATCTGACCCGTGGGCCGCTCCTCCGGTGCTACTCGCCCGGTCTCTCTGCCTATCCGCTCGAGTTCTCTAACTCGCGGATTATTCTTCTGAACGCTCGAGTTCTCCAACTCGCGGCCTCTTCCTCTTGTCGCTCGAGTTCTCCAACTCGCGGCCTCTTTCTCTTGTCGCTCGAGTTCTCCTACTCGCGGCCTCCTCCTCTTGCCCGCTCAAGTTCTCCAAACTCGCGGTATCTTCCTCTTGCTGCTCGAGTTCTCCTACTCGCGGCCTCCTCTTCTTACCCGCTCGAGTTCTCCTACTCGCGGCTTCCTCTTCTTGTCCGCTCCAGTTCTACTCACGGCCTCCTTCTTTTGCTCTAACCGTTGGTGTGCTCACTGAGACCGTGCGGTCTATCTTCTTTCCGCATTTTGGTCGCGGCCCGTCTGGCCGCTGGTCTCCACATTGTGATCATGCGGTTTGTTTTTCCGCATTTTGGTCGCAGTTTTCTCTCTAGAGCTTCCCCTCTTCTCGCGGCCTTCGTCTTGGGAGCTGCGGCCTAGTCGCTCTCCGGCTCCCGGACTGCCAGCCGAGCGGTCTCGAGTTCTACTCGCAGCGGTCTCTTCTCAAGTCGCTGTGACTTGCCTTCTGCTTCTATGGACTCTTATGTTGACTCCACAGGCCTGGCGGCTAGTCCGCCTGCAGACCGCCCGGCTTGTCCTGCTGAAATCTACGATGAGCTGCGGATTACTACTATTTCTCTCTCTGGGAAGAAGAACTTTATCCTTTGGGTGCATTCTGTTCGACGGGTTCTTCAGGCCAAGGGCCTTTTGCCTCACCTCACTCAGGCACCTACTTCTCCTACTACCGACGACTGGCTCCGCAATGATGGTCGCGTTCAGACTTGGTTCCTCAATTCCTTGGATGACGAACCTTATCAGATGGCCATGTATCACGAAACGGTCAAGGCTACGTGGGATGAGCTGCATTCCTTGTACTCAGGCCGAGACAGCCTTCAGCATCTCTACGACATATTCACTGATCTTCTCACTCTCGACACTGGGGGGCTTCGGACATGACCCCCTTTGTCACTCGAGCCAAGACCCTTGCTGAGGCCTGAATCCAGCATCAGTAACTGATCATGCTGCTCAGCGCGCTCAGAAGGAGGCCGTCTGCATTGCCATCATGATGGCTCGTGTTCCGCCACACCTTCAGAGTATTCGGACTTAGGTTCTGACTTCTCCCACAATACTGTCTTTCTTTGATGTTTGTTCCATGCTCCTCTGTGTGTCACCTCCTCTGGATACTTCTGCGCCTTCTTCCTCGGCCCTTCTTCAGCAGGCCCCTCCCTCGTACTTTCCCCACCTACCTCCGCTCGTAGCGAACGTTCGGGATCTCGGGGCCGTGGGCGCGGTGGTCGGGGTCGGCCGAAGTGTTCATACTGCGGGAAGGACGGCCACCTTGAAGCGACCTGCTACCGGAAGATTGGTTATCCTCCTCGTCTGATGGCTTCAGTTGCTGCTGACGCCTCCTCTGTCGCCCCTCCTGACCTTGAGGTCGTTTGTCTCCAGCTCCAGCAACTACAGGGGCTGCTCAACCCGCCCTCTGCCTCCATTGCCTCTGTCTTCAACACAGGTACTGCTTGTTTATCCATCAATCCTTGCTGGATCGTGGACTCAGGTGTCACTCATCACATTACCTCGCGACGGCCTGCCCAGTACTCGGATTCTCCTCATCCGAAGTGTATCACTGTGGCTAATGGGCCGACGGTTCCCGTCTCCGGCTCGGCGGACCTCTCTCTCAACCCGTCGATCTCCCTTCGCTCAGCTCTTCATGTTCCGAGCTCCCCGTTCAATTTACTTTTTGTTGGTCGCCTCACTAATGATCTTGATTGCTCTGTCATATTCACATCTTCTTTTGTCATACAGGATCGGCGGACGCGGACTACCATTGGTAAAGGCACATTGCGGAACGGGCTCTACCTTCTCGATGACTCTCCTACCATCCTTTCCTCTGACTCTTCCAGCGAGTGGCATCGACGTCTTGGACATGCCCCTCTGCCGGTCCTCCAGCGAGCTCTTCCTGATGTCTTTCTTCATCTGTTTCAGTGTGAGTCTTGTATCTTCGGCAAGCAGCCGAGTTCTTCTTTTCCTGTCCATTATACCCGGAGCGCTATTCCTTTTGATTTAGTACATTCCGATGTATGGGGTCCTTTCAAGATTACTAGTATTTCTGGGTTTCGTTACTTTATCACATTTATTGATAATTACTCTCGCACAACGTGGTTTTACTTACTTCGTGATTGCTCCGAGCTTCCCTGTGTTTTTCGGGCCTTTTTCCTTAAAACCCGCACACAATTCCATACCGCCCTAAAAACATTGCGCACCGATAATGCTCGCGAATACACCGGTCACGGCTTTACAGATTTGTGCTATGATTTCGGGATTATTCATCAAACATCATGTGCCTACACACCCCAGCAAAACGGCGTTGCCGAACGGAAGAACCGTCACTTGCTCGATGTGGCACGCTCTCTCATGCTTCAAATGCATGTTCTCAAACTTTACTGGAACTTTGCGGTCTCCGCTGACTGTTTCCTCATCAACCGTCTGTTTTCCTCTGTCCTCCACTATGCTACTTTGTTCAGCATACTGTTTCCCTCTACTCTGGCCTTTCCTCTCCCGCCTCGTATCTTTAGCAGCACCTGCTAAGTCCACCGCCTGGGTCCGTCCTCGGACAAGTTGGATTCCCGGGCGGCTAAACACATCTTCGCCGGATATTCGCGCACCCAGAAGGGCTATGTATGTTATTCTCCAGCTACCCGAAAGATCAATCGTTTTTCCCTGCTCCTTTACCTGCTCATATACCACCAACTCCTCTCTCGCCATCCATCTCACGCCCTGTTATCCCCGCTACTGCACCACTTCCACTGGTTCCACCTGCACCAGCTCCTGCTCCATCCAAACCACCTGTTATCTGTGTCTACACGCGTCGCCCTGCCAGTTCCGTTGCCCCGCTGCAGTCGGCCTCGACCACGGCTACTCCGCGCCCTGCTAATCAGGTACCGCCCTCCACAGCTTATCCACTAGCAAACTGTGTCTCCCTCCATCGTCTCTCTCCACACCTTCACACATTTGCTACTTCTCTTTCATCGGTCTCTGTTCCTAACTCTGTGCAAGAGACGCTCCAACATCCTGGCCGGCGGGCCGCCATGGAGGATAAAATGGCTTCTCTCTGGGCTAACCAGACATGGACTCTAATACCCCTTCCTCCAGGTCATAAACTGGTTGGGTGTAAGTGGGTCTTTGTCATCAAACATGCTGCTGATGGGACGATTGAACGTCTGAAGCCTCGTCTAGTGGCTTGTGACTTCACCCAACAACAGGAGCTCGACTATGACGAAACTTTCTCTCCGGTGGCCAAGCTCAACACCGTTTGTGTCCTTATCTCTGTGGTTGTCCATCGTCAGTGGCCCTTACTCCAACTGGATATCAAGAATGCCTTTATGTATGGGATCTCCAGGAAACAGTGTATATGCAGCAACCACCCGGGTTTGAGACCACGGGGGAGTCTCAGGTCTGTCGTCTTTTGAAGGCTCTGTATGGTCTCAAACAATCCCCACGGGCATGGTTTGACAAGTTCAGTAAAGTCCTTCGGGATATTGGTTTTACTCGGAGCTCGGCCGATTTCTCGCTATTTACTCGTCACCAAACACAGGAACGGTTCCACTATTAGTGTACGTTGACGATATCATCATTACAGGAGATGACTCACGAGGGATACAAGCGGTCAAACTACATCTGAGTTCCGTCTTTCAGAAAAAGATCTGGGGCCCTACGGTATTTCTTGGGTCTTGAGGTTGTCAGACGGCCAGATGGGCTTGTCCTCTCTCAACGGAAGTACTGCCTCGACCTCCTTCACGATGCAGGCTATTCATGTTGTAAGCCGAACGACACCCCAATGGATGTAAATCACAAGTTGTGCGCCCAGGCATCTGACTCGGATCTCCTACTCCAGAATCCAGAATATTATTGTCGTCTCGTTGGAAAATTGATCTATCTCACGGTAACCAGACCAGATATTTCCTTCGTTGCTGGTATTGTCAGTCGGTATAAGCACTCCCCTCGAAGATCTCATCTTCGGGTTGTTGAACGCATTCTCAGATATCTTAAAACAGCTCCTGGCCAAGGACTAGTTTACAAAACCTCATCTTCAGCTCCAACATTGGTGACATATTCTGATGCTGATTATGTCGGTTCCCTTGATAACCGACGATCAACCAGTGGTTTTTGCACTTATTTTGGAGGACATTTGATTACCTAGCGAAGCAAGAAACAAGTGGTCGTTGCTCGATCATCAGCTGAGGCGGAATACTGGGCAATGGCATCAGTAGTGTCAGAACTGACGTGGCTTGAAAGTCTTCTTACCGATCTGGGTGTAAAGCTACCTTCACCAGCTCTCCTCCTCTGTGACAGCCAAGCTGCTATACATATAGCCAAGAACCCGATCTTTCACGAAAGAACAAAGCATATTGAAGTAGACTGTCACTTCATCCGGGAAAAGGTTCAAATGAAGAAGCTCGACCTAAAGCATGTTTCAGGGACTAAACAAGTTGCGGATGTCCTCACAAAGGCTCTATCTAGTACCCTCTTCTATCAGTGCTTGTCCAAGCTTGGCGCATACGATTTATACGCTCCAGCTTGCGGGGGAGTGTTAGAAAAGCCCATGTAAAGAGCCCATTATTGGGTCCATTATTGTTTTCCCTCTTCTCTCTTCTTTAGTCTCACATCATCATGTATAGGATTGTTCTCTCTTTCTCTCTCCAATATATTTGTATTCTCTCTTTGTATTTACATACACAAGCAATATATACAAGTTTTTGTGCTCTCTCAATACTGATGACAATAGAATTGTCTTGAGATATGGCATAATGTGGGTATTAATGGTATGTTGAAACATTCTAGATGAGACCCTGCATCCCTAGCATGTGTTTGAAGGTATAAAGACTTGCACAACAAACAGTGTCAAGGTGTTGATCATTGGTTTAGTTGAGGAAACTCATGTTAATAATATGAAGTTGATTGGTGACTTATAGGTAAGTCCTTTGACTAGAGCTTGGAATCCATTTATGAGTGGAGGTACTTTGGAAGTGCACAATGATGTGGCTTTATTGTAGTTTGAAAACAACAATGCATTGATTACTTTATATGCAATTTCATTCAAAACCCTGAATAAAGCTTATCTTACTTCCTGCAAAACATTAATGATGTCTAGAGATTCATAATATTTTATCCTCGTAATGGTGTTTCTTACAACAATATATGTTCATAAAAGAATGTTTTAAATTTGCCTAATTTCCATGCTTTAAGGGTAATAATTTGAACAAAACCTAAGCTAATCATACGTAAGATAGATTTTTGGAGCATTATTATATAGGGAAGAACCTAATTTCGTATGGAAAATTAGTTCTATTGAGCTGACAATGTGTATGTTATGTGATTGGGTGGATGATTGTCTTCCAAAATACTTCATCTCATATAGGCAATTGTATCCAAGAACACTTCCTTCTGGGGGCAATCATGCAAGGGGTCCGGAGTACGAAATCCATATGCGCAGCGGCAAATACAGGAATAACAAGAACACAAGCAATGCAATATAAAATGCACACTCGTTAATCCTGTTGATGTCAAACACGCAGTATATATATCACACAAAATGCAATATCAATACAATAGGAGAAAAAACGACAATATCTGATAAAGAGCATGACTGGTGGAATCGGACGCCTCCGCCCACTGAGAAATAGATATACTTACTGCATCATGTTGAACAACGGATGCACAAGGTTCACAGACGAACGTTCGTCGTCGGACGACGACCAACCCGCTACCACCACCAAGCACGTCTTCTCGATTGAGTTGGCATGTCCATGATGCAATCTTTCACTTCCTTGATGGTCGATTTTTAGAGCTATGACAAGGAGACACTAAGCTTTTAAATGAGGGGAGGACGCCCTACGATGAAGAAAATGGCAAAAATGGCGAGTGGAATAAAAAAATAACCAAATCGATCCAGAATTCCTATCAAAAATAGTTTATATAGGCCGACAGCCAAAATGATCACGCACGATTGGGCGCCGATCGAGCGTGAAGAAATGAAAATAAGGGCACAAAACTCGTGCACCCTATCCTTCATGATCGACATGCGCGAAAAATTGTGCACGGTCATGCAAGAAAGAACCCGCACAAGCAACAACAGAAACCGTAAAATTGAGTCATTCAACTGCGCATGGTCGTACGGGAAGAAATCGCACGAACGTGCGAACTTCCAGTCGTGTGCGACCAATGGCGCACAAGAGAATCCCAAAACCAACAAATTTTGGAGAGTCAAGGGAAATGAAAGTGCACGGTCGAGCGCGAGCAATTGCACACGGTCGTGCGGAAACCTAAAATGCACATCCATCGTGTGTTTAGAACGCGCACAGGCGTGCGTTTATAAAACGCGCGAGCAGTTTATAAAACGCACGAGCAGTCTTGAAACAAAGGATTCTCAGTCATGCGCCCGGGGCGTGTAACAGCCAATTTCATTAAGGAGCTCATTTGTCACGTTGTAGTGTCAACTGCTACAGTTTTTGAAGTACACGCCTAGTTTACATGTCATGTAACCGAGGCATGTAAGCCCGATTTATCACCAAAGGGCTCTCATTCAATTCCAGAACGCTACTCGAGTAAAATTTGGCGGATTTTCCGGATCCACGGCCAAATACACGGTAACCAGGGTGTCTAAAGAAAATTACTGCTATAAAAGAAGGATCGTCCCAGAAGTTCAACATCGAATTTTCAGCACAATAACATGTCTTATACTTATTGTTTTTTTTTGCTTTTGTTTGATTTTAGAGAGAGGGGGAGAAAGAAGGCTTGACATGTTGAAGTGTTTATAGAATTTGTAAGTCTTTCTTTTTTTATTGTTTAGAACTCATGTTTACTTATATTTTCTTATACAATTCTTTTGTCAAGATGAGTAGCTAAATTTTTATTAATACTTGACCATGATGAACTCTCGAATGAAATATTCTATGTTAACTTCCTTTTGTTATCATACCCTTTTTGAATAGAAATCTTTAGTTTACCTTTAATTCAAAATTGTGTTGATTACATATTTTTGGTGTATGTTTATCATCTAAAATCTGTATTTTAGTTGGTTGAGGGATCTGTGAATACGAGGAGATCACTCATTAGTAAAAAGAGTTGCATGCACCCCCTAGAGATAGGATGACATAAATCTTCTAAATTGAAGTCAAAAATCAATAGAGGAGTTCACAAAACATAAAGCAAGCTTAAGGACTTCTATTAGAAAAATATTACTCGATTAGCCAAAGGTTAGTTGATAGTTATTCCCGAGAGGGAAATTATCATGGTGTAGGAACCTCCACAATCAAGATATTTTATTAAAACACTCATGAAACAAATTGAGTTTATTTTATTTTATTTTAGAAGGATTCTAGATAATGAACTATCTTCAATCTCTTATTATCTATTCATTTTATATTTTTGAAATGTCTTTACTTTTACAATACTTAATATTTAGATAAAACAATAGCAATGGAGTGAGTAGAAGTACTCAACAAACCCGTGAAATATGATATTTGGTATTATCTTTGTAATATCTTATACAATAATATGATAGGTAACACTTGCCTATTCGGATTATATATTGGAGACATACAAATAGTGTATCACTCTATATGATGATGATAATCAGGACACTAATCATGAATATGATCCTTAGACCTATGTATTATTGATACAATAATTCTTGGATTAAACAAACTGAGTTTATTTTATCCACAACCAAGATATTTTATTAAAACACTCATAAAACAAATTGAGTTTATTTTATTTTATTTTAGAAGGATTCTAGAACATGTACTATCTTCAATCTCTTATCATCTATTCATTTTATATTTTAGAAATGTTTTTACTTTTACAGTACTTAATATTTAGATAAAACAATAGCAATCGAGTGAGTAGAAGTACTCAACAAACCCGTGAAATATGATATTTGGTATTATCTTTATAATATCTTATACTATAATATGATAGGTACGCTTGTCTATTCGGATTATATATTGGAGACATACAAATAGTGTATCACTCTATATGATGATGATAATCAGTACACTAATCATGAATATGATCCTTAGACCTATGTATTATTGATATAATAATTCTTGGATTAAACAAACTTTATCGCAATGAATTTCATGTAGGTACAAATTGTTGATACGATGGTAATAAAACATTTATTCCTTGGGGAGGATGTGACATTGTGATGAGCTTTTCGCTGAGCCATGTGAAGTTCTTGAAAGAACAATGGGTTTGAAATTGTTAGGCATGTCTCCAAGAGAATGGTCATTTGAAAGTAAGTCAATAACAGATTTTTGTATTGATATAACAATGTATTGTGGATGCATGAGCTGGTGATATAACAAAGGCTAGTCCATATCCAATCAGAGTTCCTTGGACTGAACATGGAGTTGTCTGTTGATTTGAATAGAACCTCTCAATGGTGAGAATTTTGGAATATGAGTAATGTAAATGTAAAGGGGCACCACTAAGTGATTTAGGTTGGAGAAAGGTAGTTTGGGTACTAGCCTCAATTATCAAAGTGTGCTACTTTGCGCTTAAGTAGGTGATAGTTCGGAGTACTCATTTCAAATGGCATCATACCGCTTTCATAAGGTATGTGGTTTATACTACTTTCACGGGGTACCATAACGCTCCCACAAGGTAAGTAGTTGCACTGCCTTCATCGGGAATATTATATGGAAAAGTACGTAAAATGGCCTACCGAACTAATCGAGTAATCGATAATATCATAAAGGAACATGAAGGAACCAAAGAAAATAAATCACCCTTCTTGGATGTGCTTTATGTCATTTCAATAGCAAAAAATTTGCATGGTACACCTCAATAGGTTTCTTGAATTACCCAAGTTGTCTAATTCATGTGTTTTATTTAAATTTTATTACATGCTCGTGTCTACTGTATTGCATGTTATCTTTATCATTTTCATTTACTTACCAATTGATTAGTTGCACTTGCACTGCTAGTTGTCATACGACTATTCCAGCTTTGAGTATTGATTACGTGAGTTAACGTTCAACACCTACAAGACATGTGATGTCACTTGAAAAGGACATATGGAAAAATTATGGGTCACCTCAAGAGAACTTGTAGTGCTCCATGCCTTTACTTACTAGACCTTCTATTAGGTGGTGAATGTCCTGATAATTAGAAATTATATTATAATAAAATATTTGCATGCACTTTTTAATTCAGCTACAATTATTTTTTGGTTTGAGATTGTTATGTGATACGTGATGATGAAGTCAATCATTTCATCATGATTTTTCCCATCTTAAGATGTTTGAGCTTATGGGTCAGGCTCATGACAACTAAAACCTATCGGGAAATAAAGGAATCAAGAATAGACAAATTATCTACTAAGGTAACCTGATCTACTTGAAAATCCCATAAAAGGGGCAGCTCGTTGCACAAAGAAACCCCGCGTAGCGAGGGTCCGGGGAAGGGTCCCGCCACAAGTGTGAAATGTAGGCAAACCTTACCCTGCATTTTTGCAAGAAGCTGCTTCCAGGCCTCGAACGCATGACCTCAAGGTCACACGGCAACATCTCAACCGGTGCGCCAAGGTTCCGCTTCTTGACAATCCCACACACGAAAGAAATTTTAAAGAACGTCAATATTAAGTGGGCATCTAAAAAACGATAACAGTTCATAGTACGGCAGCTTTAGTTGCATGTGAAACCAATTAAAATTCATACATCCAAGAGTAAGAATGACCAAGAATTCAGAGCAACCAGCAGATTGAACTCTGGACTAGACACATTTACTTTTATTTAGTTATATTTCCTAAATTAAGTTTAATTTATATGGGAAATGTGCTTGTAAAATCACCATCTGCACATTCCCTCCATGATTTATGAGCATATGGACTAGCTTATGGAGAGGCTTGTTTTATTACTTGAGGATGTCATGTTTCTAATTCATCAAGCATGCTATAAGTACATCATCGGGAAATCAAGGAATCAAGAATTTTGAACTCATCCAAAAAAAAACCCCAAAGAATCAGCAACGTTTACCAAGGGGGTATAAGATTTACTCCGCATATTGGGAAATGTTCTTGGTCTTTCCTGGTATGGCACCAGATTTCCATTCTCCACGTCCTCGTCCATCAGAATCGAATGCGATGAATTCACTCTTCGCGCAAGAGGAAAAGGCGCAAACTCGACGACCTGAGGCAGGTCGCCTCCTGAACCCGGCCGGAGAATTTTGAATAATTTTAGTTTACCCCCTCAAATATTCAACGTCAACACTGTCAAGATGAGGAACTGCGACAAATATAGCCGCAGTTAATCAAAGGAGACTCCCCTGCAAAGAGTTCAAAGACGAATAGTAAGATGATAGAAAGATCCAGCAGCGTATCACTGTCAAAGAAGGGTCGGAATTCACAAACCTCGCCAGAGTAAGGAGCTCAATTATATGCCTGCTGCCGCAAAGGTCGACGAGACTGTATGAAAAATATCGACCAGATAGACGAAAATATGCGTAGTTCTTCAAATCCGGGAAGAACCGACCGATAAGCAGACTAAAACGAGATTACCTTCGCGATTGCAGTAGAGCTTTTCTGGAGAAGGGAGAAGCGTGCAGGAAAAGGATAGTAACGGGATATCGGCGATTTTGCTTTCCAGATCCGATTCGTCGCAGAGAAAAGTTAGGTTTCGGGCAGTCGGCGGCAATGCCCGGAGGCGGTGGAGAAGGTGGATAACCAGTAAGTCCACCGGACTCGGCACATGCGGATTTTAATGTACTGTAATAACTAATAACGCATATATTTAGATCAGGGAGAGGAGAAATGCGTCCGGGGGAAAAGTTAGCCGGTCTTTGGGATCGGACGGCAAGCCAAACAGAGAGAAACGGAAAAAAACAGTTGTCTGGATCAGACGGCGAGCTGGCTGGATCGGACGGCGAGTACGCATTTTGCCTCTGGATTAATGATTGAGGTAAGTTGTTGGTCTGCCTCTCGGATGCACCAACATGATGGTTGTTTTCATCAAGAGCCAATAACATCTCTTAATTATTCCTCTAAGAACTCATTCAAATATAAAAAATAGAATCAAGCTTAAATTAGCATCATACATGAAAACCCGATGCTAGAGTGTTGTAAATAGTATTAAGGCTCCCTTTGGGAGACTAAGGCTCTATTTGGTTGGGCGTTTTGCCGCTCTGTTTGGGGCAAACGCCGCCGGAAGGCGGAAAAACAAATGAACCTCCGGCGGCGTTTGCTCCGTTTCCACCCGCCCACCTTGAGAAACGCCCCAAAAAGCTCCGTTTGGAGAAGTCACCTCCCCCCTCCGATTCGAACACTCCAATTCCACCCGCCGGATCAATCTGTCACCGCCGAACCAAATGAAGCCTTAAGCTCCTTTTGGGAGGACTTATTTTTATCGGTCAAGTGGTCACAACTGCATGAATCGGGTCTTAATTATGTTATGATTCATGTGGTTGTGACTGCTTGACCGGTGAAAATAAGTCCTCCCAAATGGAACTTTATTTTCATCGGTCAAGCGGTCACGACCGCATGAACCGGGTCTTAATTAAGTCTCAGTTCATGCGGTCGTGACCGCTTGACCGATGAAAATAAATCCTCCCAAACTGAGCCTAAGTGTCAAACTTGTAACTACAATTTAAGGCTCCGTTCGTTTTACAGGAATTGAGATACAGGAATTGAAATTGACTTCAATTTCAATTCTCACAGAAGTTGGAATTGAAGTTAATTCCAATTCTTTCGTTCGGCTAAATGCAGTAATTCTGTCACGGGAATTGGAATTAGTAATTCCACTGTTCCGCTACATATTAGAATTTTTTCGTCCGGGCGCGCTTTTTTCGCCTGGGCGCGCATTTTTCGTCCGGGCGCTCATTTTTTCGCTCTGGCTCATATTTTTTCGTCCGGGCCCAGTTTTCGCCTGACCGCGAATTTTTTCGCACAGAGACGCATTTTTCGCCCGGGTGCGCATTTTTTTCGGCCGGGCGCGCAATTCTGTTGTTCGGCAAAAATGCGCGGCACCACGAAAAATTCGCGACCGCCGGCTGAAAAATGCACACCCAGGCGAAAAATACGCGCCCGAGCAAAAAATTCGGGGTCAGGCAAAAAATCGCGCTCGGGAGAAAAATACGCTCCCGGGGAAAAAACGTGTCTGGGCGGAAAATGTGTGCCCGGGTGGAAAATGCTCGCCCGAACTAAAAAATGCTCTCCCAGGCGAAAAATTCACGTCCGGGCAAAAAAATCCGCTTTCGGGAAAAAAATCACGCCCTGGCGAAAAATTCGCGCCCGGATAAAAAATTCACTCCCAAACAAAAAATCGTGAGTAGGCGAAAAATGCGCGTCAGGGAGAAAAATGGTCGACCGGGCGGGAAAATGTGCTTCCGGCCGAAAAATGCAGGTGCGGGCAAGAAATGCGTGTCCGGGCGAAAAATGTGATCCCGGGCAGAAAAATGTGCGCTCATCGAAAAATTCGTTTTTCGGCAAAAATTGTTGTCACGGGCGAACAACATAATTTGCGTTGATGTTTTTATGAGAGAGTCGGGGACGCGCTGGTAGGGGTGGGAATCACAAATGAAGACCTCTTGAGATAAGAATTGAGGGAGTCGTGTTTCTTTTATAATCAATTCTCATGAAAATTGAAAAGAATTTCAATTCCAAGCTAATTTTATAGCCGCCGAACAGTAACAATTGGAATTTGCAATTGAATATCAATTTCAAAGCCCCAATTCCATCGAAACGAACGGAACCTAAAAGTAATTTAGCTTGTTATTATTCTAGATGTATTTTATAAGTGCATTTAGGTCATCTTAGGTATTTGTTTTGGCCTACGAATTAATACCACCTTGTGTTAACGAGAAAATTAAGAGATTATTATTTTGTAGACGGAATAAGAGCATCCGTAAACGTTGTGTTCTTGTCTCCTTCGTTTACACTGTGCTCTCTTCGATAGTATCAATTCTCTTTGGAATCGTTTTGATCGTTCTGCCTTACTGCGCTATAGGATCAACACTTTCGAATAGAAAGTTCGATCTCCATAACCTTGAGATGTTTTTTCCTTCAAATAACAATTTGCTTCTTGTATCGACGAATTAGAAGAGAAGTAAACTAGTTGGACTGTTGAAAGCGTTGCAGGGGGGACGTCGTAATCCTTTTACAGCCACAAGGCAGGGAAAACTCTGTTTTTTGTGTGTGGAAAATGCAATTTCACACCCGGAAATCGGGAAGATATATGTAGACTGGGTTTTTTTTATATGTTTTCGAACATTTTCAAGAAAACCTATGTTTTCGAATGTTTTTTTACTTGACCAATAGAGGACGAAGGTGGCCGGAGAACAAGATCGGAGTTGCGGGATCAGCCGGAGAAGAATATCGGGGCTGCGAGATCAGGCAGAGAAGAAGATTGTGGACGAGAGGCCCATCGGGATCGGGATGCAACGGCGACATGAAGCGTGATCCGGAGCGGCTAATCAGCGACGAAAGCGGTCTTATCCCTTCTATCTGATGCGATCCAAGGAGAGAAGACCCAGATCCTTCTCAATCGGGAGTGGAAGACGGCGGAGGAAGGAGGCTCGAAGCGCCGAGAACACGTGGCAGTCCTCCCAATTGCAGGAGCTTACTGAGAGGGCCTCGTCAAGGAGATCTAGAGCTCCACGGAGGAATAAATGGGCGCTCGACGAGGGATCGGGAGGAGGCATGCGAATGGCGAAGTCGACGGGTCAGGCGCGAGAACTTGTGGTCGTCCTCCCAGTAACAGCAACGCACAGTGAGGGCTTCATCGAGCAAATCTGGAGCTCCGAGAGGAAATGGGCGCTCGACAAGGGATCAGGAGGAGGCAATGCGAGTGGTTCATGATGACGACGTGTGGAAACGAGACAGTATCATGATATAATAAGGGAATTGTTAAAGGCAAACCCAATTCGGATATACGCAAACCAAAATCTTAAAATCAGGTCCTTTTTTTCTCGGTGGTTTTTTTTCTGCGCAAACCAATTTGGATATACGCAAACCAAATTCACCGCTGCTCCCGCTGCACCTCTTTGTCATTGCCTCACTTGTCGCTCCTTCCGCCGCCTCTCTCGCCGCAACTCACGCCGCATTTCTCGGCCTCACTATCACTGCCTCTCATGTCGCTGGTAGGTTGTGAGCTTCTGATAAGCGATTCGACGTACAACAACCAGACGATTTTGAAGGTGCGAACGTTAGTTCTTTGTTTTCGTTGTCTCTCTCATCACGGGCAGCTGTTTTTTCGTTGATTTTGAAGGTGCGTCGCCGCTTCTCTTCATTTTCATTTTGATTCTGCATCTAGATTCTTTAATATATATTTTTTTCTTTCATCTTCAGCATATTGATAAGCTGATTTTTTGTTTTGGATTCTGCATATAGATTCTACACGTTGGCTTTTTCGTTTTTCGTTTTTGATTTTATTTTCGTGCTGTAATTAGATAATGATGTTGTTTGGTTGATTTATACACTCTTATGTCATTTGTAGTTTATGAAGAGGGAAAACAGAAGTGTATTGTTTGGTGTAATAAATGAAGTTGACTCTTGTTGTTCATACTTTAATTTACCTTATAAAAACTGCTGCCAATTTTCTCATTTTCAAATTTTCATTTTTTGTTCCTGATTTCAGATATTGGAATCAAGCTCAGAAACTTCTAAAGATTTTTATTATATACAGACATGTTTCACGATTGACCTCTGAAATTTAAATTAATCGGGTTTTTGAATTTTGTAGGTGTTGTTTGGTAATAAAAGTTTTAAAATTTTTACAGATTTTCATTGAAGTGGATGTGACTGTTATCATATATTAAATATCATAAATTTGGTGTTTCTATGTTATAAATATATTATTTTGTCGAACTGTTGCGTTGGACTTCTCATGAAATGATTTTTTTTGTCTAAAACATTTGATTATGTAATTTGTAGTGTTGGTTTGTCGTTAACAATTTTGGTTTGTTATTAACAATTTGGTTTGCACAGAGTATTTTTCAAAATATATGGTTTGTCATTAACAATGGTTTGCGTATATCCAAATTTGATTTGCTTTTAACAATCCCCTATAATAATTCAAACCTCGTGTCAAACCCTATCCATCTGATACCATGATATAATAATTCAATTTGCATAACTTTAACAATTGGTTACACACACACATATGCACATGAGTGACAGGCACGGGGTTCCTCTCCTACGGCTAACCGCGACAGTATCATGATCGCAACATTGCACGGGGCGGGCCCCCAATGTCCCGCGCAGCAGTACTTCTGCCACGACATTGTCCCGGCGTGATGGCGTTGGCGCTGCTCGCAAACCCCCGAGCGCTATACTCCGTCTGTCGCTCGTTTTTTCTTTGTACATGAGGGGTTACGAGCGGTGGTGAGAGCACATTTTTATTGTAGGTAAGAAATTTTGCCTATATGAAAGCACATATTTAAAATTTAAAAAGCACATAAATTAATGAGGTTGAAATTTTTGTAAATAAGGTGGGTAAAATCAAAAAGTTGAATGTTTAACCGAAGAGTGTTTTTCACCTTTAATACATTGTAGATATACATGAGAGGACGATTCTAACACCCAAGATGAGTCTAACTTATATCTATCATATACAGTATCTAACATCATGCACTATCACTTATATGTAATAAAAAAGTATTCATCCACGATAATTGAAATTTCAAACTACGGGCATTTTAAAACTCGACGATTGAAGAGTGGCTCCCGGTCGGTTCCTCCTTGGCAACGTCGTCAAGGGCATTTTTGAGAAACAAAAAATGTAACCCACGTGTCGACAATCACATTATTTATCTTGACATTTCCCTTTATATATTATATTTTCACCAACCGTGAGATCAACTTAGGCATAATTTGGGAGAGCTGTTGCTGATGGAAAAGCAAATGATCTAATAGAGCTGATGAAAAGTAACTATTTCTGAAAAATAGTTTTGCTATAAAACTGTTTGGATGAAATGAAATTTGCAGTGTTGTTAAAAAAACTGTTTGACAAAAATAGAGTTCTGTTAGATGAATTTTCAAATAATTACAACCTTCATTTTCAATACCCAAAACAGTTCTAGACATTAACAATCAAAGTTACATGACATACATAATAAAAGTGCAAGTTTTTTTAATTATTAAAGATACAAAACTTCTTCAAAATTTCTACGATCAGATCCATCTGTTGCGTGGTTTGTAAGTACAATTAGTCATAAGAATGACTGACATCGCCCTACTTTTTAGTTCATATGTGCCGCGGGCAAAGTCACTGAACTCTATTTTTGAATTGGTTTCAAATTCTCATTGTCGCAATAGGAAAATGAGTTATCAAACAAACACAACAAAAAGTTGGCATCTATACTTACCAAATGGACAACTTTATGTTACTTTATCAAGAGAAGTTTCTGCATCTGCTACTAATATTTTCATAAAATGATTTGATAGATGGTCACGAAGGCATTTACACAAAAAAATATCATTTTTAAAGACGTTCTGTCCAAAGTCAATTCACATTCATCTCTTACATGAGCCGCTATTCAATTGAAACTAACTGACTACAAAATAAGAACTAAAATTTCCCTCTTTTCACAGTTGGACTAGCAGTTTTTTCTCACTGACATTTGATGTTCATGATGGTTTTGTTCTAACATGTCATAAAGAGACATGAGTGCCTTGTAATTACTATCAACTGGAGCTGCTGCCTTTATGAACCAACTTGTGATCCGTGAGTTGATGTGGTCCATATTGCTCATCACAGCATCAAGCTTGGCATCCATTTCTCCTTTGACTTTCTCCAAGGTTTCATCCACAAATTTTTCAAAATGCCTCCTCTGCTCCTCTAACAATAGTCTCATTTGATCTAAGATGGGTCCATAGGCTTCTTCTTGAGATCACGGGGTAGAAGATCATTACTTGTTCTGTGTTCATTCTGACAGCTTCCTCTAGCAAGTAGTGGTCAAAAATTGCATCAGGGGTGTCTGGAATAGTGAGAGGACTAGCAACTTGTCCCTCCTTGACTGCCACATGAGCCTCCCCTTCAACCTGAGCATCTTCTATAACTTGGTCCTCTTGGGCAGACAACTCCACATGAGTCTTGTAGAAGGCTCCGCTCAAGATAGTCCACTAAGGCTCATCAGTGTGGAATGACCTTATATAGTATCTCCAGCGTAGAGCCGTTACACTCTAGTGACACGTAACCTGTTGGGTCGTTCTGAGTCGGTCCTGACACGCGCGGACATATAATTAAATATTCTAACAATCTCCTCCTATGTCTGTGGTAAACCCGGCGTCGGAAAAAGGGTGGTGTGTGAAATGTTCAACCGAATATGAAACACTCACAACCGTGTACATCACACTTGTCAAAACATATTGGACGTTAAGTAAAACAATTGTATGCGTGCATAAGAATAAACAGAAAATCTCAGCAGCATCATAGTAAAGTCTAAAGTACAATCACAACACAGGTACCAGAACACCAAGTGTCTCATGATCAACTAAAGAGCAAGAAAGTCCAAACAAAACAAGTGAAAGCAAAGAGAGCTAAACAGTGCTCTAAGTAGAAGAAAAATCAATTTATACTCTAGAAATCAGAGTCCAGTAGGTCATCCTCATCTGGATCCCAACCGGCAAGTGCTCCTCCATCAGCAGCAGCTCCTGTAATTTCCAACAGAGAAGTTCATTTAGAATGAATTCAACCTTGGAAAATGTACAAGTATCTAGTTCTACTTATATGAACGTAGTACAATATGAGGAAACATGAGTAGAGTATTTAGTTTCTACCTCAGAATCCATTATCTATTTTCAAGAAAGTGATGTTATGGACTTCTGGACACCGCAGCTGCATCTGTGTTCCTATGTGGAATGTCACGGTTACTGTTCTTCTAAAGTCAATTGAAACTCATCAAATGTGGAATGGAACTAATAAACAGAGGAAGAAGAGCCAAACCTAGTCGGATTGTGTTATCAAATGTGGAATAACACTCTCCTCATAGATAAGGAAGACGAACCCAGTGGAAGTTGTTAACATCAAATGTTGAATGAAACAACTCACTAGATTCGTACTCAGCAACCCCGAACATCAGCGGAGCACAACACGCTTGCTTTGACAAATAAAAGTGGAAAAATCAAAATATTAGGACTAAGGCTGAACTAAAACGCCTATCCTTGAACTAAGGCTGAACTTAAATCGCATTGAGTCTCATTTCTCCCACTGTTTTGATTGATCGGTCTTTAGACATTCCTTTCGTCAGTGGATCAGCCAGATTATCCTTCGGTCGCACATCGATCAAAGTGATAATGCCTTGTTCTTTCAGATAATTCAGTAGAGCGTGTCTCAGTCGTACATGTCTCCTTTTAGTATTAAAAAGGACATTCTTCACGACTTGAACTGTTGCTTGATTGTCACAATACAGGCTCAAAGAATTGACTTGAAGTCTAGACAAGGAATGTCTAGAATCAAATTCCTGATCCAATCTGCCTCTTCGCCAGCTGAGGCTAAGGCAAACAACTCGGCTTCCATAGACGACAAAGGTATACAAGTCTGTCTTTTGGATTTCCAAGTAACTGCAGCGCCACCCAAAGTGAAAATAAATCCACTAGTGGACTTGCTGTTCCCAACTTCTAAACACCAGGAGGCATCAGAGTATCCTTCCAACGTATGAGGGTAACCAGTGTAGCACAGAGCGTGATCTTTAGTACCTTTCAGGTACCTCATCAGCCGATCTAGGGCATCCTAGTGCTCTTTGCCTGGACTACTGGTAAAACGACTCAGCATGCTTACCGAGAAAGCAATGTTTGGTCTAGTGCAGCTTGTGGCATACATGAGACTTCTAATGATCTTGGAGTACTTTACTTGATCAACACTGGTCCCTTCATTCGGACTCAACTTGACATTTGGATCGATTGGTGTTTCAACAGGCCGACAGTCTTTATAACCCCAGGTAGTGAGGATCTACTCAATGTAATGAGCCTGACTTAGAGTGACACATCCCTTGTCTACTCTAACTTTGATACCTAGTAGGGCATCTACGGGACCAAGGTCCTTCATGTCAAATGCTTTCGCCAGAGCGGATTTAGTATCCCTCACTGCGGCAAGATCTGACCCCAGAATCAATATGTCATCCACATATAGGCATATGATGACTGTTTGATTTGCCATCGAGCGGTAGTAGAGGCACTTGTCTGAGAGACTGGACTGAAATCCAACGCTCTTTACCACTTGATCAAATTTAATGTGCCACATCTTAGGTGCTTGTTTAAGCACATAGATCGATTTATCGAGCTTGCACATTTTGTCTCTTAGATCCTTATGTACATAACCTTCAGGTTGTGCCATGTAGATCTCTTCATCAAGCTCTCCATTTAAGAAAGCTGTTTTTACATCCATCTGATGAACTATAAAGTTCTCGATAGAAGCTATGGCAATAAGAATCCTGATAGTGGATAGGTGACACACGGGTGAATAGACATCAAAATAGTCAATTCCCCCCTGTTGTTTATAACCCTTAGCTACTATACGTGCTTTATATCTGGCTATAGACTCATCACTGTGCAATTTCTTCTTCAGTACCCACTTGCATCCTAAGACTTTAGCTCCTTTCGGCAGGTCAACTAGATGTCAAGTGTTGTTTTGTAGCAGCGAGTTCATCTCATCATCGATGGCTTCTGCCCACATTAACGCATCTCTAGATCGCATTGCTTCCTGATAGAAGAATGGATCATCCTCTAAGTGGTAGGTGACGAAATTCTCACCAAAATCCTTAGGGATTCTGTCTCTTGTAGATACTCTAAGAGGAACAGCTTCCACCTGTAGAGGTTGGGAAGCAGTGCCAGAGGGGCCAGCTTCAGTTTCTACAGTAGATTCTGAAATCATCTCAGTAGACCCAAAGACGGTCAAGCCATGATCTTTGATAAATTTGTGTTCAAAGAAAATAGCATCTCTAGATTCTATCACTGTATTAGTGGATAGATCCAGAAACCTGGCAGCTGCACTATCTTCTGCACTACCTAGATAAACGCAGGTCGTTGTTCTAGGTCCCACCTTTGGTCTCTTAAGGTCTTGTATCCTTACATAAGCGATACAACCCCAAGTCTTTAGAGTGTCATATCTACAAGAATGACCATGCCACAACTCATATGGAGTAGAGTTGAGCTTTGAGTGAGGCACTCGATTTAGAATGTGATTTGCAGTTAGGACTGCTTCCCCAAAAAAGAATTAGGCATGCCAGCTATTAGGAGCATAGAGTTCAACATTTATGTTAAAGTTCTATTCTTACGCTCAGCAACACCATTCGACTGGGGCGAGTAAGGAGCTGTGGTTTCTAGGATTATACCCTCAGAGACATAAAAGTCCTTAAACCCAGTTGCAGTGTACTCTCCTCCTCGATCACTTCTAAGTCTCTTAATCTTTAGATTTAATTGATTTTCTACCCGAGATTTGAAGATCTTAAAGGTCTCGAATGTCTCATCTTTCGATTTCAATAGGTAAACATGACAATATCTGGAAAAATCGTCGATGAATGTAATTAGATACTTCATTCCCCCTCTAGTGGCGTGACTACGAAAGTCACAAAGGTCGGAATGTATCAACTCCAAAAGTTGTGTGCTCCTAGAAACTGTATTGTAAGGGTTTCTAGTGATTTTAGTCTGGGCACAAACCTCACACCTATCAAACTGAATAGAAAGATCTAATGGAATGTTTTGACTTTTAGATAGATCTCGCATTTTCTTATAGTGGATATGTCCAAGTCTATTGTGTAATAACTTTGGATCAATCAGAGTTGAACTCACTGGATTTATGCACTCGTTATCTAGGCTAAGTCTATACATACCATTGATCAGGTAAGCGCAACCAAAATAGTGAGAATTAACAATTAATGTCATTCTACCGTTCATGGTTGTGAAAGACATTCCAGCTCTATCAAGCAAACTCATAGAAATCAAATTCTTAGTTAAATTCGGAACTACTTTAACATTTTGCAAAATTAAAGTTTTACCCGAAGAGAGCACTAGCTCTGTAGTCCCAGCATGAGTAACATCAGTCGCTCATCCATTGCAATTTTCGACTCTGTCCTTGACCGTTGTCACCTTTGAAAGAAGACTCCTGTCATTTGTGACGTGACAGGTAGCACCACTGTCCAGCCACCACTCAGAAGACACACTGCGCGTGACTACTCCCAATCATAGCTACGAAGGACTTAGGATCGGAGTTGTCGACCACCATGTGCGCCACATTTTGTGGGGCATCCTCCTTTAGCTTCTTCGGACCCCTGCATTCAGCGGCCCAGTGACCCCATTTGCCGCAGTTGTGGCACTTGCCCTTCTTCCTTTTGAGAGAAGGCTTTTTGACCGCCAACGGTGCTGGAGTATCACCCTTAGGTGTCGGGGGCTTCCGAGAAGGCTTACTAGGACGTGAAACGAAGTTGACAGCCTGTGAGGGCTGCACAACCTGCTCCAAGCTTTTCCCAGCAATGTTTTGGTCTTCAATATGGATGAACCTTTTGAGTTCGTCCAAACTGATCTTCTCTTTCAGTCGGTGCATCTCGGTCTTGAAAAAGAGCCATTCAGGAGGCAGTTTACTCAGGATCATGTACACAAAGAGGCTGTCGTCCATCTTCGAATGATCATCATCCAGCTTCTGATGCAGGTTGAACAGCTCCAAGAGTTGAGAAGTGATAGGCACGTTCGCTGTGAATATGAAGTTGAAGAACTTCTCTCCAATGAGCGACTTCGATAATCCTTCCTCCTTCTGGAAATGCGCATTCAGGCGATCCCATATTTCCTTTGCAGATTTGTAAGCGTAGTAGGTCAACGCGAGCCGGAGATTCAGAGAATTCAACAGGTAATCCCTGTAGAAATCTTCATCTTTGTTCCACTGGTACTCGTCCACGTCCTCGACGGTGGAGGCAAAATTGCTCTGAACAGTATAGAAGATCTCACGTCGCTTCCAGGCACTGAACTCGGCTAGTTGGACTTGAATTTCTCCAGTTTGATCTATCGGCAAAGTCGGGAGAGGAGTCGAACGATTGCAATCGCTTTTGACATTTTTGTGTTGAGCGCACTCTTTCCACTTCGATAGTAGTTCTACTAGCAATTTAAAATTAGAAGCATAAAATATGCTAGAACGAGAAATCACCTGAAAAGCCGTGGAGACGTCACAAAGTCTTCGGATCCAATCCAGAGAAAAAGAAAAATTGGCTCCTCTTTCGGTTGAACACAATCACCGAAAAATTGATCTGAGCGACCCAAGCATAATAACTCCTCTGATGCACAAGAGGCACTGATGGACCAGCCACACAAGGCTAGATTTGAACCTTTGGCAGATAGGCTTCGACTCCAAGCTCTGCCAATAATGATCTCCGGCAAGATGCAAGAAGATTGGGAACCTGAAAATCGGTCAGATTGTCTTCTTGAGTAGATCTGAAGTCCTCCTCCACTCCTCTGTACCGAAAGCAAGTAAGGATTTCCTTAGATGGGATGCAGATCTCTTTGCTTCTTGATCTATGAAATCCAAAGACCAACTTGGTGAATCTGGATCGGAAGGGAACAGTGGCCGGCTGGATCTGCAAACCTCCAGCGAGAGATCTGGAGTCTAAGCAGTGCCAAAAGCCAGCTTTTAATCCTGGATCCTACAGATGAAGGATCCAACACCATTTTCTTCAGATGAAGTCTAGATCTGCACTGGCACTTGAAAGATCTGCAGACAGACAGAAACATGGAGAACTGCACGGAGAACTGCACGGATCCGGTGAAGCCACGCGATCTGCCCGAGCTTTCGTCTTCAGACCGGATTCCTCCGGCACAGATCCGGTGAAGCCGGATCTGATCACAGATCTGTCGAACTGGCCGGATCCTGCACAGAGGTGGCCGGATCCTTAGCACAGAGATGGCCGGATCTGTACCGAGGTGGCCGGATCTACACAGAGGTGGACGACGGATCAAGAAAACCAAAGAAAAACGGCGACGGAGGCTGCCGGAACATCGCGACCACCAGCGGCACGGTTCTTCAGGAAGCGGCATCTACTTCTCCGATCGATAACAGCGATCAAAGTGGCGACCGAGAAAACAGAGCGGCGGAACGACAGCTTTCTCTTCCACTTGACGATCGAGCTCGGCTAAATCGGGCAGCTCGCAGCGAAAAAACGCGAACTGGGTGCAGCGGCGGCCACAATCCAGCAAAACCGACAGTGGAATCCCGATCTTAGATCCAGCGATTTGCCTCCAAACTCGCGAAAGGCAGCGGCGACGACGCAGAGAGTGCTTCGTTGACGGGAAATTCGCAAACATGGAGCAGCTCTCGGGATTAATTTCGCGAATGACGAGCGACAGCGCTGTAAATCGGGAAGAACGAGAGAGCGGACGGGTGCAGGAGCGAAAACCCTAAGAATATCTTGAGAATGTAGAAGGCTCCGCTCAAGAGTAAGTCTATCACTATTGGAGCTGCTGCCTTTATGAACCAACTTGTGATCTGTGTGAGTTGATGTGGTCCTTATATAGCTCATCACAGCATCCAAGCGTGACATCCATTTCTCCTTTGCTTTCTCCAAGGTTTTATCCACATATTTTCTAAAATGCCTCCTCTGCTCCTCTAACAATAGTCTCATTTGATCTAACCTGATTGGGTCCATAGGCTTCTTCTTGAGATCAGGGGGTAGAAGATCATTACTTGTTCTGTGTTCATTCTGACAGCTTCCTCTAGCAAGTAGTGGTCAAAAATTGCATCAGGGGTGTCTGGAATAGTGAGAGGACTAACAACTTGTCCCTCCTTGATTGCCAGATGAGCCTCCCCTTCAACCTGAGCATCTTCTATAACTTGGTCCTCTTGGGCAGACAACTCCAGATGAGTCTCTCCCTCAACCGAGCCTCCTCAAGAACTTGGTCCTCTTCTCTAACATCAGTATCCATTGGATTTGGAACTGACTCTTCAGTGGAATCCCCCTCAGTGTTTGCAATAACTGGATCAGTCATAGAGTTTCCACTGGGGGATTCTTCAAAAATGGTTTCCAGGGTGTGAGCTTCAGCTCCCACTACTTCTTCCAAGTCCTGATTGATTCCAGAGGTCTCACCTCTCTGCTTCTTTTTATTCTTGGGGAAAACTTTATCCCACCTCTTCAAAGTTTTAAGATCAATTATTTTCATGTGATGGAGGGGGGTTCCCAAGGTTTGATCTATTTTGTCCCCAAGTGTGGTTCATAGATATAAGGACAAGATTCTTCAAAGATTAGGAGCTTTGAGGGACTCCTTAATCTTTTTAAATAGAATTCTTCCCAATCTGTCTTTTTCTTCAGAATGATTCTCATCATCACTTCAAACATCTCCTTTGAGATCTTGTCGTGTGATCCTGGCTTGCAGATTAAAGACTTTTTGCCAACTTATATCGGCCAGAAGCTTTCCAGCATTATTCATCTTATTCCTTGTGCAAAGATCCATAGAGCTTCTCACTATACGCACACCATTCCAAGGCTTGACCAACCTCTGCAGAACTGACTTCCTCTTCTTCTTCATCAGCTGATAAGACTTTCATTTTGAACTCTAGCATCAAGAGAGCTTATACACCAACATGCATGGAAGTGAAAGAAGGCAACATTTGCTACAATCTCTTTATTGCAACATAGTACCCGCACCTTTGGAAAAATGGATGTTCATACCGGATATGAGATTTATCATAGCATCGTGCTACAATATTGCACTTGGTTCATTATTTCAGATCCCAATCTTTCACATCTCTCCCCCTATATTTAGCACCGCCAGAAGTCAGAAAGATAATTTTTATTGGGTTCGTAAATTAGAATCATTTCATTCAATTATTAATGGATGACAATTGTCCACTACATGTTCTATCAATGTGGCAAAAATATCATGATTCAGTAGCATAGAAGCAAGAGATGTACCATATATATCACGTTTCAAAGCAACAAAATATACTGATATGAATACTTCTATCAAATAATTTGAGTGACTACTGAAGTGTAGGTATGCGGTGCAATTTCTTTTCAAATTGTATGACTTCTTTTGCATACAACTTTGATTTTGATGCTTCTTTTTTCTCAATATGTTCAGATGAGAAATGATGTGGATGCTCTTTTTTGGAGCAACACTTACAATCCAACTTTTTAACATGTTATCAAGGTAAAAAGATGAAAATAAAATATTTGATTGAGTAATGTCTTCTTAATAATGCATTAATTAAGAGTTTTTTTGTAGATGAGCGTACACTTGAAGACGTTGATTTAAAATCAACAATTTTGCCCAATCTCTTTATTGCTAGGCACTAGCTTCATTTTGTAATTACAAAATTATATTGGATTGCTCTATTTTGTAGTTTTTTTTGTGATTGACTTGATTATGACGTAAAAAAGATGGCCAATGTCATAGTTTTAACGGTTTAATACATGTACACCGTATAATTTTTTATGAATTTTGCACTCTAATATAATTATAAATATTTGGTTATAGGGATATCATATATGATATTTTACATTTATTTTTGTATGTCTGAAAATCATAAAAGATATCCAGAACAATAAATTTTGTGTGATTATTACCACATGACAACATCGCAAGAGCCCTTCTTCAAATGTTATAACTGTGCATTTATTTATTTAATAAACTCAAAAAAAGTTAAAGGCAACTAAAAAGTAATTTCAGAAAGAAAAATAGTCTGACTTTATTGAATATCAAACTGTTATTCATTAAATATTTACATTTATAATTTGCTAACAGAATTATTTTAGAGTGCTGTTAATAGCAAATTCATTTTTGTTACTATCAAATCAGAAAAAAAAACAGATTCAGCTATTTTTTACATTTTTTTCTCTTCCCAAAAATTACTACTATCAAATCAATCTTACTTTTTGATAATTTTTTTTATTTTTTTAATTTTGTGTCTCAAATGTTTCTCATTTGAAAAAGTGTTCAACATAGAAGTTGTAGATCTCATCGAGATCTACAATTTTCATGTTGATCATTTTTTGATTTGAAGTCGTTTAGGCTCCAATTTAGGCCCGAAAAAAGACACGCACGGAACGAGTCGTCCGTACAGATTTCTGACGTGACTCTTTTCAGAGCCCAAATCAGGGGTCTAAACTGCTTCAAATCAAAAAGTGTTGAACATTAATGTTGTTGATCTCATCGAGATATACAACTTTCATGTGGTCATTTTTTAATTTGAAGCTATTTAAGACCCTGATTTGGCCCCCAAAAAAAGTCACGCCGATCTCGAGCGTCCGTACATATGTTCCGCGTGACTTTTTTCAGGGGCCAAATCGGGGGTCTGAATTATTTCAAATCAAAAATTGTTCAACATAAAAGTTGTAGATCTCGTCGAGATCTACAACCTTCATGTTGAACACTTCTCATGAAATTATACGTATAAGACGCAGTTCAAAAGGACGCATATATTCTTATATACATTTAACTCGTATATACAACACATCCTTATAGAATTAGAAATCAAATATATTTCTAAATAATGTGATATTTTGTTTAAAAATTTTGATGCATATGATGATATTTTGTTGAAAAAGGAGCTTTAGACATACTAAACATTTACGGTATTTTGACACATTTGTAATGCTAACATAAGTGTTTGAATGAATACATTTGAAATCATTTGTAATGTTATTATATGCAGTGAGTTATTTAAAAAAAATGAATGTTTTAAACAAAATTTAAATTTTTTTTTAAAAAATTATGTTTGTTTGCTAGTAACAAAATGATTTTCAAATAGTCATTTTGAAAAATGAGGATTTGCTAATGATAATGATTTGCTAGAAAACAAATTGGTTTGCTAGTAACAGCACCCTTATTTTATTTTTTTTAAAAGGCGCTAATATTAGCACCGTATTTTGGCTAACCGCACTAACGATTAATCGCAAGCATAATTTTTAAGAGGTTGACTATCCACAAACAGTCTTTTATTAGCAAGCGTTGCTTTAAGAATTTAACTATCCGCAATCAATTCTGTCAATCGTGGTTTGTGGACAGGTCCTTTAAGACAAGAAGGTTTCTCATTCGGTTTACTTGATCGGTAGGGCGGCAAGCATGAAAATTGTCTTAAATATCTCAAGAAGCGAATGAAGATCGCAAAGGATGGGGCCTCAGCTCTACAGATGAGCCTAGGTCGTCTTCAAGTAAAGGTTCCCGGTGGACTCACACCAAAACACCATCTTCTACATTGGGTGGTTACATATTATGATTCTGTTTTCTGTGATGAGCTCAGCTCATGGCCGGTGGTTTGAACGTTGGATGCAGGATATGAAACGGTGGCAGATTCCGGAGTCCGGGAACGACATGCCGGGCCGGTTCGACGCAATTTCTTTGGACCAGCCTGCGAGGAAGATCTCTTCAAGGTGCAGGTTGTTGTGCCGGTGAGGTCCCCTTACAGGGACGGCAATTATCACCGGAAGGTTCTGAATTCACCAACACTTTCTGCTCCCCCTCGTTTTTGTCTCAACTGAACATTGCTTAAGAGACTGTTTTCAGGCGAGGGTAAGAAATTGCAGCGGAGAGGAGAAACATGCATGTATGGAGCATAGGAGTTCAAGGAAGCGAGAAGGGGTAATTGGGGCATCATAAGAGGAGAGGAGTCTTTGTAGGTCCTCCGCCGCAGCCATCGAAGAGGAGCAGGAGCGGAGAGAACCAGCGAGCATTCTCATGCAAAAATTTTGAGTGCGGATACAGAAACGACTTCTGGTAATAGGAATTTTAAAAGCCCTACAAAATTCGGATTTTGAGGGCTAATAGCGAACTGTGTAGTGCTAATATCATAGCCCTAAAAAACAAGACTAACAGTCTATTTGGCACAGCCCTTTTATCCAGTGATCTTGGACAAAAAATCAATTTTGAGCATAAAAATGAATGAAGCTCCATGGATGAGGTCCCACTAGCCGTGCCAAACCGATAAAAAAGGTGATTGTTAACCGCAACCCATATTTGCTAGTCTCACCTCAAAATCTCCCAATTTTTTGCGCGCATTTTCAAAACGCCTTTGTAATGCAATATCAGGAAAAGTGTTCACACAAAAATTGTAGATCGACGAGATCTACAACTTTCGTGTTGATCACTTTTCCTAAAAATGCATGTACAAGACGTACTTTGAAATATGCCAAGTTTTGCCTTTTCGAAATACGTCTTGTACATGCAATTTCAGGAAAAGTGTCAACAAAAGTTGTAGATCTCGTCTATATCTACAAAGTGTTGAACACTTTTCCTGAAATGCATGTACAAGACGTATTTCGAAAAGTGCAAAAATTTAAGATTTAAAAAATTAGGGTTACAGAGCAAAAAGGTAATTTAAAGTTAAATAAGGTTTGTAGAATATGTTTAATTTAATGTTAAAATTAATATTAATCATCTAATGTTTTAAGGAAAAAAAAGAACTCGGCTCGTCTTTCCTAAAATCACACGGCCAAAAATCTTACTAGGATACGTAGATATTAGTTGTTGAAGCTACCAATGTCTAAATATTATTTCGAGCCGCCCTTCAATGGATTAGACACGAATCTTCATTGCATATATAACCAGGAAACGAAGCTACGAGTCCGATAGCCCTTTTCGATTCAGTATCAAATGCCCGGCGAATACGAGCGCCAAAATCAAACTTGGTGAGCAAATTTTCTTTCAATATTCACATCACAAGGAAAAAATGCGAAAATAAAAAAAAGCTAAACCTATAATATACCCTAAACAGGATGATACTGTAAGAAAAAATATGCTGAAAAATCAAAAAAACGGGAGCTGAAAAGTTCAATAACCTATAATGTTCTTCGACTTTTACGGGCTAACGAAAATTAATCTCAGGTGATGTCGCATTTGCAAATTGGGCACGATCTTTTCCTTCGAAGCCACGTATCAATGCACTGCAACAAGAAGGAAAATAAATGCGGGAACAAAAAATGTAGACGAGTATTTCGACTAGATGCAGAGACTACATAAAAATCATTAAAATGATAGTATTATAACACAAACAATGTTAGAGATGAAGATAAAATAATGTTTTTGAATGACGCCCTCTCCTTGCGGTCGGAATTGATAATCCTAAATGGAGGTTATTGAAAGGGCAAAAAAACAGTGTTTGCTGAAAAGCGCAACAGAGAAAAAAACACTCATACAATCAGAGCCTGAAATGAAGGGGACTGACATTTATATTAAGTACACAGGGCTATATGAGTTCCCATAATGTAGGGTCTTTGGACTCCATATAAACTTTCTTTACAAAATGAGTGATTTGAGAATGGGCTACCCAAGCATTAATCCTAAAACTAATTGATTATAGTGGAGGGAGACAATCTATATTAAGCACAAAGACCACTATTTCTCCATTGTGGCGACAATAGTATCAGCTGGCCCAATAACCCGTTGGGCCGTTACCCCTAGCTTGCTCTGATGCTATATTAGAACTCAAGCATTCACACTAAAATCAAATTGGTTATAGGCGGAGGATCTCGTGATCTACGTTAAGTGTACGAGACTAATGAGTTTCCCGATATGGGACAAACTTCTCAACAAAAAACACGGACACCTTTAAGTACGATGACACTTCAGAAAACACGGAAAATTTAACAGAAACTTACATCTTTGTGAAATTTATGCAAGCATGGCAAATGACGGATTGTATCACCGACAGAAGGATTTTCAAGGCAAACAGCACATGCTTCTTCAGAATCAGTAATCTGCTGCTCCAAATTTTTCAAAAAAACATCAAAATTTGAGCTACAGTTATTCAGAGTTAGCTGGCGAGAAGAAACACAGAACCTGGATTAATGATTGAGGTAAGTTGTTGATCTGCCTCTGGGATGCACCAACATGATGGTTGTTTTCATCAAGAGCCAATAGCATCTCATAATCATTCCTGGATGAACTCATTCAAATATAAAAAATAGAATCAAGCCTAAATTAGCCTCATGCATGAAAACCCGATGCTAGAGTGTTGTAAATAGTATGAAGTGTCAAACTTGTATCTACAATCTAAAGGTAATTTAGCTTGTTATTATTCTAGTTGTATTTTTTAAGGACATTTAGGTCATCTTAGGTGTTTGTTCTGGCCTAGGTATAAATACAATCTCATGTTACTGAGTAAATTAAGAGATTATTATTTTATAGATGGAATAAGAGCATCGGTAGACGTTGTGTGTTCTCGTCTCCTTCGTTCAGACTGTGCTCTCTTCAACGGTATCAGTTCAGACTGTGCTCTCTTCGACGGTATCAGTTCAGACTGTGCTCTCTTCGACGGTATCAATTCTCTTTGGAATCGTTTTGATCCTTCCACCTGTTTGCACTATAGGATCAACATTCTCATGGTGTCTCTGCGCGACCAACAATGAATAGAAAATTTGACCTCCATTGGATCTAGCCTTGAGATATTTTTTCCTCCAAACTACAATTTGCTTCTTGTATGGACGAATTACAAGAGAAGTCAACCATTTGGAGCGTAGAAACCATAGCAGGGGGAAATTGTAATCTTTTTGCCTCCGCGAGGCCGGAAAAACTCATTTCTTGTGTGGAGAATGCAAGTTCACACCCGAAAATCGGGAAGATCATGGTAGACTGAATTTTTTGACTTGACCTATGTTTTTGAACGTTTTCACGAAAATTTCCCGTAGAAGTCTATTCTCTATGTTTTCATTTCTAAAAAAATTGTGAACAGTGAATATAATTTTGTGAAGTGTCGTATAAGAAGCAGAAATGTTTAAAGCCTGCAATTAAGAGTGATGTTCATCTTGTATAGCTTAGTCCCACGTCACCGAAATCTCTTGCTCGGAGGAATTCATTGCTAGAATTTGCTTGAGCTCGCCGGAACCTATTTGAGCTCACCAACTGGAACTCGTCATCATCTGTCGGAACCTGCCTGAGCTCACCAATCCCAGTTAGTGAGATCGTCAGCACCTTGTTGTCCCCGGTTGCTTGTGAGCTCATGGTCACCTGCTCATGAGCTCGAACCTGTTAGTGAGTTACAGACACTGCAAATGAGGCTTCTTGCGCGAGTATACAAACTTTGTCAAGTATCTCCTTATATTTATAAGTTGGGGCACACTGCTAGGTACTCGCCAACATTGTTGCCCGGGAGCTCGCTAACACTGGGGAACCTTGCTCGCTGATTCTTGTGTGCACCTTCTGGCTTAATCGAGTTTTTCATTAAATTTATAAGATGGAGATGAATGATGCTTTAGCTTCGTCCACCATTACGGTCACCCACGCTCCCTCACTGTAAATGAAGTCCAATACAGGCCGAAGATCACCATTATTTCTCTTTCTGGAAGAACATTGTTGAGTGGGTCCACTCAGTGAATCACATACTCCAGACTAAAGGTCTCCAACATCTGACTCGAGAACCCCTACCTGAGCCTAGTAAGCAAAGACTTCAGGATGATGGTTGAGTTTAGTCATAGATATTGCATATTGAATACAACGAAACTGCTAAGACAATGTGTAATGAAGTAAAGTCATTTTACTCTGGAAAAGATAGCCTTCAAAAACGTATTTGATCTATTCCGGGACTGTGGAAATTGCTCCAAGATGGCGGTCTGAAATGATTTGTGAAATATAAAATTCTCATAGAGATTTGAATTCAACACCAACCTCCTACTCTTGATCTAGCAACCCAGAGACCCAGAAAGAAGCAGCGAGTATAAGTAAATTGATGGCTAGAATATCACCACAACTTTATAGAGTCCGTGCCAATGTTTTATCATCTCCAACAATCCCATTCTTATCTGATTTTTTTCAATAGTTCTGAAAGCCCTCCAACCACTGATGTCTCCATGACCTCATCTCCTGTCCTCCAACATTCTACCGACTCGCGTCACACCAATACTGCACGTCGGGGAGGTTGCATGGGCTCTCGAGTCAACGATGGGCGAGAGGGCCAAAATTGTCCTAAGGGGTAGAGCACTCACATGCATACCAACTGTCATTGTTTTAAATGTCATCCGACATGTCATTTTTAAGGGCAAAATGATATATTTTTCGAAAAAAAAAATTTTATGTACTTTTGTAAAATATAGAAAGACATGTCCGGTTTCTTTTTGATATATCGGTCGACACAATTTTTAAATATATCACACGCTATTTAATATTATGTTATATTAGAATACTGGTAGCATATTGTTGAAACCAAAACTTGCCTTCTTGTGTAGTTCAGACCCAAGGGGGTAGTTTGCGCCTACCTCTCTCAAGCGAGAGCACCTGACCAGCTGCTTGAAACTAAGAGACAGACCCCGATCTTCAGCGAGTAGGTCCCGCCACACACCCAGAAGATAAAAGAGAGTCCCCCCCCCAACCAATGCTGAGTTGGGCACCCTGGTGGGCCTTGCGACCACTCGCCAACCAGAGTCAGACTTGGGGGTGGGTGGGGGGGGGGAGCAAGAAGCAGTCCCCTCACCAAGGTGCCCATGGAGGTCTATTTATAGTTTTCCAAGTTTGGCTTGCGAATAGCGAAATCCCGCCTTTTGGTTTTTACTAAACGCAGCCCAAAACGGTCTGCCAACAGCGTAACTCCGCGGTTTGGAGGGGATACTAGCAGACCTAAAGAGTTATCCAGGGGTGGGCGAGTGCCCGATGAAGCTGGGACTCGCCACTCGCCCCGAACCTCGCCCCTCATCATGGCGCACTCGTTCCAGAGAGTCTGGATCTCGCCCTTGGGGGGCTGAACTCGCCCTAGGGAGGCGGATCTCGCCCATGGGAGGTGACAGCACTCGCCCCGGGGAGCCTAGACTCACCCCTGGGGCGCTGCACTCGCCCCAGGGAGGCTGGATCTCGCCCATGGGAGGTGACTAGGTGACTGCGCTCGCCCCAGGGAGCCTGGACTCACCCCGGGGGGGCTGCACTCGCCCCATGGAGGATGGATCTCGCCCATGGGAGGTGACTTCTACTGCACTCCTCCTAAGTGGGCGAGAACCTCAAGGTCATCATTGGTTGCATCTGATCTCGACGAATTACGGGTTATACACAATTTCCGTTTTTTTCGAACTCAGTACGAGGTCGGAAAAAATAATGCAGAACTCGTGGTTCGGAGAGAGTGGCACTAGATATAATGTCATTCAAAATCTCGGCGCCTTCCAAAATCCATGTCTATCTGGTGGTGAAGAAAGCTGGACACCTCCAAGGAGCCTGGCTCAACTGGAGGTGGAAGAAACTTCATGAGGGCCTTCGCTTACCAAGACCACTTGTTCCTCATTCTGTCGCCTGAAAAATCAACCTGCCCTGCCAGCTAGTTGAAGCCTGGTCGGCAGAACCGTCTCGGGGTATTCTTCCAAAATATCTTTTTTCCACCAGCCTCCCGAGAGGTCTACCCACCTTGTCGACTAGTGAGAGCCCGGTCAGTGGAACCGTCTCAGAGACATCTTTCTAAAACATCTTTTATCAACCTGTCTCCCGAGAGATCTACCCACCCTGCCGGTTAGTGGGAGCCCGGTCAGTGGAAGCGTCTCGGTGACATCTTTCCAAAACATCTTTTTTCAACAGGTCCCCCGAGAGGCCTACCCACCCTGCCGGCTAGTGGGAGCCCAGTCAGTGGAAGCATCTCAGGGACATCTTCAAAAACATCTTTTTTCAACCTGTCCCCCGAGAGGCCTACCCACCCTGCCGACTAATGGGAGTCCGGTCAGTGGAAGCGTCTCGGGGACATCTTTCTAAAACATCTTTTCTCAACCTGTCTACCGAGAGATCTACCCACATTGTCGGCTAGTGGGAGTCTGGTCAGTGGAAGCGTCTCGGGGACATCTTTCCAAAACATCTTTTTTCAACCTGTCCCCCGAGAGGCCTACCCACCTTGCCGGCTAGTGGGAGCCCGGTCAGTGGAAGCGTCTCGAGGACATCTTCCAAAACATTTTTTTTCAACCTGTCCCCTGAGAGGCATACCCACCCTGCCGGCTAGTGGGAGCCCGGTTAGTAGAAGCATCTCGGGGACATCTTTCCAAAACATTTTTTTGAACCTATCCCCCGAGAGGCCTACCCACCCTGCCGGCTAGTGGGAGCCCGGTCAGTGGAAGCGTCACGGGGACATCTTTTCAAAACAACTTTTTTCAACATGTCCCCCAAGAGGCCTGCCCACTCTGCCGGCTAGTGGGAGCCCGATCAGTGGAAGCGTCTCGGGGACATCTTTCCAAAACATCTTTTTTCAACCTGTCCCCCAAGAGGCCTACCCACCCCGTCGGTTAGTGGGAACCCGATCAGTGGGATCTGTTCGGGGACAACATTTCAATCTACCACCGAGTGACTTCCAGCCCTGCAAGCTAGTGAGAGCCTGATCAGCAGGATCTTCCCGGGCCAATATCTCATTCTACCACCGAGTGACTTCCAGCCATGCCAGCTAGTGAGAGCCTGGTCAGCGGGATCTGCTCGTGGTCAACACCTCAATCTATCTCCGAGTGACTTCCAGCCCTGTCAGCTAGTGGGAGCCTGGTCAGCGGGATCTTCTCGGGCCAATATCTCATTCTATCTCTGAGTGACTTCTAACTCTGTCAGTTAGTGGGAGCCTGGTCAGTGGGATCTTCTCTGGCCAATATCTCATTCTACCACCGAGTGACTTCCAGCCCTGCCAGCTAATGGGGGATCGGTCAGCGGGATCTGCTCGGGGTTAACATCTCAATCTATCTCCGAGTGACTTCCAGTCCTCTCAGCTTGTGGGAGCCTGATCAGTGGGATCTTCTCGGGCCAATATCTCATTCTATAACCGAGTGCTTTGCAGCCCTGCTAGCTAACGGGAGCATGGTCAGCAGGATTTGCTCGGGGTCAACATCTCAATCTACCATCGGCCACACACACAGTTCACCCATAAGAGATCTTGAGAAGCAAGAGAATTAATAAACAAGAATCTTTCATGTACAAGGCACAGGGATAGAAGAGTTTCAAATCATCACCGCTCCAGGTGTGACTCAAGAACTCCCCCTCCGGCCACCACATTCTGGAGGTGGTATCCTCCTGACTTCAGTACTTCCTCGACGATGTATGGACCATCCCAATTCGGATGGAGTTTTCCCACTGTTATTGATCTCCCCAGCCTTCCGTCGCTTGATCTCCTCCTGCCTGACGACAGCTACGTCGTGGAGTTCCTCTATCAGGTCCAGTGAGAGTCGTAGCCCCCCTTCGTTCTCTATCCTCCATTTCTCATCTCCTTCCTCGACGACCACTACCCGTGGCGACCTGACCTCAAACTCCACCGGTAGAACAACCTCGCAGCCGTGAAAAAGCTTGAAAGGGAACTCCCTCGTGGCTGTATTGGGATTAGTCCTGAAGGCCCAGAGAACCTGGGAGAGCCGTCCCACCCATTTACCCCTCAGGTTCTCCATATTTTCACTTAACATGTTCATAATCACACAATTCGTCGCTTCCACTTGCTCGTTGCTTCTTGGGTGATGGACCGACACGAGGTGGAAGTCGATGCCCCATTAATCGCAGAAGCTGACCAACTCGTCGCTTGCAAATTGCAGCCTATTGTCCGTGACTATCGTCAGGGGCGACCCATGCTTGCATATCACCTTGCCCCACATGAAATTCTTGACTACCTTACTCTCACGAGAAGATAACTCGCAAAATAAAAAGGATTATCTTGTAACTAGCGGGTCAAGGGGGACCCCTTGCTGGGTCCGGGGGCAGCGCCCCACAATTTTTTTTTCCTTGCACCCCTGCTCGCCTGGATTTCAGCTTGCTCGACATCTCCGACACCCGCCTCAGGAGCTCTCGCCCGACATCTCGAGCACCCGCCTAGAACTTTCCTGGAGCAGACAGAGGGGGACTCGCCTGACACAAGCCGAGCGGCATCTGTCTGGCACTCGCCTGACACAAACCTAACACTGGCCGAGGGGCACTTGTCTGGCACTCACCTGGCACTCGCCTGACACAGGCCGAGGGGCACTCGCCTGACAATGGCCGAGGGGCACTCGTCTGGCACTCAACTGACACAGGCCAAGGGGCACTCGACTGACACAAGCCAAGGGGCACTCGCCTAACACTGGTCAAGGGGCACTCGCCTAACACTGGTCGGGGGGCACTCACCTAACACTCACCTGGCACTCGCCTGACACAGGACGAGGGGCACTCGCCTGACACAGGTCGAGGGGAACCCGCCTGACACTCGCCTGGCACTCGTCTGGCACTCGCCTGACACAGACCAAGGGGCACTCACCTGGCACCCGCCTGGCACCCGCCTGGCACTCGACTGACACAGGCCGAGGGGCACTCGCATGGCACTCGCCTGACACCCGCCTAACACTGGCCGAGGGGCACTCACCTGGCACTCGCCTGACACAGACCGAGGGGCACTCGTCTGGCACTCGCCTGACACTCGCCTAACACTGGCCGAGGGGCACTTGCCTGACACGGGCCGAGGGGTACTCGTCTGGCACTCGCTTGACACGGGCCTAGGGGCACTCGCCTGACACAGGCCGAGGGGCACTCGCCTAACATAGGCCGAGGGGCACTCGTCTGACACTCGCCTGGCACTCACCTGACACAGGACGAAGGGAACTCGCCTGACACTCGCCTGACACTGGCCGAGGGGCATTCTCCTGGCACTCGCCTGGCTCATGAAGAGTATAGACCATAAGGGTAGAACAAGAGCGGGTGGGTACCTTCAGGTTGATTGATCTGAAACTTTCCCAAGTCAGAACCGACAAGGCTGGAGGTCGCCTCTTCATGTACTCGCCCAGCCGGACTCGCCTCTCTGCCCCTTGCTTCCAGCCATGAGACTTGCTCATGATTTTCTTGTGCAGGCTACGGTCCACGCTCACCGCACCAAAAATGTTGAAACCAAAACTTGGCTTCTTGTGGAGCTCAGACCCATTGGGGGTAGCTTGCACCTACTTCTCTCAAGCGAGAGCACCTAACCAGCTGTTTGGAACTAAGAGACAGACCATGATCTTCAGCGAGGAGGTCTCGCCACACACCCGGAAGATCAAAGAGAGCTTCCTCTCCCTAACCAATGATGAGCTGGGCACCTTGGTGGGCCTTGAGAGCACTCGCCAACCAAAGTCAGCCTTGGGGCGGGGGGAGCAAGAAGAAGCAGTCCCCTCACCAAGGTGTCCATGAGGGTCTATTTATAGTTTTCTAAGTTCGGCCTGTAAATAGCGGAATCTCACCTTTTGGTTTTTACTAAAAGCAGCCCAAAACAATCTGCCAACAGCACAACTCCGCAGTTTGGAGGGGATACTAGCAGACCTAAAGAGGTATCCTGGGGTGGGCGAGTGTCCGATGAAGCTGGGACTCGCCACTCGCCTTGAACCTGGACCTCGCCCATGGGGGTTGCACTCTCCCTAGGGAGTCTGGATCTCGCCCCTGGGGGGCTGCACTCGCCCCAGGGAGGCTGGATCTCACCCATGGGAGGTGACTGCACTCTCCCCAGGGAGCCTGGACTCACCCCTGGGGGGATGCACTCGCCCCAGGGAGATTGGATCTCTCCCATGGGAGTTGTTGTCGCTCGTTTGCTGAGGCTGAGTACCGTGCAATGGCGGCTGTTACTTCTGAACTAACTTGGCTGGGAAGTCTCCTAGGAGATTTGGGAGTTAAATTGTCCTCACCTCCAACTATGTTTTGTGACAGTCAAGCTGCAATACACATTGCAAAGAATCCGGCGTTCCATGAGCGGACTAAACATATTGAGGTTGATTGTCACTTCGTTCGAGAGAAGGTCCAATCAAAGGAGCTGAAGCTTGAACATGTTCCTGCATCTGGGCAAGTTGCTGACATCCTCACCAAGGCTTTACCTCGCAAGTTGTATTACCAGTTCTAGTCCAAGCTTGATGCCTATGATTTGTACACTCCAGCTTGCGGGGGCGTGTTAGATGACATAGGAAAGATAATTGTAAAGGCCCAATTATAGGCTCATTTCCTTATTCTACTTTAGTCTCACATCTCTTGTATAGGATTGTTCTCCTTCTCTTCTCCTATATATTTGTATTCTCTCTTGTATTTTGACATATGAAGAAGTATATACAAGGTTTGCCCATTCCTTTCTACAATTAGCCTTTTTTTCCCTCATCTCAACAAAGAAAATATATATCTTTTCAAGATAAGAATAACAAAATGTATTCTAGATTTCCCATTTTAAGATGTATATACATATCTTACGGGCCATCTGCAACAATAATAAGGATCATGTACAGTCAGCAAGGAAATGCAGATAGGGTTATAAATTGAAGGAACAATTAATATTTCATTTGGCAGGAGAACACAATGCACAAATAATTTTTTTCAAAGAAATTAAACATGAAAAAAATAGCTGCAAATTCTTACTCATCAAAATCGCGTTGGCCGTCAAGAAAACGATCAGGGGTTTCCATGTCAGCATTTTCAAATGCTGCTTCAAGTGCCTCGAGAAAATCAATCCTCTAGAAGTTAAAAAAGAAAGGATGAAATTTTAGAGAATAACTGGAAGCATAACCATGCCAAGTATGCTAATAATATTATCATCATTAACTAACTAGCAAATACAAGTCATAAATAAATACTTTGTTTAAGTTAAATGTGACATGGGACGACTGAAGTGTGACCTAAAGAAACACTGGTGAAATGGTTGAATTGGTGTTAGTGATGTGTTAATAAATAAATGGTAGCGGAGTATCATACAAATCTAGAATGATGCTATGCACAAACACATATACCTGACGATTAATTGAAATTAGCGCCGAAATTAGTTCGGACATCCACAACCATTCATGTTTGAGAGTAGACGTTAGAGAAACCAGATAAATCCAATTAAACTAGAGAAAATCTGCTTCAATTAGATACTAGAAGAATAAAAATTCAGCAAATATAACAAGCATTGGACAAACAAAGACATATTAGCATCCACAATAGCATGATTGCTCACCCATCCATTCAAGTAAAGGCTTAGTACAAAAACTTACAGAAGTAAAAGGGGTTCTAGAATGCGAGAGGGTGGCGAACTTGAGGCTGGAAAGCACGCTGAAAATGAGTCTGCACAGCTTCCAGTTGATGATTGGGATTCTGGGAAAGGATCAAGGGCGGGGCTGTAAGTTCTGAGTATTGGGTGGCTGCACTGTGGGGCAGGGCTTGGTTACTAGGCTGAATTGGAGTGGCTGTGCAGTGGAGGAGAGATTATCTGGGTTGTGGCTGTTTTTTGGAGGGTGACAATGTGATAAATAGTGGAAAATGAAGAGCGTTTGGCGGTGGAAATTAATTTGTATGGAGATCAACAGGTCTCTGGCCAGTAGAATTGCACCCGCATTGATGAAAATGAGGTTGATGGTGGGGTTGGAAGTGAGGAATTGGAGATTTTGATAAGGGAAATAGGCAGTTGTGGCTAGAGTGGTGAGCGACTGGCTGACTTGGAAAGGAAAAGGGTATTAGTACTGTGAATTGGCAGGTATGGGTGTTTTGAGTAGTGATTTCCGGTGGTCAAAGGGGTGGTGGAGATGTGTTTGACAGCCTAGGGTAGGGAGGAGGTGGTTCTAGTCTTCAACACCTAGAGTTTCATGGAACCGGCACTGTGTAAAGATCACAAATACCTGATAAAAATCCAAATTCTTCAATGCCTAGAAATCAGCCCATTAACCTCTATTTATAGATATAGAAACAACTATGCAAGGTCATAAAACAAATACAAAAATTAATAAAAATAATATAGAAATATCCCGTCGCCGCACTGAAAGCAATCACAGGCTCAGATCGTCCATATGACGACCATAATTCTACCTCATGCGAATGTAGACTCGTGTGGGTTCCAATAAGAGTCGACTTGCTTGCTGTCCGTGACCCCATCAAAATAGAAAATAACATTGTTTGTAAAAAGGTATCACTCTAAACAATGGAAGGTCACCTTTAACAAATGGGTCTTGAAAAAAAGAGCTAAGTTTCCAGTAGGATCATCAAACTGTTGCTCAGAAACAAAAGATAACTGGAAAAAGTGAACAACTGTAGGAAAGAGTTCGATTTGACCAAGTCAATCCCACACATATTCTACCACCAAAATGGCCGTACTGACCCCAAGCACTTCGTTGGTGGAAAATTCCTGACAGCACTCATTTGATGTGGTCACAAGCTCATGAAGAGAAGGCCGCCATGTGCCAGTAATTATGAATGACTCTTCATCACATTTAACGAATTCCTGATCATTTTTTATATACTCCTTCCTCTTCATAGGAGATGGGCCCAGATGAGGTTTATAAATCTGTAAACAAAGAATCTTTTTTATTCCATGAAAATCTAATGATTTTTTTTATTTCAGTCTCCCTTTAAGAACTTCAAGTTTGATTACAAGAAGCAAATCTGTAAATCCCATTTCTCTCTTTCATCTCCTCCTTTGTACGCATTCTTCCCATCAATCTCCTGGTTCTTAACATTCATATCTTGTGATCATGTTGAGAGATTGATGCAGTGGTAAGGCCGACACGAGGTGGACTCACTAAATGTGGTCCTATATGCAATGACGTGTACTGAAAGTGCACAAGTGGTCCGCAAAAATTGCAAGCAAATAATTATTTATTATACAATTAACAACAGAGCACTTGCAGTTGCAAACAATTAATTAATGAAGAACAAACTATTAATTTTGCAAAACGAAAGAGCCGCAATTACTTTCAAGCAAGCGCAGGAGGAACCCTGCAAATCGCACAACATATGAACTAGTAGCACAATGAAAATAAACATCCACCACGATATAAGTAGCTGAGAGTAAACAACAATAAAAGGAAATAACTTTATACCACTATTTGCGTGTGCAGGACGCGGCGGCGGCGGTGGCGGCGATTGTGGGCGGCAAGTGAATGGTGTTGGTAGTAGAGCGGGACTGGTAGTGACTCGGGCAGACAGAGGAAGACGACTGTAGGGGAGAAAATGGTCGGCTGGTAGTGGCTGACAAGGTGGGAAGAGGGGAGTGAACAGTGTTTTTAATTTATGAACAGTAACTTGAAATTTATGAACAGTGTTGGAACAATATTCTGGAACGAAAGAGGAATCGGAAGAAGGAGGCGGGATGGCAAATAACGGTGGGTGGGGTTACAGGCCAAGTGGGGAAGAACGATCGCTGGCTTAGTGAAAGAGTGGGAAGAGGATGAGGGCGGTGTTGGGGAAAACAGGGGCAGCGGCTTTGGGAAGTGGCGAGTTGAACCGGGGGAGGGCCGACGGGTGCAGGTTGTGATGTAGCAGGGAAGAAGGGGGAGGAATGATTGTCGGCGTCGCACCAGCGGGTGGAGGCGGAGATGGCTTCCGGCGTCGCACCGGAGAAGGATCCAGGAATCGCTCCTGTCACAGACCGGCGGTTTCTGCTTTCAAAAAACCTCGATCCCCCGAACCGCCGCTGCAGCTGTTTTTTTATAACTCTAAATTAAAACTGCTACATACAAATTGAAATCAAACTACCCGGATCGGACGGTTCACATTGTCTGGACCGATCGGAGGTTAAATACATCTCAAAATATAAAGAGTCCTATATGAATCTGACTCGGAACGATCATCCGGACGCAACCACGGACTCGAATCGTCCATCCGGTCAACGGATCACCGCCTCCAACGGGAATACGCGGATGTCGGTCGTGGTGCGCCGTCAACTCCCCCGGCTTAAAAGCACTCAACTCTGGTGAGTGTGTGTGGTCACCCTCGCTGTGTAGCCGAGGAGCGAGTCTCTCGAACTCCTCTGAAGTTATCCATGTAGCATGGTGCAGGGGTCGACCGCTCCAACGGACAAGATAACGCAGGGTATCTCGTCCGCCCGCGGCGTAGAAGTCGTGACCGAGGATCTGAAGAACGTCGTCGGTGGAAACAGGTGGTACCAATGTATCTCCGTCTAGCACTGATCTATCTCCGTCTGGTAATGATGTATCTCCGTCTGGCAATGATGTCGGTGGAATCGTCGGTGGTGCAACTCGGCCTGCATGTCGCGACGCCGTTGGTGGCAACAAAGAGGTACCAGTGGAGGTAACAGGAGGAGAAGGCTCAGGTGGTGGGGTTATGGCAGATGAAGGCTCAGGTAGAGGTGTGATGAGTGGGTCCACGTACACATGCTCCTCGAAGTAAGGAGTGAAATCCTCTACGTTGAATACTCGGCTAATGCCCATACCATGAGGAATGTCTATCTCATGTGTTCGTACCAATTCGCCACACAATTATATAGGGGCCCATTCTGCGTGCGTGAAATTTTTTTGCTGGTCTTTGTGGGACCCTCTTAGATCGAATGTGAATTAATACACATTCTCCTGCCTCAAAGATTTGTTCCCGCCTGTGCTGATCTGCTTGATTCTTATAATAATCATTACTAGCTGCAATCTTTTTACGGACCAATTCGTGGAGTGCATGCAAATGATAAGTAAATGATTCAACCGACTCAAAGATAGGAAGTGAAGGATGCAAATGGGGTACGACGTACTCGACACACCTCCTAAGGAAAAGCTTAACAATGACTTAGACAATAATAACATGGGGCAACCTATCAGGGGGTTTACTAGGTGGGCGATAGAGAAATCCGGCGTGACTGTCGTCGTCACCCGTAGGGATGTCATGGATGGTGACAAAATAGTGTGTTGCGCGGGTGTAACGTGTATCTTTTAAATGATAAAGCCTATCAGATGGTTCACCAGGGGGTGTATACAAAAAGTCATCACGTGTAAGATGAGCACTAGTGTGGATATACGACCTATCACGAAGGTGTAAGCGGGAAAGCTCATCAAATAAGCATTCCAGTGACGTAACCCCGGGGAGGTTGATAATGTTAGCATGGTACTCCAAGAGGATGGCACCAACAATAGTAGTGGCTGTGGGAGCAAGTAGAATACCCACAACAAAGTCAATACCAGGCTTATAAACCTACCAAGGGAGTAGTGGCTCGTCAGAAGGCTTATCTTGAGGTCCAACGATGAAGTCATTAATAATGGGATGATCCTCCAGATGAGTATAGCTGATAGAGGCCGTGTCCTCGTAAGTGGGTGAGTTGTACACTATGAGGTTAACACTATGCTCTCGACTCTCTGTAGTGATGTGATTCGATATAGAGACTTGGGTAGAGTAGGAAGACCCTATACTCAAGTGTGGGTCACTCGGTATAGTGTCGATATACGAACCCCTAACCAAAGGAGACATTATGTTTAAGTGAGGTGTGAAGGATGGATATACCATCACAGTGTCACTGGGTCGCTCATCCTTACTCACGTAACCACGCTCACTAGTCATACGAGTATCGCTCTCCACCTGTATAATGAGATCATGATCAGATTCAACAACAAGATCACTAAATTGAGGAGACGAACGACGACCATAACTGGACATAACTGACCATAAATACTCCTACCAGGCTACCACTACACATATAAATGTGGCTCAAACCTAGCTCTTTGATACCAATTTGATGCAGTGATAAGGCCGGCACGAGGTGGACTCGCTAAATGTGGTCCTATATGAAATGACGTGTACTAAAAGTGCACGAGTGTTCCGCTAAAATTGCAAGCAAATAATTATTTATTATACAATTAACAACAGGGCACTTGCAGTTGCAAACAATTAATTAATGAAGAACAAACTATTAATTTTGCAAAACGAAAGAGGCGCAATTAATTTCAAGCAAGCGCGGAGGAATCCTGCAAATCGCACAACGTATGAACTAGTAGCACAATGAAAAGAAACATCCACCACGATATAAGTAACTGAGAGTAAGCAACAATAAAAGGAAATAACTTTATACCACTATTTGCGTGTGCAGGCGGCGGAGGCGGTGGTGGCGATTGTGGGCCGCAAGTGAATGGTGTTGGTAGTAGAGCGGGGTTGGTAGTGACTCGGGCAGACAGAGGAAGACGACTGTGGGGGAGAAAATGGTCGGCTGGTAGTGGCTGACAAGGTGGGAAGAGGAGAGTGAATAGTATTTTTAATTTATGAACAGTAACTTGAAATTTATGAACAGTGTTGGAGCAATATTCTAGAACGGAAGAGGAATCGGAGGAAGGAGGCAGGAGGGAAAATAACAGCTGGTGGGGTTACAGGCCAAGTGAGGAAGAACGATCGCATGCTCAGTGAAAGAGTGGGAAGAGGATGTGGGTGGTGTTGGGGAAGCTTTATCGAAGTCCGGCGGTGGATTATGGGCGGTGATGGGGCGACAAGAAGAGGCCGACGGGAAGGAGGGGAAAACAGGGGCAGTGGCTTTGGGAAGTGGCGGGTTGAACCGGGGGAGGGCCGACGGGTGCAGGTTGCCATGGAGCAGGGAAGAGGGGGGGGGGGGGGGGGGGAATGATCGCCGGCGTCGCACCAGCGGGCGGAGGTGGAAATGGCTTTCGGCGTTGCACCGGAGAAGGATCCAGGAATCGCTCATGTCACAGAGCGGCGGTTTCTGCTTTCCAAAAACCTCGATCCCTCGAACCGCCGCTGCAGCTGTTTTTTATAAGCCTAAATTAAAACTGCTACATACAAATTGAAATAAAACTACCTGGATCGGACGGTTCACATTGTCTGGACCGATCGGGGGTTAAATACATCTTAAAATATAAAGAGTCCTATATGAATCTGACTCGGATCGATCATCCGGACGCAACTACGGACTCAGATCGTCCATCCGGTCAACAGATCACCGCCTCGAACAGGAATACGCGGTTGTCGGTCGTGGTGCGCCGTCAGAGATGCTAATGATGAAGAAAAGAGAACATGGAGGTCACATGGAGGCCATACTTTCTATCTTCACTTCATTAAGAGGGAAAATCACACACCCCGATAGCACATCTGGAGACACTTTTCTTAATATGTGTGTAACTCAACAAACATTCAGCACTAGTAGAAAAGTTTGGCATGAGCGTTCATGGACAGTAAATCTGTTATTACTTTTTGATGCAGCGCGAGTCTACAGGTGCCCGAGGGCGAACACCCCAATTCTAGGTGTATGTGAACAACCACAATTAAATAATGTGCGCCTAAGACCAACTCCAAAATGACATGTAAGCATACATACCAACCAATAAAATGGTTGTATAACGCAAGCATTGATGCAAAGAAAAATCTGATTTTAATTGGCAATAATTAATTAATTAAAATAAAATGCAGCTTGTGCACAATTGATCACATGATAATTGGATTGGAAATACAGACTTTAACCCGCATACAATTGAGTTGCAAATACATTTAAGCGCGCACCGAATAAGCCTGCTAATCACGTGACTTCAATATAATAAAAACATATGATATTTCATCCAACAAAATGGAGTCCAACTAAACGACAAACAAACTTCAAACTAAAGACTCACGTATGCAAGTGGTGGCGGAGCGGCTAGGGGAGGTGGATCGGTTGCGGCGTGTCGATGGGTGGCTCCATGAGTGGCTACAGGGGCTGGACAGGGATGATTTGGGGTTGGAGGCGATGGGGGGAGGGATGGAATTGGGTCGATAAGGCTGTTGGTGGCTGGAAAGGGGTCGGGACAGCGATGCGAGGGCTGCTGCCAGGCTGTTAATGGCTGGACGGGTTCGAGAAAGAGGTGGGAGGGCTGCTGCCGGGCTGTTGATGGCAGGACGGGTTTGAGAAAGAGATGGGAGGGCTGGAAGAGGTATGAGGCTAGACGGAGTTGCGACAGGTGAAGGAGACAGCGGTATGGCTGGGAGTCGGCTGTACGGGACTGGGGAGGGCAACGGGAGGCGGTGGATATGCGATCGGGGGCCGAACGGAGTGAGGGAAGGCAGCGGTAAACCCTGGGGAAGGCCGATCAGGCTGAGAGGAGGTAGTCGGCTCTCTGGAGGAGGCCGATCGGGGTGAGGGGCGGCAACGAGACACTGATGGGGGGGAGATAGGCGGCAATTTGGCTGAAGGAAGTCTCGCACAAGCTATGGCACCACTCGGAGTCCACCAACAAAGATATCAACGGGCTGCAACTCGCAAACCTCCAATCCCCTGAACCGATTTGTTGCATGCGTATAAATAAGAGGAAAAAAAACCTAAATGACTTAGGGCATCTGAATCGGACGGCTCATATCGTCCGGGTCGAACGGGTGTCAAATACAACTCAAAATACATGAAATAATATATCAAACAGACACGGAACGAAAGTTCGGACACATCTGCGGACTCAGATTGCCCGAACGAGGAACCAATCACGACGATCTCCATCAATATCCTCGGCTTGAAAGCACACATCTCCGGTGGGTGAAGATGGACATGCTCTTGACGTAGCCATGAGATAAGTCAAGCAAACTCTTTTGGGGAATTCCGAACATCTAGACATGAGTAACAGCTCCAATGGACAAGATATCGCAGTGGATCTCGCTCGCCCATGACGGTGGAGTCGTATGCACCAATCAAAAGTAAGTCTTTGGTGGTAGTTGATGGCTCTGAATAAGATGTATCTCCGTCTGAAAGCTAAAGTAATGAAACTGGTGGACCCGTCGGTGGTGTAGAGTGGTCCTCATGGTGTATCTCCAGATGAGACTAGGAGGGGTCAAGATGAGGCGGAGACGAGGTGGCAGACAATAACGGAAGCTGTGGCTCACACATGGGAGGGAGAAAAAGGTCTACGTGTACACGCTCGTCATAGTAAGGCGTCAAGTTCTCAATACTGAATACTCGGTCTATCCCCACACTTTGGAGGATGTCAAGTTCATAGACATTTATACTGATCCATTGCATGAATGTATAAGGACTCACTCGGCGAACGCTTACGTTTCTTTCCGTTCCGTGTGGGAACCACTCAAGTCGTATGTGAATCATTACCTGCATTCCAATTCCAAAAATCTGATCCCTCATGTATTGAGCTGCTTGAATTTTATAATAATCATTATTTATTGCAATTTTATATCGGACAAATGCAAACAATTAAAGCAAATGATGCATGAGAAACACGACATTCAATGAACTCAATGAACATGAATTAGGAAGCGTGGATTTGTCAAGCACACCATATGAATGACCGTGCAAGTGATGAACCCAAAAGATGACATGCTCGCATGAATGATGCATGAGGAACACGACAGACACGGTACACGGATAAATAACAAGCCCGTGAAGCTGATTGCTCTCACGATTGTGCTCCTTCAGAACCCTTATTTCCCGTCTCGTTGTTTTATTGTGTGAGTAGAAGACTGATTGCTCTCATGATTCTACCAGTCTTTGTTAGATTTTAGGAAAATGCTTTCATATCATTATTATAAGTGTTTTCCTCCAATATATAGGAGGGAGGATAAATACATGTAGATGAGAGAAATACATGAAATGATAAATGCTAACACCCTCCCTCAAATTGGGCATTTAATGTTGACCATGCCCGACTTAATAGTATATTTTCAAAGGCACTCACACTCAATCTTTTACAGAGGAATATCTGCCAGTATATACAGTTCCTCTCACTATGTTTTCTTTAATTAAGTGTATCAATCTCAGTGTTTGGTGTGATTGTGTTAAACCAGATTACGAGTAGGGTTGATGGCCACCTTGCTATCACAATATAGACTGATTGACTCTTTTTCTCAAGACCAAGGTCTCTCATAATAATTTGAATCGAAAGTCCACATATTTCGAGGGCCATAGCTCTGAATTCAGCGTCAATACTAGATCTGGCAACACATGTTTTTGCTTCATGTAACCAATTTTCCACCAACAAAAGTGCAATATCCTGACGTGTATTGTCGTTCGTCAACTGATCCCGCCCAGTCTACGTGATGTAGGGGTAGGCTAGTGGTGCTCGGAAGCTAGGACTCTACGTGCACGTGTGAGGGGATATGCGAATGCAATGCTACATGCAATGAAACAGTCGGATAGCAACGACAATTAATTTAAGCAATGAGAATTAACAACACCACGCAGTTAATCAAAATAAAAAAGCAATTAAATAATTTTAGCACTAGATCAAAAGAGATCTAGGGTTTTCGGAGCGGTGAGAGGTGGATCCACGAAGGGGAAGGGGAAGGAGTGGCCGGTTAGGGTAGGCCGGGCCTTAGGGGGGTCGGTTTTGATGAGGGGAGGGGCGGTGAGTGGGCTGGAAGCCAGGAGGTGGCCGGCAGTGGGGAGGCAGCAGGCCGGCGGCGGGAAAAACTGGAAAAAGGGGGGCGGCTGGCTGGTTTGCTGGCCGGCGGTGTGGAGGGTGAGTTAGGGGGTTCCGGTGGTGGAAAAAAGGGATAAGATGATGAAAAATGATGGAGGGGGGTAGGGGTTACCTTGGAGAGGAGTTTGACAGCCTAGGAGTCCTCACCTAGGGTTCCACGACGTCGACACCGAGGAGGGATCGCTGGAATCCGGGAATGCTCTTCTCCAAATTCAACAATGGCCTCAAATCAGCCCCCTAGCATCCTATTTATAAGAAAACACAAACTAGGGCATTCCCATCAACGGCTATGATTGGCCGGTGGGTTAGCCCTTAAAATACATCAAAATAAATTCAAAAAATATAAAGTAATATAGCGTTTTGACTCGCGGCGACGTCCCGGACGCAACCGCGGAATCCGATCGGCGATCCGATCAAGTCTTCCTGTGTGAATACATGTATGTGGGCCCCGCCTTGCGGCGAGCTCCTCCAAGTGCATCTGATGGCTGCCCATGAACTACCCCCCGACTGAAAGACCTTCATCTCCGATGAATGGAGATGATCGTACTAAAGTCGAAGTACGGGGGCGAGCCGATCTAGCTCTGCCGGTAGTATCCAAGTATCGTCTGTGTCAGGTCGACCCGGCCAATGTACCAGGTAGCGGCAACGCGGTCCGTCTGAGGTGGAAACAAACTGGTGGGATCTGATCTCTGTGATGCTCTCATCTCTCGCCTCTCGGAAGGTGGATCCCGGTGCGATCGGTGGTGCCTGCGGGGGAACCAAAGTGGACGAAGTCCCAGGTGGGTGGGTGGCAACAGTGGGTGGACTAAGATGGCCAGCAGGTGGTGGCGAAGTGGACGGGTGGTATGGTAGCAACAGTGGTGGTGGGGGTGGTTGGGCATCTCCCTCGCTCGGGTCCACATACTCATGAGGCTCATAGTATGGAGTCAGGTCCTCAACATTAAACACTGGGTGAATTCCCATACTGGCCGGGATGTCAAGCCGGTAGGCGTTGGTCCCAATACGACTAATAATGGAATATGGACCTATTCGCCTCGCGCTTAACTTCTTGGCAGGCCCCGAAGGGAGCCTCTCGGGGCGGACTCGCACCATTACCTTCTCGCCTACATTAAATATCAGCTCTCGTTTTCGCTTATCTGCATGGGCTTTATAATTACCATTGCTTATTATTATTCGTCGGCGGACCGACTCATGCAAATCATGCAAATGCTGTGCAAATGACTCGGCAGACTCACTAGGGCGGGACTCTAAAGGAGTCGGGACAAGGTCTATAGGTTTACTAGGGTTGTATCCTGAAACTACATGAAATGGACTCAACCCGGTGGACCTATTGACTGAGCTATTGTAGGCAAACTCGGCGATCAGCAAATCTAAGTCTCAACTACCTATATGCTCTCCAGCTAGACTCCGCAACAGATTCCCTAGGCTCCTATTCACTACCCCAGTCTGACCGTCCGACTGTGGGTGATATGCCTAGGAAAACTTAAGGATAGTACCAGTCTTGTGCCACAGGGTTTTCCAAAAGTAGCTCATGAACCTCACATCGCGGTCAGACACGATAGACTTGGGTAGGCCATGCAACCGAAAGACATCCCTCATGAATATAGATGCAACGTGGGTCGCATCTGCCGTCAGCGGCAAGCAATGAAGTGAGGCATCTTCGAAAATCGATCAACCACCACGAAGATGGAATCGTGTTTCCGTAAGGTGCGGGGAAGTCCAAGAACAAAATCCATGTTGATGTCCTCCTAAGGGCGGTGTGGAACGGGTAGGGGTGTATAAAGGCCGGTGTTCTGCTTATTTCCCTTGGCCGTCTGACAGATACGGCAATGACGCACAACCCGAGCTACGTCCTTCTTGAGGCTAGGCCAGTAGAGACGGTCCTCAACAATGACTATGGACTTATCTCGACCGAAGTGACCCGCGGCTCCGCCCGCATGCAGTTCCCAAATCAGGTAGTCTCGGTAAGACATTTGAGGAACGCATAGGCGGGAACCCCGGTACAGATATCCCTCGTAAATCTGATATCCCTCAACAAGGTCGGGTGGGTCTCGGGATAGGGCGGTATAAATCTCGCCAAAGTCAGGGCACGTACGGTAATCGAGCATCAGTCGCTCAAGTCCCTGCACACTCGCCGTCATCGTCTGCAATAGGGACACGCGGCGACTCAATGCATCAGCCGGCTTGTTCTCAACACTCGCGCGGTGCTTGAGAACATAATGAAAATCCTGCAGATACTCGACCCACTTCGCATGTTGGTGGCCCAGCTTGCATTGCGAATCGAGGTAACGGAGGGTCTGGTGGTCGGAGTACAACACAAACTCCCGGGGAAGGAGATAGTGTCGCCAGTAGCGCAGAGACTGAACAATAACATAAAATTCTCGATCGTAATTCGAGTACTTTTGTTTTGCTTCATTCAACTTCTCACTAAAGTAAGAAACTGGGTGTCCCTCTTGACTCAATACGCCACCTATACCGATACCGGACGCGTCGCAAGCGACCTCAAAGGCGCGACTAAAATCTGGCAACCGTAGGACGGGAGCTGTCGTCAATCTCTCCTTAATCTCCTCGAAGGCTCTAGTGGTTACGGGGGTCCACTGAAACTCTCCCTTCTTGAGACAGCTCGTGAAGGGGGCCATGATCGTGGTGAACCCCTCGACAAACCTCCTATAGAAGGTTGCAAGCCCGTGAAAGCTACGAGCCTCGTGGATATTCCTAGGTACAGGCCAATCTCGAATAGATTTGACCTTCTCAGGGTCCACGGAGACTCCAGTGGAGGAAATAATAAAGCTCAGGAAGTGGACGGACTCGGAGAGTAAGGCGCACTTCTTCAGGTTCACATACAGTTTCTCTTGGCGGAGGGTGCCAAAGAAAAGTCTCAAATGATCGAGGTGAGCGGCCTGAGTCTGGCTGTAGACTAATATGTCATCAAAGTACACCACCAGAAACTTGCCCATGTAGGGTCGCAACACCTGCGTCATAACGCGCATAAACGTGCTCGGGGCATTGGATAGCCCGAATGGCATGACTAGCCACTCATACAGACCGTCCTTGGTCTTAAATGCGGTCTTCCACTCGTCCCCCTCACGAACTCGTATCTGATGGTACCCACTGCGGAGGTCGATCTTGGAGAAGATCTGGGCACCGGACATAGTATCCAGTAAGTCATCGAGTCGTGGGATAGGGAAGTGATACTTGACCGTGATCTTATTGATGGTGCGGCTGTCGATGCACATACGCCAACTACCGTCCTTCTTAGGGGTAAGAAGGGCGGGGAACGCACAAGTACTCATGCTCTCACGAATGAACTGCTTCTGGAGAAGCTCGTCAACCTGTCGTTTGAGCTCAGCGTGCTCATCCGGGTGCATACGGTAGTGGGGCAGGTTCGGGAGGGAAGCTCCCGGGACTAGATCAATGGCATGTTGAATGTCCCGTGGGGGAGGCAGCTCATCGGGGAGCTCGTCTGGCATAATATCCGCAAACTCGCCTAACATGGTGTTAGAAAAATAATGAATGTCGGTAGGGTAATTAATGTAATCTAGAAGCTTCATGTGTTGTCTAGATCTGTCTTCTCTAGAATTTTCCACTCCTATTATAAATACTTGTATTCTCTTCATTTGAATAAATATGAGAAAGTATCTATTACAAGACTCTCCTGTTCGTTCTCTCCGTTATTTCCACATTTCAATTTCCACATCTTGGTATCAGAGCCAGGTTCCGCTTGCCATCAGTGATCAGTATAGCAGCTGAATCGTTCTTGTTCATCTCCTTTGATCTCATCATATGGCATCCTCTTCTTCCCAACAAGCATTCACATACACCCAATCCGGCATCCCTATCTTTGAAGGTGAAGCATATGATTTTTGGAGCAAGCAAATGAAGGTCTACTTCTTATCACAGGGGCTATGGGATTTAGTCCAAAATGGATTCACCCAGCCACCTGAAAACACCATTGATGCTGCACAACTAAGGACATTTCAAGAAAATCTCAAAAGAGATGCAAAAGTTGTCCTTGCTATCCAACAAGGAGTTGGAAGATCAATACTTCCTCTAATTATCGATGCAGAAACCTCAAAGGATGCTTGGGAAATCTTAAGAGTGGAGTTCCGGGGAGATGAAAGGGTCATTTCCATGAAGCTAACAGTTCTATGGAAGGAATTTGACACTGCCAACATGAAGGAAGGAGAAACCATCCATAGATTCATCTCTCGGGTGACTTCACTGGCAAATCAACTCAAAACCTACGGAGAGGAATTACCAGAGAGAAGAGTTGTTCTTGAAATAATAAGCAGTCTCACCTCAAAGTACGAGCATGTAGTTGTTGCTATACAGGAGGCTAGAGATATCTCCAAACTCACGGTAGCTGACCTGATGGGGTCATTGCAAGGCCATGAAGAAAGGATGAAAAAGAAAGAGCCTCAAATCGAACAAGTGTTTCAAAGTAAGTTATTACTTACCTCTGAAAAGAAGAGAGATTGGAAAAGTAAACACAAAACCGAAAAACTTGGAGGTTATGGGGGAGAAAAGAAATATGAAAATAAGTCTCCCAATTTATTTTGCAAATTGTGCAACAAGAAAACACACAACACAAAAGATTGTCTTTCAAAATGCACAAGATGCAAAATACAAAATCATCTAAAGAAGGATTGTTGGTTCAAAAACTCCAAACCCAAAGAAGAAGCCAACATTGGAGAACAAGATCAAGAATCTCTCTTCTATACCAGCATTCCTTCAAGTCATACAAAAGATGATGTATGGCTATTGGATAGTGGTTGTTCAAATCATATGACCAACAACAAATCAGCATTCATATATCTTGATGAAAAGCAAAAGTCAGAAGTCATGATGGGGAATGGTGAAGTGTCTGTCATAGAAGGGAAAGGTGCAGTAACATTACAACTTAAAAATGGTGAAAGAAGAACCGTCCATGAGGTACAATATGTACCAGGACTAACACAAAATCTTCTCAACATTGGCCAGCTTCTTTGCAAAGGCTATATGGTACACTTCGACAAAGATGAATGCAGAATAATCAACAAAGATAACAATCAGATAGTAGCTATTGCAAAAATGACAAAAAATAAAATCTTCCCTCTCACAATCAGCCAAGACTTGGCTGATGAAGATGTTACTCCACAGGCTCAGTCTACAACAACAACAGAGGAGTTAACCTTATGGCATGCAAGGTATGGGCACATCAACCATAATAATCTATTGAAACTCCATGATATGGTAGAAGGAATACCAAAACTTGTAGGGGAAAGGAAGTTTTGTGAAACCTGCACACAGAACAAAATACACAAACTTCCTTTCCCCCAACTGTCTCCCTGGAGGGCCTCAGAAAAACTTGAATTAATCCACACAGATATATGGGGGCCCTCCACAACTCCAACATGGATGGGTAATAGATACTACCTATTGTTCATAGATGAAAAAACAAGGATGTCCTAGATCTTCTTCCTAAACCAGAAATCAGAAGCTTTCAAATATTTCATTCAATTCAAGAGTTATGTGGAAAACCAGACAGGAGTAAAAATAAAGGGATTAAGGTCAGACAGAGGTGGTGAATTCACTAGCCGAGAATTTCACAACTTCTGTCAAAACAATGGAATCAAACGGCAGCTTACAGCCCCTAAAAACCCACAACAAAATGGTGTTGTGGAAAGAAAAAATAGAACCTTAGTAGAAATGGGGAAAAGTATGCTACAATATAAGTCAATGCCAAAAGAATTTTGGGGTGAAGCCATGAATACAGCTGTCTACATCTTAAATAGATCTCCCACCAAAGCCCTAGCAGACACTACACCATATGAAGAGTGGTACAACAAAAAGCCATCTGTACAGCATATGAGAACTTTTGGAAGCATTGCCTACTCATTGCTTCCCACAGAAAACAGAGACAAATTAGAGAAAAAAGGAGTAAAACTCATAATGGTGGGGTATAGCCATGAGTCTAAGGCATACCGGTTATATAACCCAACAACAAGGAAGCTGGTGATTAATAGGGACGTAATCTTCAATGAAGAGGATACCTGGAGATAGGACACACACAAGGATCAGAATCTTTTGCAAGCCAATCAAGAGGAGGTTGAGGTTGAAGTCCCTCCTGAAGAAGAGACCTCACCACCTTCCAGTCCTACAGGTTCACATTCTTCATCTCAAGCAAATGAGGAAAGCAATGATTCATCATCTCCTAAAAGGTACAGTTCCATTACTGACATTTACAATTCTCAAAATATTGCTCTACTCTGCAAAAAACCAACAAACTATAAAGAGGCAGCCAAGGACCCCAACTGGACTGCTGCAATGGATACAGAAATCAAACCTAGAAGCTCATTCCAAAACCCCCAAACAAGGAGGTAATTGGATTGAAATGGGTATACAAAATAAAACTAGATGAAAAGGGGCAAGTAAAGAAATATAAGGCACGACTTGTGGCCAAAGGATATTCTCAAAAATTTGGCTGAGACTACTCTGAAACTTTTTCCCCTGTGGCAAGAATGGAGACCATTCGGTTTCTCTTAGCTTTTGCTGTCCTAAATAACCTACAAGTTCATCAATTTGATGTAATTTCAGCATTCCTAAATTGAGAACTGGAAGAAGAAGTGTTGGTTTACCAACCAGAAGGCTATATACAAGAGGGGGAAGAAGACAAGGTATGCTTGCTTCAAAAGGCTCTCTATGGCCTTAAGCAATCCCTTCGGGCATGGTATGCCAAAATTAATAAATATTTGTGCAGCAAACACTTCATCAAAAGCCTAAATGATCCAGCCCTCTACATACAAAGGGATGAAAACAATTTTCTGCTAGTATGTGTCTATGTTGATGATATTCTAGTTACAGGATCAACTACTAGTCTCATCCTACAATTCAAAGAAATGATGAAGAAGGATTTTGAAATGAGTGATTTAGGTATTATGACATATTTCCTAGGGTTGCAAATTCACCAACAACCCGGAAAAATATTCATATACCAAAATAAATACATCAATGAGCTATTAGATAAATTTGGAATAAAGGATTGTAAGCCTTGTTCAACTCCAATCTCTACGGGTGGTATGCTATCAGAAAATGAAAAAGATGAGGAAGAAGAAGGGAAAATCTATCGAAGTATAGTGGGTTCCTTGATGTTCCTCACAAACACCTGTCCAGACATTGAGTACGCAGTGAGCATTGCATCAAGATATATGAGCAATCTCAAACCCAGTCACATAAAAGCCATCAAACGGATATTGAGATACCTTCAAGGAACCAAAGACTTTGGTTTGCTCTACACCAGAAAAGAAGGAGAAGAAGGAAAGAAGCTTATCGGCTATTCCGACAGCGATTGGGCCGGTAGCATCAAAGATCGAAAGAGCACCAGCGGTTTTTTGTTTCAACTTGGGTCAAACACCATCACCTGGAGCTCGCGTAAGCAAAAGTGCACCGCCCTCTCCTCCGCAGAAGCAGAATACGTCTCCATCGGAGAAGCAACCAAAGAAGCCCTACGGCTAAGAAGATTGTTAGAAGAAATCAACAAAAAAGAACAAAAATTAGAGTCGACAGCACATCCGCCATCGCCATGTGCAAAAACCCTGTTTTTCATAACAGCACAAAGCACATCCAACTCAAATATCACTTCATCCGCGAACTTTCTGAAGAGAAGCAGGTTCTCCTCAGTCATTGCCGAACGAAGACCCAACTCGCCGACGGTGTCACCAAAGCGCTGTCGGCGGATGCTTTCCTCTCCTTCCCCCAGAATATCAAGGTTATAAATGCGTGTGAAGCCCTAGATTAAGAGGGGGAATTGTTAGACAAATAATGAATGCCGGTAGGGTCATTAGTGTTAAAGATATCTAATATTAAGATAAGATATGATGTAATCTAGAAGCTTCATGTGTTGTCTAGATCTGCCTTCTCTAGAATTTTCCACTCCTACTATAAATACTTGTATTCTTTTCATTTGAATAAATATGAGAAAGTATCTATGACAAGACTCTCCTGTTTGCTCTCTCTGTTATTTCCACATTTCAATTTCCACACAGGGGACGCACAGCGAGTGGGAAATCAACTGAGGCGTCCTCAGTAACCTGGGTAGCGGTGACTACATAAAGAACGTCGGACTCGGCACTATCTCGTAAAAACTCACCTCGCCTCAGAATATGCAGTGGTCGCGAGGTGCTCGTGCTTGCAGACGACTCTACCACACCCTTGGGTCGATCTCGGGGCTGGGTGGGTGTCAACGTGATCTTCCGCCCCTATCATAATTCATAAAAGACACACGTGTTCGAGCGACCGAAGCACGTGACATCACGATCAAAAAGTCAAAGGCGGCCAAGCAACACGTGAGCGACGTCCATGGGAATGACATCGCACCAGACCTTGTCCTGAAAGGACGCAATAGTGATCGGGACTAAGCAACGCTGGGTGACCTGAATTGCCGTTTTGTCAACCCAGACGACACGGTACGGATGGGGGTGAGGCTCTGCCTTCACCTGCATATGGTCAAGCGCCTTTTGGGCTACGATATTCACGCAACTCCCACCACCAATAGCTAGCTTGCAGGGACCGCCTGCACTAGGGAAGTACGTGTAAAAGATGGTCGTGCGTCGCCAGTCCTCGTCCACACGTGGAGTGTGTAGGAGGCGCCGAATCACTCCCACCTCTAACGATCGATCGGCGTCACTCTCCCAACCTTCCTTGACTGCGGCTCTAACCTCCTCTGGGGCCTCCTCTTCACCCTCTAACCCTCTAAACCCTGCTCATCTTCCACAAGTAACAGGTTCCGCGTGGGGCACTGCGCCGTCGCGTGGCCCCTGCAAGAACATCTAAAACATACAATGCCCCCAGACCGCTGGCCATCAGTGGCTATGACTTTCCCCTTCGCATCTGCGGGGATACGTGAGGGTGCAGCCGTGGTGGTCTGGGGCGGAGCGGGCTTCCTAAAGGTCGAGGAATCAGTCCGCGAAGTGAACTGTCGCGTACTAGACGATCGGAGGTACTGCTCGTACTCGAGAGAGAGCTGGAATATCTGATCAACAGTCTCCAAGCGGTGGGGAATCAACTCTCTCCGAATATCGGAACGAAGGCCCGCCTTGAAGCAGGCGGCAGTGGCAATAGGCTCCTCTGAAATATCACTCCTGACGACCAGCTCATCGAAGCGAGCCATGTACTCGGCGACGGTAGGTGTCCTCTGTCGTAAGTTCTATAGCTGCTCAAATAGCTGATCTCGATATGACGCGGGGAGGTACTTCTCCTTCAGTCTCTCCTTCATCTCATCACATCTGGAGATGGGGTAGTAACCATCCCGCTCTAGAGCTCTCTCAACACTAATCCAGAATACCTTAGCTTGCTCGGTCAACTTCATCTTTGCAAAGCGGACACAACGCTCGTCACTCATGTCGTACCACTCAAAGTAGTGGTCCATGTCCAAGAGCCAATCGCTGAAAGCTTTCAGATCTAGGCAACCATCGAACGAAGGGGCGTCGAGTCGGATGCGACGAGTGATGTCATGATAGTGGCCCCCTCTCCGAGGATCGGGATAGTCCTCGGGGTAGTCATCATGGGCGTAGTCGTATCGAGCGGGTGGGGGACCACGCTCTCTTCGACCCGGGGGATAATAATCATCCTGGTGATGGTCACGGTGACCGTGTGGGGGCACATGATCTCTGGGGTCCGACTGAGGCTGACGTGGCATACGGTACTCATCACGCTGGGGTGGCAGCCTATCCCTCGTTGGGACTTGCCTATAATCTCTTGCAAAATCAGGATGTCGCCTTACCGGCGGAATCGGGGCTCGATGAGGACTATCACGATGGTGACGGTCTGCAGGAGGTGGACCATCCCTCGGGCGTTGCCCTCTACGTGGAGGAGCGTCAGGGTCGTCCTCAAGAGAATCGTCACGCTGTGTCGGAGTGTCTCTGGCATCCTCTAAGTCGCCTAAACGAAGGTTCACCTCGGCAAGGTCATGACGAACAGCGTCGAACTGGGCTCATATGGTGTCACGGCGACCTAGGACAAGACGTTGGAACTCAGCGAAAGCGGCGTCCGAATTCGAGCTCGTCGCTCGGACCTCAGTGTTCTGTGGTTCTACCATGCTTACTCTAAACGTCTTACCACTACGGAGCATGCAAGTGGCGTAACGTTGGCTCTGATACCAAATGATGTAGGGGTGGGCTAGTGGTGCTCGGAAGCTAGGACTCTACGTGCACGTGTGAGGGGATATGCGAATGCAATGCTACATGCAATGAAACAGTCGGATAGCAACGACAATTATTTTAAGCAATAAGAATTAACAACACCACGCAGTTAATCAAAATAAAGAAGCAATTAAATAATTTTAGCAATTTTGCAACGGCGTCCTCCGCGCGGAGGGCCTAAGCAAGCGACGGCGATTAATTCCACAAACAAATATTAGCGCAAAAGTACAACAACTATCAAACTATGATCACAGCACAAATATATATAAACAATCAAATGCAAATGTCAAATACAAAACACAATACCACGAGATACTCACGATGCAGTGGGCTGATCCGAGACGATGGAGGATTTGACGAACCAGATGCAAAACGAGCGATTGGAGGTGGAACCGGAGGCTACGCGGCGATGACGGTGGCTGCCTTCGGCGAAAAGTGGCGGTAACGGATGGTAAAACGGAGGATCCGGCCACAAATGAGTAGATCCGGGCCGGGGGTGAGTAGATCCGATGATTTGGGGCGGATCCGAACAAAAATGGAAGGTTTGGGTGGAGAGAATAACGGATCGGAAGGTGGTAGCACTAGATCAAAAGAGATCTAGGGTTTTCGGAGCGGTGAGAGGTGGATCCACGAAGGGGAAGGGGAAGGAGTGGCCGGCTACGGTAGGTCGGGCCTTAGGGGGGGTCGGTTTTGATGAGGAGAGGGGCGGTGAGGGGGCTGGAAGCCCGGAGATGGCCGGCGGTGGGGAGGCAGCAGGTCGGCGGCGGGAAAAACTGGAAAAAGGGGGGCGGCTGGCTGGTTTGCTGGCCGGCGGTGTGGAGGGGGAGTTAGGGTGTTCCGGTGGTGGAAAAAGTGGAGAAGATGATGAAAATTGATGGAGGGGGGTAGGGGTTACCTTGAGGAGGAGTTTGGCGGCCTATGAGTCGTCACCTAGGGTTCCACGGCGTCGACACCGAGGAGGGATCGCTGGAATCCGGGAATGCTCTTCTCCAAATTCAACAATGGCCTCAAATCAGCCCCCTAGCATCCTATTTATAAGAAAACACAAACTAGGGCATCCCCATCAACGGCTATGATTGGCCGGTGGGTTAGCCCTTAAAATACATCAAAATAAACTCAAAAAATATAAAGTAATATAGCGTTTTGACTCGCGGCGACGTCCCGGACGCAACCGCGGAGTCCGATCGGCGATCCGATCAAGTCTTCCTGCGCGAATACATGTATGTGGGCCCCGCCTTGCGGCGAGCTCCTCCAAGTGCATCTGATGGCTCCCCATCACTACGTCTATGTAGACTTCAACATTTAACTCATCATTAGGTGAGAATAGGATACCACTCACAGGAGAAGTCTTGATATATCTGAGGATACAGTGGCTAGTGTCAAGATGGCGAGCTATTGGTGAGTACATGTAGTAGCTGATCGCTCCAACAACATACGAGATATTTGGGTGTGTGTAGGTAAACCAGCTTCCTCACTAACTTTTGAATGTCATATATGTCAACAATTTCTCTGTCATCACTTCAACAATATCCCTGCCATCTCTCCATACGAGATATTTGGGTGAGTGGGTGTCAGTAGGTCTGCACCTGTCACCTACTCAAGTTTGATGTCACCAGAAAATTAAGGATATACTTTCTCTACAAGATGAAAATCCCATGCCTGAACCTGTCTACTTCAAGTCCTTTACCTCGAAGTCACTGGCCAGCTTTATTTTAGAGTGTAAATTTCCCTAAATCATCTTATGTACTAACAATATTGTCCACATAAACTATAAGAGCGGCACGTTTATCATCTTTGAGCGCAATGAACAAAGTATGATCTGCATTACAACAACAATACTCCAGCCTTTATCCCACTATAGTGGAGTCAATTATACGGATCCTTTGTCGCCATTGTGCCCTATCTTTAGTCATAATCTCACTAATGCCTAAGTACATCATGTCTTTCCTTATAGTTTCATTCCAAGTCTTTATTGGTCTACCCCTCACTCGTTTAACATGTCTAGTGACTAGACTCTCACAACGCCTAGAAGGTGCCTCTAATGGTCTCCTTTGTACGTGTCCAAACTGTCTTAGTCAAGCTTCTCGCATCTTCTTTGCAATTGGTGTTACTCCTATCTTATCCCTGGTACATTCATTTCTAATTTTATTTAGTCTTGTGTGTACACACATCGACCTAAGCATTCTCCGCAACTCTCATTTTTTGCTCATATACACAATCCATTGCCCAACACTCAGAACCATAGAGCATCACTGGTCTAATTGCAGTACGGTAAAACTTGTCTTTAATTTTTAATGGCACTTTACAATCACATAAGATCCCTAACGCGTCTCTCCAATTCAACCAACCCACTTAGATTCTAAGAGATTTTTTGAGACTGCATAACCCCTTTTTTAGTCTGCAGACCCACCTTCCCTTCAGATCCTTCAGAGACAAGTCCAGACGATAGGGACATTTATACTTCCTCATCTATGTCCCCATAAAGGAACACACTCTTCACATCTAGCTGACTGAGATTGCATCCTTACATGAAGCACGTGATACGATGGTTCTTATGGAGTTCATCTTTGCTATAGAAGCAAAAGTCTCATGATAATTGATCATAGCAGTCTGAGTGTATCATCTAGCAACCAACCTTGTCTTATATCGTTCAACAATTCCCTGGTGTTGACACCCAACAAATGTCTTCCCTTGAAGACGACATACAAAGTCCAAAGCATAATTTTTCAAGGAAATGCATTTCTTCGAGCACGGCTTCTTGCCACTTACGGTGATGAAGAGCTACCTGCTAGAATGATGTGATAGAAATAGATGATAAAGAGGAAACAAAGGCTCCATGTAAAAAATTTAGAGAAGCATAAGATACAAACTGAGATAAATAGTGTTAGGTAGAGATACCTTCCCTTAGAGAAGTAAATTTTGATGATAAATCAGATGCCAACTCTGGTAATCTGAGAGAATTTTGCGTGTTTGTACCCCTATTTTTTGGAGTAAACATGTAAAGGGGGAGCGTGAGATTTCTTGACCGTTAAACGCAATAGGAGTGGTGGATAAAAGACGATCATGGGATCTACTAACCGTTAAGGGCAACAGGAGTGGTAGCTAGAAGAGGCTAGTATAAAGGAGGAATGAGTAAAGGTGCAGGTGAGGACTCCTCCGGAAGCCATACGGAGCTCACTTCTAACATGGAAGAGGATCCCCTCGAAGTGAGGTACCATAGTAGCTCTCAGATTCACGAAAGGTGACATTCATAGTCACAAAAACCTCCTCGGTTATATGATCAAAGTATTTGTAACCCTTTTGAGTTGGGAAATACTCGATCAAGACGCATTTTAGGGCACGTGAGTAAGTTTAGTTTTTTGAAGTATATGAACAAAGCACACACAGCCAAAGGCATGAGGAAGAAGATTAGTGAGAGGAACCTAAAGAGTATTGAGGGGTGTTTGATTCCCGAATGTAGGCATACAATTAATGAGGTAAATTGTTGTGAGAACACCCCCCACTGCTATTTTGGAAGATTGCATCATAAGAAATGGACACATGGCCACTTCCAGAAGATGACTGTTGAAACCAAGAAAATCGTTACCTGCTACTCAGACCTAGGGGTGACCAAAATTTACTGATTTAGTGGTCACCCCGCGAGAGTCTCAGCGAGAAGAAGGCGACGAATCAAAATAATAGCTCTGGACTGCCTATAAACAAGACCCACGTGCTGCAACGAGCTCCCTCCACACACCCGAAAGTCTATAGGAACTTCCCCTCCTAAAGCCATTGTTGAGCTCGACACAAGTGAGGCTAACTCTGAACTAGCCCCTCATAGGGGAGTGAAGGTGTCATCTACTTATGCCCTGAGGTCCTATTTATAGTCAAATTCAAGGGGAGGGGGTATGGTCTGTGAACATCTGCTCCCGACGCGCTCGCCCTAATTGAGAGAGGTCTCCTCAACTCGCCCCCTGCTGGGGCGAGGTCTTCTCAACTCGCCCCCTGTTGGGGTGAGGTCTCCTCAACTCGCCCCCTGCTTGGGCGAGGTCTCCTCAACTCGCCCCCTGCTGGGGCGAGACCTTCTCAACTCGTCCCATGTTGGGGTGAGATCTTCTCAACTCTCCCCCTGCTGGGGCGAGACCTTCTCAACTCGCCCCCTACTGGGGCGAGGTCTTCTCAATTCTCCTCCTGGTGGGGCGAGGTCTTCTCAATTTTCCCCTTGGTGGGGTGAGGTCTTCTCAACTAGCCCCCTGTTGGGGCGAGACCTTCTCAACTCGCCTTCTGTTGGGACGAGGTCTTCTCAACTTCGCCCCCTGCTGGGGCGAGGTCTTCTCAACTCGCCCCCTGCTGGGGCAAGGTTTTCTGAGGTGTCTTCAAGAATTTATGATCTCGACGGATTACGGGTTATACAATGACGATTCTTGTGTTTGCCCTCACCATTTTGAGTGGGTGAGTTGACACGAGATGTTTGGTGGATAATTGCAAGGTCACTGAGATGTCGTTCAAACTGTGAATCAATGTACTCACGATCATTGTCAGTACGAAGAGTTTTAATGGTGGTATTGAATTGGGTGAATATCATTTTTTGAAAACGGTGAAATAACGAAAAGATTTCATTTTTAGCTTTTCATAAATACACCCGGGTAGTGCGAGAAAACAACCAATGAAAGTAACAAATCAAAAACACCATGAAATTGAAGCAACGAGGCTAGGCACCAAGCATCACTATGAATAATAACAAAAGGTATAGAGCTAAGAAAAGAAACATGATTAAAAGAAGTACAATAGTGTTTGCTTAGTTCATATACATCATAGTGAATTTGTCCAACAATGAAGACATAGTGGGGAATAAATGTTCCATAGAAGAGAGAGCGATGTCCTACACGACAATGCCAGGAATCCAAAATGAAGGACTGATCGACAAGAAGAGCATGTAGTGGTGAAGCAATGTTGCAGGAGTCAAACATGTAGAGGTCATCGCACAGTCTACCAGAGCCAATCATTAAGAAAGTAACAAATCAAAAACACCAAGAAATTGAAGCAATAAGGCTAGGCCGCAAGCATCACTATGAATAATAACAAAAGGTATAGAGCTAAGATAAGAAACACAATTAAAAGAAATATAATAGTGTTTGTTTAGTTCATATACATCATAGTGAAAATTGTCCAAGAATGAAGACATAGTAGGGAATAAAAGTTTCATAGAAGAGAGAGGGATGTCCTAAACGACAAAGCCAGGAATCTAAAATGGAGGATTGATCGACAAGAAGAGCTTGTGGTGGTAAAGCAGTGTTGCAGTCAAACACGCAGAGATCATTGCAATCTACCAGAGCCAATCACATTTCCCTTCTTCAAATTTTGAAACACACAAGAGGTGGAGAAAAACTCACAGAGCAACTCATAGAATTAATTAACTAACTAATGGAGAGAATGTTACAAGTAAAGGTTCATGAAGAATAACATAAAGAGAGAGGAGCAAGAGATGAATCCTTCCCCATCAATAAAAGAGAGATCCACTCGCAATACTCACATTGTCTATTACCAGACAAGAGAAAGTAGGACAAAATCTGCAGCAGAATCAGTCATATGATCTGTCACTCCAATGATCAAGTGGGTAGAAAGGCAAGTGGACGCAACATGAGCACCTAGTAGTCCCTAATGAGCATATGAGGACAAAGAGGTGGACACTTCAGTAGAATATCCTGACATCAAGCGGCGGAACGCCTATATCTCATCAGTTGATAGAGCCACTGGAAGATTCGTAGTGTCAGGGCCAGCACAGGGCAAGACCTCCTTTAAGGCATCAGAATGGTAAGCAGACCTAGACTGAGATGATATGCCATGAAAGCAACCATAGCCGCTACCCCCTCGCGGTGCAAAATCGTCTCTCGGTGGTGGGAATCCATAAAGCCTAAAATTTGTGTCTCGTGAGCGTCAAAAATTCCGACAGTAGTCGCAAATCATAAGATATTTGTCAGTGGGCTACGATTTGGGGTCACATGGAGCACAACTACCAGACCAATACTGAGCAGCTATGGCAAATCTCTCAAAAACGGAGTAAGGTGGAAAGAGCTATTGACGATCAAACTCTTGTTGGACAAGCTTATACACTTCTGGAAGAGAGTATGAGAGCGTTCAAGGATCTAAACACTGATCTGTTCAAAGTCTCATTGCAGTCCATGTAGAAATTCAAAGAATCTGTTGCGTCCTTCCAAAACTCGAACAAGAGCTCATCCTTAAGAACTAAGGTGAGCCAGTCAAATTGATCATTATTCCTAATAAAGCTGAGTGAGCTTTTAGTAGACAGAAGGAGGAAATTTTAGGAGAAAGATCTTTCGTCGCAATTGGAAGATTTGGGTTGCAATCCCTCTGCACAAGTAGCCACAGCCCTCTTCCAAACATTTGTTATGGTATCCAAGAACTGCTAATTTCAGGCAATCGATCTCACCATAAAGTTCGTAATCCAGGACAAGATCAAATAGTTCTCAGATTCCCATTGCAACTAATCTGGAGAAGTTTAAGCAGTATCCAATATAGTACCCTGAACATAACCAAACATTCATTTGCTCTTCAGGGAAAGAGTAATAGATTGAGTATGTGGTAAGTAATTAGAGACATTCAGGTGTATAATAGTAATTTGTGGTGTATTGTGATCATGACTTGACCGGATATATCCCCTGAAAATCAAGGTAGAGGAAGAAGCCCCGACTATGGAAGAGATAGTAGGATATTCTCTGTTCTCCTGCATGATGATTCAAGAATAGAAGTCAAGGAATCAAGGGGAAAAACAAAAAATAAATCTCTAGGGTTTACTGATAGAACGAAGGGAGAACCAAGATACATGAAGATTCCTAATACGATCTGCGGATCCGCATCAAGTCACAATCAGTGAAGAGATAGAGGAGGAAGAATCATATCCTCAAATAAGAAGGAAAAAGACGTTGAAAATAAGTATTAACACCTCATTTCTGAAAACTAAGGTTCGCGACTGCCAACTGTCGACGGCCCTTACGGAAGACGGGAGAAGCATCAACAGGAGACGGGAGACTGAACTGGCGGCGAGAGTGCGAGAGAAAAAGTGAACGAAGATGGGTTGACGTGCGACGGGATGCTGGATGCGAGAGCCACCGGCGTTGTGTGAGGGTTTGCGGAAGAAGGGATGTGGAAAACTCTAGGGCTCTGATACCATGTTAGATTTTAGGAAAATACATTCATATCATTATTACAAGGGGTAGGAACTCGTGAAATGTGGAGATGAGAAAAACACATGAAATACATGAAATGATAAATGCTAAATGTCTTCATCTGTCAATTTATTGACTTAGTTGTAAGTGGTGGTTACAATCCTAAGCTCAAAACAAATATCATATTGGGATGATTTTGAAATTTTACATCGAGGGTAGGAACTCGTGAAATGTGGCGGTGAAAACCACCACTTTTGGCTCATGTTGGATCAATGTAACCTAGCCAAAAATGACTGAAACTTTTCCAAGTATACTTCAATTAGACCTATCTGCTTAAATGAAAACACTGTTGGGCAAAGGAGCAAATCTAATATTGCAATATTGCTTGAAATTATCCCCAGTCATGTGATCTTTTTCATTTCCCATCCGACGAAACATTGTTGGACAAGCTCGCAGAAGGTGAAAAAATCCCAAACCAATCCATTTTATCATAGTTTCCAGCTAATTGTCGAAGAATTTTTCATGCCTTGTTAACCTACCAAACGAGTACACTGTTGGTATATGCTGAAAACTCCAACTAACACAGAGGTGAATAGTGTTGATGTTGATTCTCTTTTCCGTCAAGGCATCGGAGAGAAAAGGGGGCTATTGTAATCTCTGGTTATTGTTGGTCTACTCGCACCCGTCTTCATTGGCACCTTGTGGTGGGGTGAACGGTGAAGGCTGCCTAATGCAACACCTCGGTAGTTGCCTGATTAGTAGTGATCATCCTCATCATTTACATTACTACTAAGAGGCCCACGATTGATATTAAACGCACAAGTGAACTTGGATTTTCAATGTGGGACTATATTCTCAGCGTACTCCGTCATGTGTAGGATATTTGTCCACTAACACGAATATTTTCTTTTTTACCGAGTTACAAGGGAGTGGGTCATTGGCTCTATCTTACTCTGATATCATGTTAGAACTTATGCATCCAACCTAAAATCAATTAGTTATAGGTGGAGAAACCTAAGAATTGGTTATAGGTTGAGAAACCAATGATCTATATTAAATGCACAAAACTACAAGAGTTTCATAACGCGGAATTAAAAAGAGATCAGTTTTTGAATATAAGACTACAAATTAGTAGATCACAGACTGACTTCATAATATGCAATGTTAGTAAAGATGATATTAGAAATTATAATTCTATCTTACTAGAAGAGAAAGAGATACTAAGACTAAGATTTAAGTTAGATTGATTAGTCAGAAAAATGAGAAAATAGATGAGCATATAATTTCTAGGGGTTGGGTGAGTGGGTAAAATGGACAGGTATCTCGAGAGTTTTATGAGACATGAGGAAAGTCTGGAGCTTTTAAGGTAAATTTTATAAAATCTCAATTAACCTCACAATGTTGCATGGGTGTTGGCCAATAAAAAAAAATCATTGATATTTAAGTTGAATGAGACAAAAAAGAAAATACTAGATAAATGTCACAAAACAAAAAAAAGATAAAATAATGAAAGACTATATTAGAGAAATAATGGAAGTAATATCTACAAAGATAAGAAAGTAGAAAATATACTTAAATTTGTTTGTGCACGCATAAGGTTAAAAAAGAGCAAAAATTAGATAATGAGAAACGGTAGTGCAACACCCAATTGGAATATAAGGAAATGAAGATTCATAACCATAGCTAGGGTAAGGCTATTGACGATGATAACAATTTAGAACTCCTACCATCCCCATGGCTTCTCCCAACACATATGACATGCCAAGCAAGCGAAATTGGGGATAACCCCGAGTTATGATGGTTATTAATATTAATAACTAACTATATTTAATAATGCCAAAAATACCTACTAATATATATCATAAGATATTATTTCCATTATAACAGAATGATGAAGGATAATGAAATCATTTAAAAACGAAACCAAATGTCAGATAAGAATGAAACTCTAATCTGTGTTTATAAAAAATATATTGCAAAGGAGATCTGCAAAGTACCTCACTTTCATAACAATGAGAAAATATACAATGTTATCATGAAAGAAATGGAAACATTTTTGTAAACTCCCATGATATAAACAGGAACAATTACCTCTTCCATACTCATGCTAGGCCTACTAAAGTTTCTCCTTATTCGGCCAATTGAGCGAGCACGAGCGCGAGTTGCTGTTCTGGTGAATGGATGATGAAATATTGGTTGTCCAAACAAAGATGGAAGCAATGCCTCTCTCTGTGTATCATAAAGATAAAATAATGTATGACTAATAAGTACATAAGGTATGCAGCATTCAAAGTGAATTCCGAGAATGAAGAAGATCTCTCTACTACATCAAGAACATTATGATTAAAGAAAAAAACAAAGCATGAGGCACTACATATCATAAATTGGAAATACTACCTTTGTTCAGCAACAAGCAACAGCCTTGGGGGGGGGGGGGGGGGGGGGGGGATTTTCTAAATAATTCTTTTATCTTTTTACTAACATTATCATTTAAATTTATGTTAGATGCAAACAAAATTATAATTTCTACTCCAGAATTTTCAAATTTACTTTCTTGTTATGTTCATGGAAGCTCCATCCAGAAAATTTTCATACTTGAAGCAAATGAAAAAAAACAAGTATTGCATGCCAGAAAAGAGAATGGAGAATGAAATTATGGAGAAAAGAAGCTGCTTTTTAAAGTTAATTTATGTTAAATGCAAAAAATAATGTTGAAAGTAGGAGGAAAATATAAAGTGCATTATATTCATCCTCAAAGGGAAATTAAATAGGAAATACATACACTCATGAAGACTTGACACACCGTGTGCGACTAAACTCACTCACTACTACAAAACACTAATAGACCGATGTTACAGATCCGCCGTCAATTATTATTATTATTTAATTATATGTTGAGTCACGTTTATCGAGTCGTGTCGTAGCGTTTAAGTGTTTTAATATTTTGTTGTATGTTTGTGTTATTTACGATTATGTCACCGGCGTCTATATATAGGGTCATAGGGGTCATGTAACTCTCATGGAAGAATTAATCTAAAGTTTCCTTTGTCTCTCTAACTTCCCCTCTCTCTAGTCTTCCCTTCTCCCTTCTAGGGTTTCGTCCCTCCCACACCTCAGTCGGCCCTTCCCCTCGCCGGATTCCTCCTGGAATTTATCCGTGATCGTAATAATTGGTCCGACCTGCCGTGCCGCCCGCCAGCTTGCCGTCGATGTTTTGATTGTGTCACCACGGCCACTTGTCGAATCACACATTCCGCTGACTCGCGTATTCACGACCCCATCTCCTGTCGTTTTCGGGCACGTCCACTGCAGGATCGCGCAATATCGCCAATTTGCAGGGTTTCGCTACCTGCTGCGTCCCTGAGCCGCCCTACAACAGGTCCCCGCCGATTAGCTTCCCGGACCGCAGGCGAACTTCCGATTTCGCCAAGTTGCGGAGTTCCTGTTCCGCAATTTCCCATCCGCCAACTTCCGCAGGGTTCTGCCTTCCGCAGCTTTCCACTTACACACCTGTGCGGCACGATCCACTGATCTGCAGCAGAATAGCCCCAGCACACGTCGCAGTTATCCGCAAATTGTCGCAGGAAGGCAGTCGGCGAGACGCGTGCCACCGACTTGCACTCCGCCCTTTCTACACCCCAACCGGATGCAGCACTTGGGTCGTTTATAGATAGATTAGAATTAGGAGCACCTTTAGGACTTAGATCCAAAAGGCTTCGCCTTCTTCTCTTTTGGTGCCAGAGGCCTCGCCGGCAATCTCGTAATGGCTCAAGACCATTACAACATCTATGAGTACTGGCAGCATGGGTTTTTTATAGAAGCTATGCATGGTAGGAATCTTATAAATCTCAAGGCTATCGGTTGGCACTTTACATGGATACATGATGAAGGCTTTGGAAGGGCTGTTAAAAAAAGACTAGATGGAGCTCCTTGAAATCAACAATGATGTGTATTGTTTAACGAGGCAATTATAAGAAATTTTCCCCATGCGCATAATGATCATTGCCCGTTCCCTTGCGGTTATCGAGTTTACCTACGAGCAATAGGGCCCTGCGTCCATTCAAATTTGAAGTTGTCTGATTAACCTATTCTACCTCTGCTGATTTAATAAGAGAGATGAGCAACTTTGGCAATTTTATTAATCCATAACAAATCTTACAGAAAAGTGAAATAATGGAATCAGTTATGTCCACCTTTGTCAAAAATTCGGTGGTGGAACTTGAAGATGGAAAAAAGGTTGCTTTCAAGACAGCAGTTATGAAACAACTAGTTGATAATCATTATATTGATTTTAGTGTCTCATGAGAAGTTATGTCTTCACATTTAAGGATAAGTGCAAAGAACGAACTTGGAGTATCAAAAGGCCGTACACCCACAAATAAAGAATCTTGAAGGTAGAAATAGGAAGTGCAAGACAAAGAAGGGAAAAGAGGGTCAGCTATAAATCACTCTACGCTTGTAGAAATGATGAAAAATTAGTCAGATATAAAGTCGCAAAAAAAAACTAAACAACAAGTAAAACAAAATGTCAAACTTATGAAGAATTTTATAAGCCGCTAGATACCAAAGATGGAGAGTGTGATATATATAAAATTGCTCGAGCTAAAGAAAAGGAAACGAGAATTAAGCCCAGTAAAATGCATAAGGGGTGAAACAGATACAGTTTTGACAGATGATATGAATATTAAAGAGCGATGGAAAAGATACTTTTATCAACTCTATAATGAAACAAAAGACAATGAATTGAACTTGAAAGACTTAAGTAAAAAGGAGGAGTATAAAAACATAATGTTTTATCGTAAAATTCAAGTATCAGAGGTAAATGATGCTCTAAAGAAGATGAAAAATGGAAAGGCGGTTATGTCAGACAATATACTCATTGAAGTATGAAAATGTCTAGGGAATAAAGAAATTTTTTGGCTTACATGTTTTTTCAATAAGATACTAACGTCAAAAAGAATGTCAGACCAATGGTGAGAAAGTATCTTGGTATTTTGTATGAGAATAAAAGAGATATACAAAATTGTGTTAATTACAGATAAATTAAATTGATGAGTCATAATATGAAACTATGAGAACAAGTAACAGAAAGACAAGTAAGACGGAGACTAACATCTCGGAGAATCAATTTGGATTCATGTCAGAGCGGTCGACCATGAAAGCTATACATCTCTTGAGGAGACTCATTAACAACTACCGAGAAAGAAAACAAAATTTACATATGTTGTTTATCAATCTTGAGAAGGCTTATGATAGAGTTCCAAGAGAGATCTTATGGAGAATCTTAGAAAAGAAAGGTGTAAATGTATCATACATTGACATAATCAAAGATATGTATACAAATTTAGTGACAAGGGTGAACATCTGGATGATTAATATAGGAATTCCCTATCAATATGGGCTTACATCAAGGTTCAGCTTTTAGCCCTTATCTTTTTACCTTTATCGTAGATGAGCTCACCGGTCATATCCAACAAGCAATACCTTGGTATTTATTGTTTGCAGATGATATCATTTTGGTCGATGAGACGCGTGAGGGTGTAAACGCAAAACTTGAATCTTAGCGAGACACTTTAGAAAAAAAAAGGCTTTAGATTGAGCAGGGCAAAGACAGAGTATATGAAGTTTAAATTTAGCAGTGCAAGAAGGAATAATGACTTTGTTATTAAGTTGGGTGATCAAAATATTTCTTGTAGTGAGTGTTTTAAATATCTTAGATCGATAGTTCAAAAAGACTGAGGTATTGATAAAGATGTGACACATAGAATCCAAGAGAATTGATTGAAGTGGAGAGGCGCGTTAGGGATCTTATGTGATCGTGAAGTACTATTAAAACTTAAGGGAAAGTTTTATCATACTACGATTAGACGAGCAATGCTTTATGATTCCGAGTGTTGGGCAGTGAATTGTGTACATGAGCAAAACATGGGAGTTGCGAAGATGAGAATGCTTAGGTGGATGTGTGGCATTCCCACGATTTCTCCAGTCTCCTATGTTACCGCCGCCGCCTACTCCACCCTCCCCTGCTACCGTCGTCGCCTTCTCCACCCCCGCCACTATTTCTCCAGTCTTCACAGCCCCCTCCCGCTCGACAATCGCCCGGCCGGAACTCTACAGCCCCTCTACCAAAGGAATCCACGCCTAAATATCTTTTTGAAGCCCTACCAACCTCCTCCACTCACCCCACAGCCTTCAAACACTACCTACCAGCCAAGATCAACCCAAATTCCTTTTTCCAACCCTAATTCACCGCAAACAACACCATTTAGACTTTCAGACAACCACTACTTCCACCAGCATCATTTAGGGTCTGTTTGGTTTGGTTGTTGCTGATGAAAAGCTGCTGATAAAAAAATGTTGATTCCGGAAAACAGTGTTGTTAAAAAACTGTTTGGGTGAAATGGAGTTTCCAGAGCTTATTGACAAGTTGTTTTAACAAAACTGTTTGGCAAAAATGGAGTTTTCATATGTGAATTTTTTTTTAATTCAGTTAACTTTTTTTTGATACCTAAAATAGTTTTACATTTAGTGGTATTGCAGAGGTTAGTGGTATTGCTTCAGATCTGCAGCTCCAGAAATCCTAAGTATAGAGAAAATTGCACACCTTCAGTTTAGGGAAGATCCTATGCTCCTATGGAGGAAATGTACATAGGAAGTAGAGAATAAAAACAAAAAGAGAAGGATGTATGTTGGTTTACCCGAAAGGTGGTCGCCGGAGGAAGCTTCCTCCGTCAGGCCGTTGTCGGAAGTGGTGGCGGAAGCGTGCGCACGATGACGAGAAGGAAGAGTGCGGAGCAGTTGTTGGTTTACGAAATCGCACAGGATGTAAATGCAGCCGTAGTTGGAGCTTCGCAGGGTTCGGGAAATCGCCAGGAAGAGGAAGACGAAGCGGAGGAGCTGCGGCGCGACTTTGCTGGAGAAAAAAATCGCGGTTGAAGCCCTAGGTATAAAGGACGGATATTTAGAAACGTCGTTTGATGTTCATTGCTTCATATTGTATAGATTTCTTGTATTGCTAATAATATTTGGTTTAGATTAATTTAACTATCATATATCTTTATTGACGTTAGCCGACCCCACTATAGTGGGATAAAGGCCTGAGTGTTGTTATATCTTTATTGACGTGCAAAATCTATTCGCTTCGTATTTTAATTTCATTGCACTCTCACTTAATTTTGCAATTGTTGTCTCATTACTGCAGTTGAAGAAAGATATGCTTAATTTTTATTAGGACAACATAATGGCTATTTATAGCCTACATAATGACTATTACAATACTCCTCGAGATTGGCGAAATATATTCACTAAACTCATCTTGTTACAACCTCTGATCATATCCTCTGAATTGAGTCCCTTGGTCAATCAATCTGCTATCTGACCCTTGGTCGAGACGTGACTCAACTCCAGTAGCACACTATCAAGTTTTTCTTTTATGAAAAACCTATCAATCTATATATGTTTGGTTTGATCATGTTAGACTGGATTATTTGCAATATTGATAGTTGACTGACTGTCACACCACAGCTTCATCTTGACTCCTTGATCGAACTTCAGCGCCACAAGCATCTCTTTCAGACATAGAAGTTCTGCAACCCTTAATGTCATGGCTCTATACTCTGTCTCTGTCGTTGATCGAGCCACAACTGACTATTTCTTGATCCTCTAGGATACCAGGTTACCTCCCAAAAATATACAATAGCCTGAAGTGGACCTCCGGTCATCTGCACATCTTTCTCAGTAAGAGTCACAGTAGCCTTTAATTTTCATGTGCTCGTTCATTCTGAACATCAGCCCCTTGTCAGGAGAATTTTTCAAGTACTGCAGAAGTAGGTACACTGCACCCATATGGCCCTTCTGTGGGTCATACATGCAGCGAGCGGCTCACAACGCTCACAGCAAAAGAGATATCCGGGCGAGTGTGGTTCAAGTAAAACAACCTCCTAACAAGCCTTTGATACATATCACGATCCACTGGTTCCTTGGCCTCAACATCCAGCTTACACTTCTGATCGATTGGGGTTACAGCAGGCTTGCACCCCAACATCCTCGTTTCTGTGAGGAGGTCTAAAGCATATTTTCTTTGGAAAAGGACTATCTCATTTGCCTGGTAAGTTATCTCAATCCCAAGGAAAAACCTAAGAAGACCCAGATCATTCACCTTAAACTCCTTGCACATAGCCCCTTGAGGCAATCAATCTCCTGCTCATCATCCCCTATGATGATCATGTGGTCCACATACACCACGAGAATGGTGATATGACCTTTATTTTGCCTGAAAAACACTGTGATTTGCCTTTATCTGTTGATAACCCATTCCAATCATTGCCTTCCTGAATCAGTCGAACCACGAACGAGGTGATTGCTTCGGCCCATAGAGGGACTTCTTCAACCTACAGACTTTGTCTTATGTCTTGGCTATGCCAAACCCTGGTGGTATCTCCATGTACACCTCCTCTGCTAGATCTCTGTGAAGAAATGCATTCTTCACATCTAGTTAGTGCAGCCTTCATCCATCATTTACTGCCAAGTTGATCAGGGTCCTGACGGTGCTCGTCTTCGTAACAAGTGCAAATGTCTCATCATAATCAATGTCATAAGTCTGATTGTACCCCTTGGCAACCAATCAAGCCTTGCAGCGCTCAACCTGTCCCTCTGGATTATGCTTCACAGTGAACGCTCATTTGCACCCAACAACTTTCTTATCCTTTGGAAGTTGTGCCAATTCTCAAGTCTTGTTCTTCTCAAGAGCCATCATCTCCTCATTTATCGTTGTCCTCCACTTCGGATCGTCTTTAGCAACCTACCAATTGTTAGGTAGAATAATACTATCCAACGATGCAATGAATGCTCTGTGAGAAGAGAAGAGAAGATATGATCATAAGAGACAAATGAAGCAAGGTCTCAATCGTATCGATCAAGAGAATTTCCCGCATTGCTGCGAGTAGTCCTCCGAGATGTGACAGTTGGGGGAGGAGAAGTAGAGGGAAGGATATTACCTAAAGCTTTCGATGTTCCAAGACTAGGTACAGACGTAGCCAGGCCCCAGGGGACTGGGAATTGGACTGGGCATAGGCACTGGAGCTGGTATTGTTGGCAGCTTCCCCATCCTACTGTATGTAATTAGCTCTCCCTGGGTGGTAGGTCAAACATCTCGCCTCTCCTTCTCAATCTCCTCCAACTTCTCCTCATCTGCTGATCCTCCCTGTCATACCCTCAGATTTGTCACCAACCTCTCCCTCTCTCGCCTCATATCTTCGGTATCTGACAAATCTGGTGTGGATAGTGCTCCCTCCTAGCAGTAGTACTGCTCCAACTCTCTAAAGTGAACATTCATGACTCACAAAGCTTCTTTTCTCCACTGGACTCCAGCACGCATACCCCTTATGGGTACGGGAGTGGTCCACAAAGATACACTTGATTGCCCTCGCATCGAGCTTACCAATACCCGACCTGTTATCTTTTACAAAGCACACATGAAAATACATTCAGAGGAAGGATCCCCCATTATGTCCATACAGCAGCTGACACGGAGAGTTCCACCCCAAAACCTGTGATGGCATCCTGTTGACCAGCCGTGCCGCTATCAACACTGCATATCCCCACAAACTCTAAGGAACCTTCATGTTGAGCATCATACTCCTTGCCACCTCCATAAGATGTCTGTTCTTTCTTCTGTCACTTCATTTTGTGTCGGTGTGTATGCACAGGTAGTCTGTTGTAATATCTCATGGGCTGATAAGTACTCCTTCATTGCCTTATTAGTGTATTATGTCTCATTATCCGTCCTTAATACCTTAATCATTGTAGTATATCGTGTCTGAACATACTTATGAAAATCACGGAAGTTAGGTAAATACCTCACTCTTATTTTTCACCAAATATAACCACATAACACGGGAGACACAATCAATAAAAATGACAGAGTACTTAAAACCATTCAAAAAACTTACAGTACAAGGTCTGCATACATCAGAATGAACTACTAGGCCTGTGCAAAAGGAACCGAAGAACCGAGAACTGAACCGAAACTGAACCGAATTGGACGGTTCGGGTCGGTTCCTGTGTTGATCGGTTCGGGTCTGGATACATGAAATATGAGAACCGGCGGTTCGGGTCGGTTCTCGGTTCCTGCAGTCGGGTACCCGAGAACCGACCCGAGTTAGTATTTAATCTTAATAATTTGATATACACTCCTATGACAATGAGCTATCCGATGTCCGTGTCCGGAAAATTTAAACCTAATAGTAATATAATCTAAGATTTTAAGTAATTTTATATTTAACATTAATAATATAATATATACTATATGTTTATAAGTTAATACTTAATATTAAACATCATCACATCAGGCTCATCAGTCATTTAACCCCGAACCCCCCAAAGCCCGAACCCTAGCATTTCTTGTCGGCGTTGTCGCTCCCGAATTCTTACCAGCATACCGTGACGGCGCGACTCCAGTGAGTCAGCGAGCCGGCGTTGCTTGCATGCTTCCTCCTCTCCCGATTTCATCCTGTCGCTCCTCTCGGTTTCTTCCCAGGCCCACCGGCGCTGCTTCTTCCACTCCCGCGACCGACATTTCTCGTCCCCAAGACTCCGATGATGGTAAGAATCGAACCCTCCTCTAGTCCTCTAGTCTTCCTTGCTGACTTGCATAATTGTATGGATTATTTATTATCAAGTTCTGTTATGGACATCTATAAGGATTATTATCAAGTTATGATTAACATTGAGAATCTATAATATCCCCCAATTTGTTCTTTCGATTAAGATGCAACAATTTATTTGGTTACATGAATTATTTAGCTTAGTAGCTTTCGATTTGAAGTTGTTTCACTATGATTGTTTCTAAATTTTCTGGATGTTATTTTAGGATGAAGACCCGAGCTTGTAAGAATGTGCATGCCTGGAAACAGAAGAATGTAGCATCTCAGATTAATTAATAGAAGTAATAGTTTCAACGTGTCTCTAGTTAGCTCTCCGTAGAATTAGCATTATTACCCAGCATGTCCAAATATTGTACCATTAATACTTGCACAACCTTCAATATTTTTTGGAAGACTAGTAGAACCGAGAACCGAACCGGAACCGAACCGAACAATTTGGTTCGGATTCGGTTCTATATTTATGAACCGTGGGTCGGTTCCGGTTCCAAAAACTTGGAACCGAACATACATGGGTCGGTTCCTATTTTGAGTGGAACCGAACCGATCCGAGTTGCACCCCTATGAACTACATCAAAAACAGAAGAGCTTCTCCGGTCTGTACTAATATATAAACTCCTGCTAAGCGTGTCTAAGTCGCAAGCGTCATATACCAATTTATCTTTATTTGCCTTTTGAAAAAGAATAGGAAATAACCTAGCTATGGTGTTAGACAAAGGGTGTGTGATGGAGTACAAGTGTATCATATGCACTTGCTCTCTATCCTTCAGCTGTTGTCTCCTCTACCACAGAAACAAGAGCTGCGCCTAATCCTCTCTGCTCTAGATACCACAGCCCGTCATGTCATTGTAAAAGAGTAGTGGAGGCAGAAAAAGCAGACATATTGTCGAGGTAGAACAAGCCACCACTTTCAGTCTCAGTAGCAATTGTCTCTTTGGACTGATGATCCTGAAAAGAGCAAGTAGATGGTGTAAAAATAGTCGTGCAATTTAGCTGCTTACACAGAGAGGTAACAGAAAGTGGATTGTACAGAAACGTTGGGACATAAAGAGTGCCCGCAAGTTGAAGAGGAGTAACATGCACTACTCCGGAGCCACACACAGGAGACGTAGAACCGTCCACAATAAAAACCGGAGGTAACCGGTTATGCTTGTCCAACCAAGAGAATAGATGAGGATGGTCTGTCATATGATTCGTAGCACCATAATCAATAAGCCACATACTCGTAGTGGTCACATCAGCACTACCTGAAGAGGTAGCAAGAGAAGTAGACTTTTTTGAATAGTGTCACCCGGAGTAGAGCGAAGATAAGGATGCTTGACCCAGCAACGAACAACAAGGTGACCAATCTTGCCGCAGTGAGAACATAGATATCTAGAGAAGCCACGGCCACCAGAGCGGCCTCCACGACCACTGGGAATATCAAGATAGGCCCGATGAGCTACAGTGTCAGAAGAAGGGAGAGAGGCAAGTAAAGGTCGCTGGAGTAGAGTAGTAACAGCTAAAATATGTGCAGCAGTAGCATCCAGAGTATGGGTATCACATTCTCCAAAAAAATTTTATTGAATCATATCATAAGAGTCAGGCACGTGAAGCAAATATCAGAAAACCAGAAGTTCCTGAAAGTGCTTATGTTGTTCGGTAAGATCAGCAGAAAAGGGGCGATGTTGAAGAAGCTCAGCGCCAATAGCTTGCACTTCCTGATAGGCAACAACAAGAGTCATGACAGGTCGGGCAAAAAGATCCGCATACAATGTATATATGCGGGAAATTTGAGCTTCTTTGGAGTATAGGACAGCAAGATGATTTCAGGCAGCTTTAACCGTCACATCATGTCGAATGACGAGAATGCACTCATCAGATAGACTGTTGGCAAGCCACATTCTTACCAGAACATCACTGGCATCTCAGTCGTCAAAGGCAGCAGACCCATAGGCAGGAGGGTCATCAGTAAGATGATGGCGCGTACGCTGAGAGCGTAGAAGAAAGACAAAAGAAACACTCCATTCTAGATAATTCGGTCCAGTGAGTTTGGAGGAAATACTCAGATTGCCAGAGGCAGAGCCAGGAGCGGGAAGAACCAGAGGAGCAGATAGAGTTGAAGATGAGAAGTCTGAGTTCTCCATAGAAGAAGAGAAGAAGCCGGGAAGAAGAGCCAAGTCGCGCGGTTAAAGAAGAGAAGACGCGCGATTAAAGAGAAGTCGCGCGGAGACCGGCAGAGAGATTCTAACCGCCCGGTTAGAAGAAGAGGTCGGAAAGGAGGAGAAGACCGCAGTTAAGGAAAGAAACCGTGATGAAGCAAGACTGCGTGGACAACAGATAGAGATCGCGCGAAGAAAGTGAGGACAAGAAAAAAAGCAAGTCGCGGGAGGAGCGACAAGCAAAGGGAGGCCGGGAGGGAAACCGCGATTAAGGAAACCGTGGGAAGAGGCAAGAGAGAAGAAGAGCGAATGAGAGGAGACCGCGGTTAACGAAATCGCGGCAAGAGAGAAGAAGAAGATGCGGTTAAAGAAACAGTAACCTCTTGCACTACCGCTTGCTGAAAAAACATAAATCGGAGCAAATGGACCAAAAGCTCTGATACCATGTGAGAAAACAGGTAAATAACAGAACTTTATTACTCCAAAAAGATACATAATACATGGGTATGCCCCATGTTTATAGAAAAAGGGGGAAAAGAGAGAAAACAAGAGAGAAAATAAACAACACCTGTCGCAAGCGACTAGGCGGTTACACAAAAATTTAACCGCTCAGATTATGCGGTTAGAAAAAGCTAATTGTACAACTACAAAACTCCAATGCAAGCTTTGTCCTCTGTCTGCCTTCAATGTTATAGTTGCGATTAGCACAACCTAACTGCGAGATAAAGTTGCGGTTAGACAAAGTCTATCCGCCAGACCGCACCAGAGGTTGTTTGAGAACTCCGAACACCAGGTCTGACCGCCAACTAGATCTGACCTCAGCAGTCCGCTCAGCTACCTTAGAAACATTGGCAGACTGCCAGACCGGTCTGCCTATCCAGACCACCAGACCGAACCTGTCCGTTGGTGCTAGCCGCCAGACTGCCTAACAGCACCGGCTCCAACACTACCAAGCTGTAAAGGACAGACCGCTACTACATATTGTTTGTCTGTCAGAACTGTCTGTCAGGCCTGTCCGTCGGGCCTGTCCTCCAGACCATCAAGAGCTAACCGCCAATTCTGTCCGCCAGACCGCTGTGACTCCTTATGTTTTGACATAAATAAAGAGACTGATGGGGAATAGTTCTTCATGGGAGGGCTGGAGCAGTAGGCCGGACGAATCTTGAAAGAAGCGGCGGGGTAATGCGTCCAATGCAGCAGGGTGATGCGTCCAATGCAGCGGCGCGGCTGATAGCGTGAAATTTCAATCAGGGACTGAAGCTCGAGAGAGGAAGCGAGCTAATACATGAGCCAAGAGGAGTTTTCGGGACTCGACTTGCTTTGATAGCATGTGAAATTACAAGCGATGCGGCGCAATAATTATTACTTCACTTAACTTAAACACAAATACATGTACACATTTATACACGGGAGGAATGACACCTTAACTCCAAACCACAATGTGAGACTAAACCATACAAGATTCTCCTAATGGGTCATAGAGGTGGATCTTTACATTGGGCTTTACAAGACTTTTTTTCCATAAACTACAATTAGATGAAGACAATTTTCAGTAACATAGACGAAGAAAAAAGACATGTTGATACGGGGCATAAGCCTTGTTGACTTCCATAGTTCCATCAGAAGGCAATGATAAGTTGACATATTGAATAACTTTTAATGGCATTTACCGGAAGCATTATTACAGATGTGCATTTTGTAATGGTTCTTCAAATAAGTTCGAATGCTTGAAAAATTAAGTTAACCAGATAAGAATGGTTCTGCCTCCTAAGAGAAGCATGGAGATTCTCCTCTTCCTGCAGTAATGACCGTTCTATAGTTGACTCAACCTGGCCATGGGATAAAAAGTAAATTTAACCATGACTAGAACCACAGTAAGCAGTCAAGTTTGGCGTATTATACATAAATGAAACAGGAGAAGTAAATATTAGTTAACCATACACAGAAATACCATTTTGAAAAAAAAACAGCATTTATCAGGGGAACAAGATAAATAAATAAAATAACCTCTGCAGCTCCCACTGGTGGTGATTCCAAATAAAATTGTTCTTGGAGCTGGCGAGCTAGTATCTCATCTGATTCAAGTTGTATAGACTTAGCAATAGATTCATCAGAAAGTTCCTGATTGTCCTCTGTGGTGGAACAATCCAATTCATCAATCTCTACAATTGGTGGCAGTGCAGTATCAATCCTCACTGATTTCCTACTTCTTGTTGTACGTGAGTTCAAAGGTCTCCTTGATCTCCGATCACATAATATACTTGAGCTAGCAATTGTTGAGCTTGAGCACTCACCAGTATTAGAATGAGTGAAGCTATTTTTTCGTTTTCCTGTATGCTGTGGAACTTCTGAGTCCAATTTTAAAGATCCATGAACTTGGGTACTATTTTCTCCGGATTGTACGGCAGCTACTTCAGGTTTTTCAGCAACAGAAAGAGATCTACCTTTTGAAATTTCAACTCTAGAACTAGATAAATGACTAGACACGCTTTCAATTGCACAAATGCCAGTGGTATGTCCGGTCCTGCCGGGGTCAGAATCCATGTCTGAAATGATAGTCAATTCCTTTCCAGGTAACAAGCAGGATCTGTAGAAAGCACTAGTGAAGTCAAAAGACAAGAGAAACTTCCAAGTGAAGATCAATTGCAAGTTAGAAGCATGTTCCAAACATGTAACTCAAGCTAAGAGAACGTTCAATTTAATGAACCGCATGGCAAGTTTGCCTTCTCTTTTGAAATTAGATACTCCAATCAATTTGAGAAAAGTAACAGAAGTATTATGAACCTAGAAGGGGCGGGGCGCTCTCTATTGAAGCTGAAGTTAACATACTGCATTCTCATATAATATTTAGAACACAACGTTGAAAAAAATTAAAGGAAGTTGCATTAGACTATCAAAAATGCCAGAACAGTATAGCTATATCCAAACAACAATGTTTGAAGGCTACAAACACCTTCATTAGGCCATTACCACTGCTAAGTATCTTTTATCACACTTTCCTAATAATCTCATGTGTCTAGCTCCCAACACAGTATTGTCAAACTTATTTATATTTCACTAACTCAACAACCTTCAAACATTTTCTATTTATCCAAGATCATTGACCCAAAAAATTCCAACATCCTTGATGATACCTTATAGTGATTTGAAATTATACAGAAGCTGGTAAAATAACACGAAGTGCTCATAACAATGATTGCTCCTTTTCATAAACAAATTATCTCACCTGGATCTCTGCTTGGCTGACACTTTGCCTTCTATATGGGTAACACAAAAGACCAGATAAGTTCTCCGGCGTATTCAAGGCATAAATTGGTTGAGGCTCTATTTGTCTGGGCATTTTGCAACTCCGTTTTGGGCAAACGCCGCCGGAAGGAGGGTAAACAAATGAACCTCCGGCGGCGTTTGCTCCGTTTCCACCCGCCCGCCTTGAGAAACGCCCCAAAAAGCTCCGTTTGGAGCAGCCACCTCCCCCCTCCGATTCAAACTCTCCGTTTCCACCCGCCGGATCGACCCGCCACCGCTAAAACAAATGAAGCCTGAGTTTGCTATTAATTATGCAGTTATCAAGTTGTATAAACGTGTGAAAGGTAAGGAAGTAATATGTATTTCTAGAGGACAAAATTTGAATACCAATGAAGCTTATTGATTATAAGAAATAAAAAAGTTTTGATAGGATTTCCATATGCAATGCAAAAGTGCGGTGATTCATATAATAGGCTTAAGAGTTAATACTAAAGGGAAAAGAAATTATGTAGAACAGTTTAGGGAAGAGTAAAGAGATATAAACTTTTTGATAAAGAGATGTAGATAATATGATATTATGATCATAATTAAGGATGAAGATACCAAGTAGAACTGAAAATTACTATTTTAGAAATTATTAAATGAAAATTTTAACAGAATATTTTGGAAGAGCAAATAATGAATAATGAACAAAATAATGAGGTATATTATAGCCCAAACCATAAAGGTGAAATGAAATCAATTTTGTAAAAGGTGCATAAACGTAAGACTTTAAATTCAGATAATATATTATTGAAATTTGAAGTTATGAGAGATTTTGATGTGGTTTGGCGTGACAGGTACTTTAAATAAATTTGAAGGATTAAGAGAACGTCAACTAACTAGTACTAATATTTAAGAACAAAATAATGTTCAAAATTGTGCTAATTCTATAGAAATTAAAAATATGAGCCAAAAATGAAGCTACTAGAAATAGTTATGGACCATCGGCACACAAATATTATGTCAATTTCAAAGAATCAACTTGATTTATGAAAGCAACAATAATAGAAAGATATAAAGTGCAAAGAAAAGATTTTCACATACTTTTTATTGATCATGAAAAGGCGGAAGATCGTGTGCCAAGAGAATTGATAAGATGTGCATTAAAAAAACTGTGTGAAGGATATGTACAGAAAAACCTACTAATAATTGTTGAATGGTGGGCTAACCCTCGTCAGGACTGTGACCCGCCAGCCAGACTACAGTCCGAGCATCCCAACCAAATCACACCAGGCTAACCATCGTCGGGACTTTGACCATTATTGAAAGGGTAAGTTGTTGAGGGTAGGATTCGATCCCACAACCTCCTTTATAAGAGAATGTTAACAACTCCTATACCCAAGTGCATTGCAGCAAACTTGGGTATAAGAGTTGATGTTAACATCCTCTTATAAATGAGCTTGCGGGATCGAATCCTACCCTCAACAACCTACCCTTTCAAAAGTGGTCAAAGTCCCGGCGAGAGTTAGACCACCTTTCAACAATAATAATAGTCTTTGAGAAACCAAAGAATTGTTTAGTAGCAAAAATTATGGGTGAAATGTACAAGGTTTGAAAGTATTTTAAATTAAGTTTATGTTATAAAGTAAAATATGACAAGGAATACTTGTGATGTATTTATAATAAGTTAATAACTCAAAATATTACTTTTTATGGAAAATTCAAATTGAGTGATTTTTTTTATTATTTTCTTTTGGTACTTGCATATGAATACCAACAAAATATCACACTGCCTTATGATCACACCTCTTGAAATGTATATTGTTATTGTCTTCAATCCTTGTAAACACCATTGTGTGGACCTTTATGGCACATCTCTCGCCACAGCCACAAACAGGATCATGCCACCTCTAGACTTTGTTTTTTTGACCTCCTAAAAACATCATCGCCTCACTCTTTGGACATCATTGTTTTTTTAGCTTACGAAGTGTTGTAATATTAAAACTAGCGTTGTAGGCTATAAATAGCCATGTTTACCCTAATAATAGATTTACTCTTTGTTTTCAACTTGGTATCAGATCCGGGGGGGAGAAATGGCGTCGTTCCATCGTCTTCCGTGCCGAGCGAATCCCGCTTCCGCTACACAAGCCAGATCCCACCTCCGTCGTCTTCCGTGCCGAGCGAATCTTGCCGACCTAGTTCTACTAGAAACATGAGAGTACTGCATATTAGTAACGAGGAATTTGGACATATTGCTCGTGTCAATGAATTTGTTGAAAGAGCCCAAAGCTTGTATGTATTATTTCAGTATCTAAATACAAGGAGAGAATACAAATATATAGGAGAGAAGATAGAAAAATAAATCCTATACATGATGTGGGACTAAAGAAGGAGGAAGAAAATTAGGCCATTAAATGGGCCTTTTACATGGGCTTTTCTAATACTCCCCCGCAAGCTGGAGCGTACAAGTCGTATGCGCCAAGCTTGGATAGGCACTGATAGAAGAGGGTACTAGGAAGAGCTTTGGTGAGGATGTCAGCAACCTGTTCAGTACCCGGAACGTGCTTGAGCTCGATCTTCTTCATGTGGACTTTCTCTCGGATGAAATGACAATCTACCTCGATATGCTTCGTTCTTTCATGGAAGACCGGGTTTTTGGCAATATGTATGGCAGCTTGACTGTCACAAAGGAGGAGAGCTGGTGAAGGTAGTTTAACTCCAAGGTCGGTAAGGAGACTCTCAATCCATGTGAGTTCAGAGACCACAGCAGCCATTGCCCGATATTCTGCTTCTGCTGAGGATCGAGCAACCACTGCTTGTTTCTTGCTTCGCCAAGTAATCAGATGTCCTCCAAAATAGGTACAAAACCCGCTAGTAGATCGTCGATCGTCGAGGGAGCCAGCGTAGTCGGCATCAGAGTATGCCACTAGTGTAGGAGTGGAGGATGAGGTTTTGTATACAAGTCCTTGGCCAGGAGCTGTCTTAAGATATCTGAGAATGCGTTCCACAGCCTGGAGATGAGAGCTTCGAGGAGAGTGCATATAGCGACTCACAAGTCCCACAGCGAAAGATATATCAGGTCTTGTAACTGTTAGGTAGATAAGCTTCCCAACTAGACGACGGTAATATTCTGGATTTGGTAGAAGCGAATCAGAATCTGAGCCCTGAGCACATATTTTGTGATTTGCATCCATGGGAGTGTTAATAGGTTTGCAACCAGAGTAGCCTGCATCATGAAGGAGATCCAGGCAATATTTGCGCTGAGAGAGAACCAATCCATCTGACCGTCTGGCCACTTCCAGACCGAGGAAGTACCGAAGAGGACCCAGATCTTTAGTTTGGAAGACGGAGCTCAGATGTAGCTTAACGGCCTGTATGCCGTCCAAGTCACTGCCAGTAATAATGATGTCGTCGACATATACCAACAGGAGAACCGTACCAGTGGCCTGGTGACGAGTAAACAATGAGAAGTCAGCCGAGCTGCGAGTGAAGCCAACGTCCCGGAGAGCTTTGCTGAACTTGTCGAACCATGCCCGAGGGGATTGTTTGAGACCATATAGAGATTTAAGAAGATGACAAACCCGTGACTCCCCCGTGGTCTCAAACCCGGGAGGTTGTTGCATGTAAACCGTTTCCTGAAGGTCGTCGTTCAGGAAAGCGTTCTTGACGTCGAGTTGAAACAAGGGCCACTGGCGATGGACAGCCACAGAGAGGAGAATGCGGACCGTGTTGAGCTTAGCGACCGGAGAGAAGGTCTCGTCATAGTCCAGCCCCGGTTGCTGGGTGAAACCACGAGCAACCAACCGAGCTTTGAGGCGATCAATGGTCCCATCAGGAGCATGTTTAATGACGAAAACCCATTTGCACCCAACGGGTTTCTGGCCGGGAGGAAGGGGCACCAGGGTCCAAGTCTGGTTGGCCCAAAGAGCAGCCATCTCTTCTTCCATGGCCGCACGCCACCCAGGATGTTGAAGAGCGTCCTGGACAGAAGTAGGAAGAGAGACCGAGGAGAGCGAAGTAGCCAAGGCCTGTAGAGGTGGAGAGAGGCGATGGAGAGAAACATAGTCCGCCATTGGATGAGCGGTAGAGGCCGACACCGGAGCAGCAGAACACGGAGAAGCCGAGGTCGAAGCCGACTGCAGAGGAGCAACGGGAGGAAGAGGGCGACGAGCATAGACCCGAATAACTGGGGGTCGAGGAGGGTCAATGGTGGGAGGAGGCGGAGGGATGGTGGGAGGTGAGTGGACGTGGATCACCGGCCGGGGAAGGGAGGGTGTTGTAGTAGGTGGTGGTAGAAGTGGTGGCAAAGGAGGAGGGAAGAAGGGTTGATCCTCCCGGAAGGTAACATCAGCCGACACAGAGACCTTCCGGGTGAGCGGAGAGTAGCAAACATAGCCCTTTTGGGTACGGGAGTAGCCGACAAAAATATGTTTGGCCGCACGGGGATCCAGTTTGTCAAGAGTGGGGCCCAGTTTATGGACAAAGCAGGTACAGCCGAAAACCCGGGGGGTGAGGGGGAAGGCGGGTGTGGAGGGAAAAAGAAGGCTGAAGGGGGTAGCGTTGTGGAGAACGGGAGAGGGGAGACGGTTGATAAGAAAACAGGCCGTGGACACCGCAAAGTTCCAGAAGACTTTGGGAACGTGCATGTGAAGCATGAGAGAGCGAGCCACATCGAGCAAGTGGCGGTTCTTGCGTTCAGCGACCCCGTTTTGTTGAGGGGTGTAGGGACAAGAGGTCTGGTGAACAATACCGAAGTTTGCGCAGAGAGTGGCAAACTCGTGGCTAGTGTATTCCCGAGCATTATCAGAGCGGAAAGTTTTAATGGTGGTAGAGAATTGCGTACGAGTCTCTAACACAAACGCCTGAAAGACACGCGGAAGCTCAGAGCGATCATGCAGGAGATACAACCAAGTAGTACGAGAGTAATCATCAATAAATGTTATAAAATAACGATAACCAGAAATGCTGGGAACTTTATAGGGGCCCCAAATATCAGAATGTATTAAATCAAAGGGAGCGGAGCTCCTAGTACAATGAGCTGGAAAAGAAGAGCGAGGCTGTTTGCCAATAATACAAGAATCACATTGAAAAGCAGGAAGAGAAATGTCTGGAAGCGCCTTCTGGAGGATAGGTAGAGGGGCATGCCCAAGCCGACAATGCCAATCAGACGAGGAAACGGAGGAAAGGGATGTGGGAGAGACATCGAGGAGGTAAAGCACGTTCTGCAGCCGACCCCTACCAATGGTAATCCGCGTCTGCCGATCCTGTATCAAAAAACCAGAAGAGGTGAAGGTGATAAAGCAATTCATATCAGTAGTAAGACGACCAACAGAGAGTAAATTAAAAGGCGAGGCCGGCACATAAAGAACGGAGCGAAGAGAGAGAGAGGGAGGAAGGAGGAGGTCCGCGCAGCCGGAGACCGGGACAAGCGCACCATTGGCCACAGTAATAGAGGGGGGTGAGCAGCAGCAGAGAACTGGGGCGGCCGCATGGAAGTGATGTGGTGGGTGGCTCCCGAGTCCAGGATCCAGCGAGAGCTGGAAGAGAGACAGGCAGTACCTGCAGCGGAGGTGGAGACAATACCTGCATGGGAGGTGGAGGCATGGGAAGCAGAAGGGGGGTTGAGGAGCCCCTGGAGTTGTTGCAGCTGTAGGCGAAGAGCCTCAAGATCCGTACCAGTCGGAGGAGAGCTATCGGTAACAGCAGCAGTAGGCGGGCGAGGGGGGTAGCCATGTTTCTTGTGACAAACGGCTTCAGTATGGCCATCCCGGCCGCAGTAGGTGCACTTGGGCCGTCCGCGGCCACCACGGCCCCGCCCACGGGAGCCCGTACGGCCACCCCGAGGAAAGGAGGGTTGTGGGAGTAAAGGAGGAAGGGCCTGCTGAAGAAGGGCCGGCGAGGGTGGTGCAGGAGCCTCCGGAGGAGGTGGTACGCGAAGTAACATCGAGCAGACATCAGAGAAAGAAGGGGTAGTGGGTGAAGCCAGAACCTGGGCCCGAATACTATGTAGGTGTGGCGGGACGCGAGCCATAATCATAGCAATACAGACAGCCTCCTTCTGGGCGCGTTGGGCAGCGAGATCAGTAGTCGCGGGCTGGTGCTGAATCCAGGCTTCCGTGAGAGTTTTAGCACGGGCCACGAAGGAGGTCATGTCCAGAGCTTTGCCAACATCCAAGGCTTGAAGATCAGTGAGGATGTCGAAAAGGTGTTGAAGGCTGTCCTTTCCGGAGTACAGCGAATGAAGTTCATCCCACATGGCTTTAGCAGTCTCATGATACATGATCATCTGGTACGGCTCACCCTCGACCGAGTTCAGGATCCAGGTCTGGACACGGCCGTCATTGCGGAGCCAATCATCAGTAGACGGAGTTGGTGGGCCCTGGGTAAGGTGACGGGCAAGGCCCTTGGCCTGTAAGACCCGGCGGACAGAGTGGACCCAGGGAATGAAATTAGCCTTGCCAGAGAGAGAAATAGTAGTAATCCGAAGCTCATCCCGGAGTTCGAGAGGAGCCACGTGGTCGGCAGGGGGTTGAGCGGTAGTGGAGTCGCTGGAGGACATGGCGACTGAAGAGCAGCAGGGCTCGGAGAGAACAACCCGCAGCGGTCTGGAGGTCGCGGCGAGTAGAGTGAGGCCGCGGCGAACAGGAGCAGTCCGCGACAGAGGCCGCGGCGAACTGGGGCAGGTCGCAGCAGCGGACAGGAGCAGTCCGCAAGAGGTCGCAGCAGCGGACAGGAGCAGTCCGCAAGAGGTCGCAGCGAACTGTGGGCAGGTCGCTGGAAGAGGAGCACAGCGGATACAAGCAGAGCCCGCAGCGGACAGGAGCAGTCCGCAAGGGAAAGGCGGAGAGAGAGAGTCCGCGAGCAAGGAGGCTCGAGCGGATACAAGCAGAGCCCGCAGCGAGCGAGAGAGAGAAGCTAAAGGGAGCAGTCCGCGAGCAAAGAGGCTCGAGCAGATACAAGCGGAGCCCGCAGCGGACAAGAGGGAGCAGTCCGCGAGCAAGGAGGCTCGAGCGGATACAAGCAGAGCCCGCAGCGAGAGAGAGAGAAGCGAGAGGTAGCAGTCCGCGAGCAGAGAGGCTCGAGCGGATACAAGCAGAGCCCGCAGCGGACAGGAATGATCGTCCGGAGCGGATGGAGAGAGGTGGGCCCCACGAGTCAGAGCAGAAGATGGCTATAAGAAGCCTGGGGAGGGTGGAACCACGGAGGGAGAGAAGAGGAGCGGAATCAGAAGGGCAGTCCGCACGAGACCGGAGCGGATGCAGAAGGCAGTCCGCACGAGACCGGGCGGACAGAAGCAGAGGGGCAGTCCGCAGGAGACCGTGCGGACAGAGAAGGGGCAGTCCGCAGGAGACCGGGCGGACAGAGAAGGGGCAGTCCGCGGCTAGACGCAACCTGCCTCTGATACCATGTTGAAAGAGCCCAAAGCTTGTATGTATTATTTCAGTATCTAAATACAAGGAGAGAATACAAATATATAGGAGAGAAGATAGAAGAATAAATCCTATACATGATGTGGGACTAAAGAAGGAGGAAGAAAATTAGGCCATTAAATGGGCCTTTTACATGGGCTTTTCTAATAGAATTGAAACTAGGGATTATGTTAAGCCTCCAGACGAGGCTAGGCTATTTGGGCAACATTACCAGCGGCGGCAACGGCGCGTGCAAGGCAACAACGGGGCTGAACCATTGGGTTCAGCCCCCTCTTCTTAAAAGATCGGCTCAAGGGGGCTGAACCACATTTGGTTCAGCCCCATGGGGGCCGGCCCGCCCTCGGTTGGCCGGCCTTGGGTCCCGGGTTATATATACCCGGACCCCTCTCTTTTGGAGGCAGGCAAGTATTATCCAAGGTATTTCCCTTCCCTCTTATTCCAACCCTAATCTCTATCTTCTTCTTCTAGTTCTTCTTCTTCTTCCCTAGTTCGTGCTTAACATTTGGTATCAGAGGATTCCTTCCTCCATCATGGTGACTACACGTTCGCAAGAGGAGAATGGTCGCTTGGAAACCCTAGAGGAGAGTTTGATGGGGCTTACCGATTCGGTAGCAGCCATCGAAGAAAATGTCAAAACGTCCACTCAAAGGTTGGAAGAGCGAATCGACGACCGCTTGAACGAACATGACGCTATTAGCGCAAAACTTGAAGGGCAAGGCGGTGGCGGAGGAGGAACCGGGCGGATCTACAGGAAATAGGCCGGAAATGCCCGGACTTGGTGGATCAGGTGCGGGAAGCGCCGGATCGGGGGCGGTTGGCTTCGGACCTGCTGCTGCGAGCCAGGCGGGGGCTGGATCTGGTGCGGCGAACCACGGAGGGGCCGGATCGGCCTGGGGCGGCGTCGGCTGGTTGGGATCTGCTTCAGCGCACACGCAGGGGCCCGGATCGGCTGTTGTTGGCGGTGGCTGGGCTGGATCGGGGGTGGCGAGCACGCAAGGGGTCGGGTTTGTCCCGGCGGGCTACGGAGCGGCGGGAAACGTCGCAGGCGGCTCCAGCGGGGTCGGCTGGGCATCAGCGGCTCCTATGGGGCTTGGATCGGGACCGGCGAGCCATCAGGGGAGCGGTTTTGGGTCGGGTGGCTTCGGCATGGCTGGGGGTGGCTTCGGAGTGGCTGGACCCCCCGTGGCAAGCACGGGGAGGGCCGGATTTGTGCCGGCAGGCCTGTAAATGGCCGGCAGGAGTGGCGGCTTCGCAACTGGTGTTGACGGAAGGGCTGGGACTTTTACCGAGCACGCTCCTTGGAGGCAAGGTCGGGATGGGTTGTTACCCCCACCGGCAGGAAGAGGGCAACCACCAGGCTTTGGAAGAGGGGTGCAGTGGGGAGAAGGGGGGCCTTTCCGTCATGGGGCCCCAATGGCGGGGGAACGCGGCCAAAGGCCGTACATGGCTCCCAAGTTGACTCGGATGAATTTCCCTCGGTACAGTGGGGGCGACGCTTTGGAGTGGGTACAAAAAGCTGAGTTGTTTTTCAGCTATCAGGAGGTGCCAGAGGCTCAGTGGGTGCAACTAGCGTCCTTCCATCTGGAGGATGACGCGTTCCAGTGGACACAGTGGTTCTTGCGGGGACGGGAGTATGTTCCGTGGGAGGAATTTGTGGAAGGCTTCACGGCTCGGTTTGGGCCTTTGGAGTTTGAAGACTTTGAGGCGCTTTTACAGAAGCTACGGCAGAAGGGTACAGTGATGGAGTACAGGACGGAGTTTGAGAAGTTGGCCAACAGGGTTCAGTGGGAAGAAAAGACACTCCTCAGCTGTTTTGTATCAGGACTGAAGGATCACTTACGCGATGAGGTTCATGCCTACATGCCCCGTAGTCTGAACCACGCGATCAGCTTGGCGCGCATCCAAGAGGAAAAGTTAAATAGGCAACGAGCCCGCAGTATGACAAGGCATACTACTACACCGGCCGCGGCCAGGAGAGAGACTCCAGTGGCCGGCCGACCGACGGTGACACGGTTGTCTTGGAACGAGTTACAAGCACGGAAGGAGAAAGGCCTTTGCTTTAATTGTGATGAGAAATTTACGGCAGGACACAAGTGACAGAAGGTCCAGGTCTTTATGTTGCATCAGGAGGAGCAGCTTGAGGAGGACGAGTTTCCGGAGGAGGAGTTGGAGTTTGGGGGGGGACTTCGACTTGACGGAGTTGGGTGTGTCCCTACATGCCATGGAAGGGTGCAATCCACCTCCGCTTACTATGCGGCTGGCGGGGAGGATTCGGCAGGAGAGGGTGACCATTCTGGTGGATAGTGGGAGTACTCATAATTTTATTCATCCAGATGTGGCACAAAAGGTGGGGCACGTGATTGACGTAGGAGCGGCGTTCCAGGTTATGGTTGCAGACGGCAGCAAACTACAGTGCCAGGGAGTGTTGAAGGCGATGGAGCTTCGGATGCAGGGTTATGTGGGGTGCACGGATGTCTATCTCTTACCGATCCGAGGCTCAGATATGGTGCTTGGAGTGCAGTGGCTGCAGCAGTTGAGGAGGGTGACTTTTGATTGGGACCAGATGACGATGGAGTTCTCGCAAGGGGAGCGCCAGTTCTGTTTGAAGGGGCTCAGATCTTCTCCGGTCAAAGAGATCTCCATTCGCAGCCTACAACAGCTTAAGGAGTCCAATAGTCTGATGACGGTCCTGTTGGGGGTGAGGTCTGACGAGGATAGACCGACGGAGGTTCCTGACCAGATGCGGGCATTAGTGGAGGAGTATGATGACATTTTCCAGGAGCCGGGGACGCTTCCACCGTCACGGTTCCGTGATCACCAGATTGTGCTACAGACTGGGGCGGAGCCGCCCAACACTCGTCCTTACAGGTATCCCCACATGCAGAAGGCAGAGATCGAGCGTAGTGTGAAGGAAATGCTTGTTGTCGGCATTATACGGCCTAGTACCAGTTCCTTCTCAGCACCGATTATTCTGGTTAAAAAGGACGGATCTTGGCGTTTCTGCGTAGATTACCGTGCCTTAAACAGTGTTACCGTGAATGACAAGTTTCCGATTCCCGTGATTGAGGAGCTGTTGGATGAGTTGAGTGGGGCGACTAGATTCACGAAGCTGGATTTGCGATCCGGCTATTATCATATTCTTATGAAGGAGGAGGACGTGCATAAGACGGCTTTCAGGACTCATGACGGCCACTATGAGTTCTTAGTGATGGCGAATGGATTGACGGGGGGACCGTCTACTTTTCAGGCCAATATGAACGAGATTTTTCGCCCATTCCTGCGACACTTCGTCTTGATCTTCTTTGATGACATTCTGATCTACAGCGCTACTTGGGAGGATCATTTACGTCATGTGGCTCAGGTCTTCTCTACTCTTCGGCAACATAAGCTCTATGCTAAGAGGTCCAAGTGTTCTTTTGGACAACAGGAGGTGGAGTACTTGGGGCATCTAGTTTCAGCGGATGGGGTGAAAGCCGACCCACGGAAGATCCAGAGTATGATTTCTTGGCCACGGCCTCTGACCATTCGGGCGCTGAGGGGGTTCTTGGGCCTCACTGGGTACTACCGGCGTTTTGTACGGGATTATGGGAAGATTGCTCGGCCACTTACGCAGCTGCTACAGAAGGATGCTTTCTCGTGGCAGGATGAGCCCGAGACCGCCTTTCAGGCGTTGAAGAGGGCGATGACGACGACTCCAGCGTTGACACTTCCAGATTTCACTAAGGAGTTTGTGGTGGAGACGGATGCTTCCGGCGTGGGAATGGGAGCGGTCTTGATGCAGGAGGGACGGTCGATCGCCTTCTACAGTAAGGCCTTGGCTCCACGGACACTGGGACTATCGGTGTATGAAAAGGAGATGCTAGCGGTTATTCATGCGGTGGCCCTATGGCGGCCATACCTACTGGGACATCGTTTTAAAATACGGACAGATCATCAGAGCTTGAAGCACTTTCTCGAGCAGCGGATTTCTTCCCCACTTCAACAGAAGTGGGTCACCAAGTTGTTGGGCTATGATTATGAGATCGAGTATCGGCCGGGGAAGGACAATCGGGTGGCTGACGCCCTATCGCGCTTACCAGAGGGGGCCTTGGCGCACATTTCTATGCCACAGTTGGAGTCGATGGATGAGATTCAGGAGGAGGTGCAGCGAGATCCCGAGTTACGGGTTATTGTGGAGAACCTGCGGCAGGCTCGTGAGGTAACCCCTGGTTATCACTTACAAAATGACCGGCTATATTATCAGGGACGAGTGGTCATTCCTGGGCAGTCAGCTTGGAGGACGGTGATGATGCATGAGTTCCATTCGTCGCCGACGGGCGGTCACGCGGGTATTCTTCGCACTCTCCAGCGGGCTCGGGCAAATGTATTTTGGAAGGGGATGCGCCGTGACATTCAGGAGTTTGTTCAGAAATGTGATGTCTGCCAAAGGCAGAAATATGAGACTACTTCTCCAGCCGGGCTACTCACCCCCTTAGAGATTCCGCATCAAATCTGGGATACGGTTTCTATGGACTTCATTGATGGGCTGCCCAAGTCGAAGGGTAAGACAGTTATCTTAGTGGTGGTGGAAAAGTTGTCCAAGTATGGGCACTTCCTTGCTCTGAGCCACCCTTACACAGGGGAGTCTGTGGCGGCTTTATTTGTTTGGGAGATTGTTCGATTGCATGGGATTCCCCGGGCGATCATTTACGATCGGGACCCTACTTTTTGTTGGCAGATTTTGGACGGAACTCTTTCGTTTGCAGGGGACTTCATTACGTTTCAGCACGGCTCACCATCCCCAGACCGATGGACGGACGGAAGTCTTGAATCGGGGCGTGGAAGCTTACCTTCGTTGCTTTATCATGGATGAGCCAAGGACATGGGACAGTTGGTTACATTGGGCGGAGTACTGCTTCAACACTTCGTATCACTCCGCTAGCAAACTCACCCCCTTTGAGGTCGTCTATGGTCGGCCACCTCCCTCCTTGAGCAGTTATGAGTCAGGCAGTACCGCAGTGGCAGCAGTTGATCGGGCACTCCGTGATCGTGATCGGACCCTCGCCACCTTGCGCGAGAATCTTCGGGCGGCGCAGGATCGTATGAAAGCACAGGCAGATCGACATCGGACGGAAAGGGAGTTCCGGGTGGGGGATGAGGTTTTCCTCAAACTTCGTCCTTACCGGCAGTTGTCTGTGGCGCAGAGGACAAATCAGAAGCTGGCACCCCGCTACTATGGACCATTTCGGATCACGCGACGGGTCGGGCCAGTTGCGTATACCTTGGCATTGCCCGAGGGCTCACGGATTCATCCTACCTTTCATGTCTCCTTGTTGAAGCGTAAGCTGGGTGAGGCTGTTCCGGTCTTTCCCGTGCTGCCAGAGGCTACTTCTGGAGGCGAGCTTCGCCCCATTCCGGCAGATGTACTGTTGATCAAGTGGAAACGTCGGGGCACGGTGTACTGTCCAGAGCTGTTAATTAAATGGAAGGATCTCTCCGCGGAGCACAATACTTGGGTGGACTTGCTGGAGTTCCGGGAGCTTTACCCCGATTACCCATTTGAGGACAAGCTGGCTTTTGATGGGGAAGGGAATGTTAAGCCTCCAGACGAGTCTAGGCTATTTGGGAAACATTACCAGCGGCGGCAACGGCGTGTGCAAGGCAACAACGGGGCTGAACCATTGGGTTCAGCCCCCTCTTCTTAAAAGATCGGCTCAAGGGGGCTGAACCACATTTGGTTCAGCCCCATGGGGGCCGGCCGGCCCTCGGTTGGCCGGCCTTGGGTCCCGGGTTATATATACCCGGACCCATCTCTTTTGGAGGCAGGCAAGTATTATCCAAGGTATTTCCCTTCCCTCTTATTCCAACCTTAATCTCTATCTTCTTCCTCTAGTTCTTCTTCTTCTTCCCTAGTTCGTGCTTAACAGATTACTGTTCAAACTGGTAGTAATGGCAAATAATATATATTATAATAAATGAATGTAGTGACAATATTAAAGAAAATAATTAAAAATATCATATCAAAGCTTACAGTACCAGTACTCATCGACGAAGATATGTACCAGCACTCTTTCTCCTTCAAATATTTGGAGTCATAAATAGATATAGACATTCCAAATGGAGGATATTACCACCATCTAATATAAAGGCCGTTATTTAATCTACATCCACTTATGTTGTTTCATTCTTCAAAAGCTGTGGAAATTGGCAGAAAAATCACATTGCAGTATAGTACTCTTAACTCAAAATTGTAGTAGAAGAGTACCTACTAACTTGAAATAGATTGGAAGGATCACTGCTACCAAAAGTAAGAAGGGTGGACAAGTAAACCTAAATGGCAATAGGACACAAATTGTTAAGGTTAATTTAAATTCAGTATTTGAATTTTTTTCATCTATTGATTCCTTTTCTCTATTTTATTCCCAATCTCAGCCTCCCAAAAACAAAGTCAAAATCAGTGTCGCCAACCACATAAAACAACATAAGCCAACCTAATAATTAGCCAGATCCTCCCGAAGTAAGAAAGCATCTTTCTAATCTAAACTTGGCCATTAAAAAGCACTCCCTCTATCTTCAGCATTAAAAAACACCAAATAATCACAACTAATTGTGATCTCTATCTACGTCACATTCTCACTGCATGAATTGATGGGGAAACTTCAAAGCAGTCAAAGCGCATACTCCCAAAAGTAACACACTAAAAAATCACAACTGTCTCACAGAATAATTAAGGTAATTTCTCACACCAATTTTAGAGTAACAAACACAATATGATGCATATATGCTCCACATGAATAAGAAAGCATGAAAGTAAATAGCACATACCTTATGGATGTCGGTATATTCCAATAATGTTGAGAATTGGTCAACTCCTCGTTCATTATTCTCTTTCCTTTCATTTTATCAGTTCCCCGGCATTCAAAATTTGAACTTTGTGCAAGCTTAGAAGAATTACCATTGGGTATTTTACTGGAAATAACACCCCCTTCATTCGTATTTTCTGCTGTGTGCGAGGAAAAAGCGCACCCATTTTGCACCACCGTCCTATGCCCATTATTTTTTGGATGCAAATCCACATCTACCAGTGTAGACTTGGTTGAGTTACTGTCAGGCATATTACCAGGGACACCACCTTCCTCAATCCCTTTATCCTTTGTAACAGTTTTATTTTTTGCTATGTTGGAGGGAGAAATGCATCCATTACGCACCAGCATCCTGCGCTCGTTCTTTTTGGGATTCAAAACTTTGTTTATGTGATTATGATCTGCCTCTCCGGTAGACTGTGAAACCTTGCAATATTCATTTCCTGTTTCAGTAACCTTGTTTCTGACAGGAGAAGAAGATGCTATTTGACTGGTGGGATTTTTAATCTCTTTACAATCCTCCTTAACTTGGCCATTGTTGCTTGCGTTAGTTATAACAAAGGGAGACATGCAGCCATTAGAAAGCTTATTTTGTTGTATAATACTTTGCTGAAAACTATATTCAGGATTTCTTAGTTGTAATTGTTCGTTTCGAGTTCGTGAATTTCGTTTTTGAACTACCTCTTCTTTGTGACTCGAGCTCACCATGGCGTGACATCTAAGACTTTCTAACTCTGTGTCATTTGAGCTACCGAAATCATTTGAAGAGCTGCTTGCATTACTCCTCCCCTTCCTAAAGTCTGCACTTGAAATTAAGGCCCTCACACCAATTTTATCAAAACCGCTTTTTTCATTCCTTCCACTCTGCCTTCTTAGGTGCTTCTCCTCCCTATGCCTTGAGCCCCTATGTCTAGTAGGATGTGGAACGGGGAAAGGACTTCGCTGGCTTAAGTCAATCATCTTCGGACTTGTCCTACCAATCGATACACCACTTCGGCGAGGTTCAGGAGAACTATCATGAGAATGTTTCGTTCTAGTATCATGGGTGCCAGAGATAGATCTTGCTATGCTAGCCTGTGAAAATAGAAAATCACCATCCAATGGCACTGTGCTAACATCACTAAAATCATGAACACCAGGTTTTCCATAACCAATACTTTCTTTTATTTCACTCTGCCTGCTTAGATTTTTCCTCTCCTTGTGCCTTGGCCCCCTATGCCCAGTAGGATGTCGAACGTAAAAAGCACTTTCTTGACTCAAGTCAATCATCTCCGGACTTGCTCCATCGCCATTGAAGGCACTGCTTCCCATGGGTTCAGAAGAACTTTCTGCTGAATGTGTTATTCCAACTCCATTTATTCTCGACTGTTGGAATAGAATATCATCATCCAATGGGGCTGCATTATGGCTGCTAAAATCATAAAGAGTAGAATTCTTCATTTGGCAAGAGCTGGCACCAGCTGTTGATTCCAAATATTGACTAGATGATGATGGTTTGTCTTTAGTTCTAAGGGTATGTGAAGATGATTCACCAACTGAGTGAGTAAATGCCGCCCTCTCAGGAGTGTCCGGGATTTCCATCACCATCTCAAGATCCATCTTTTTTATATTTGAAGAAGTGCCAAAGGTTGCAGCTGATTAACTAATAGCATCAATTTTCAGAAATTTGAAGGGTCAAAAACATCATAAAGATTACACAATGAATCAAAAGCACTCCTTTGATGAATTTGGGGATGCGGATGTTGAATCTCAACCTCCCTACTAGTAAAATGAGCTGAAATGCACAAAAAACGAGATCAAATAACTAAAGCAAAAAAAACATGTTCATAGTTGCGGAAATGAGGGGAAATTTACGAAAAAATCGCACATTAACCCTAAATTTTTTGTAATAACTAAAACAGAGAAACATTAAAATCAAGGCATTCAACAAAGAACGACCACAGAAAAGGGATGCATTAAAAAGCACTAGCGTAATCACAACCTTCGAACCAATACAAATGAAAGGGAAAATATGAGAAATCAAAAGAAACTACCTTCGAAACACAATCTATACACCAAATATGGGCGAAACAGTACGAACCCTATTCCCTTCGGCTTCCCGTTGCTTCTACAGTTCTACGAGACATTTATCTTCGACCTTCTCTCTGCAACCAGCCGTGATGACCGAAGAGTGGCGGTTCCAGGAAGAACCAAATCCGAAAGAAAAGAGTACGGACCGAGGCCCACGCTGGATGCTTGGGCCAAGGCTCTACTTCTTTTTCGGTGTCATTTGGGTAATTGGCAGAGTGTATCCTTGAAATATCTGTTTTTTTTTTGGCAAAATGCATCGTGAAAGTTTGAAATTGACAAAATACATCCTCCAAAGTAGTTTTTCTTGACAATGTGCACCCTAAAGTGTACATTTTAGTCATTTCATTTTTTGTCTACTGAGGGTGCACATTGTCAGGAAAAACTATTTTGAGGGGTGCATTTTGCCAATTGTAAACTTTCGGGGTGCATTTTGCCAAAAGTCGATATTTTCAGGGTACATTTTGCCAAAAGTCCGTGTCATTTCCATTTTGGATTAAGTGAGCAGGGCGGACACCACCCCTATAACAAAACGCGACAGTATCTTCATTGTGATAGTGTGCGAGGATGCTCCTGTTCCGTGCAATATTGTCTCAGTCACGACTCGTAAATTCTCAAGTGTTATACTTTGTTCGTCGCTCATTTTTGAAGTGTGCACCGGAGGCTTGCGAGCGGCGGCTAGTACACATTTTTTATTGCAGTTAGATGACTTTATCTATATGAGAGCATTATTTACAAATTAAAGGAGAACACATACATTTTAAAAATTGCAATTTTTTAAATAAAGATGGGTAAAATTGATAAGTGAATGTTTAACGAAAGGGTATGTACAACACATATTCGTCGAGGGTGGACCCACCAGAGCCGGGTCAGCAAAAGTCAGAGTCAACACGCAAGACAGTAAAAGGTCTGGGCAAGTATGACGAGCTCCCCTCACATACTTGTCAGATAGGCGACTGGGTCAGTTACTCACCCAGCCTAAGCGAGCTACTCTAAGAAGTCGTCTAGTCACTGGGCTGGGGCTATAAATAAGATCCCCCTCCCCTTGAATTTGCCTATAAATAGGACTCCGGGGGTACGAGGATAAAGACTTCAGAATCTCGCAAAAGATCTCGACCACCTTATTTCCTAGATTTCAAGCTAAGCTTTTGGATCCTTTCTTTAGAGAGACAGGTTGCGAGCTAGCGACTATCCATCTTAGTCTCTACCTTGACTTAGTCGCCAGCTAGTGTCTACCTCGTATCCTACTCAGCCATCTTTGGTTGTGGAGGGGAAGCTTCTTCTAAGCATCCAGGTACGTGGTAGGACTTCCCTGTCGCAGCACCTGGAGTCCTTTTTATTGTCTGTCTGTTTCTGCGTTCTAGCCTGTTAGCTGTCAGGCCTGATCGTTGAACTGGTAACCTGACACTGCCTTGATCCGAATTTTGGAGTAGGGATTTTCCCGGCTTCAACACTTTGGTGCGGTGAGCGAGGATCGCAGCCGAGGAGAAAAGTTTCGCGGTTTGGAAAGATGGTGAATGGAGGCGAGAATGAGGAGATAGTCGGCAACTTGGCAGGAGTCGGCAACTTGGCAGGAGTCAGCAACTCTGCAAGATGAAGCGACTTTGTGACAGTGGCGGTGTTTGAAGAGTTCGCAAAGAGGATCGAGATGAGCATCCTGGCTGGGTTCCCTCCTTGCCTCAATGTCAAGGCGACCTTGCCTCGTTACGTGACATCATTGGAGGAAGGAGCGCTACCCATGCGATAAGGGAAGGAGCGAGCTAGAGCGGGAGAAGAGCGACCAATGCAGTCGCGACACCATCCGACGAGCAGCCAGTGGATCAGGTTCCGCGATGCGGAACAGCCGACGAGATGTCGTGATACTCTCCAGGGTAACGAGTATGACGAAGATACTCACGAGTATGAAACTCTTCATCGCCAAGGAGGGAGGAGCCCCTTCTATGACGAGATCTTAGTGGCCCCAGTTCCTAATGGCTTCAAAGAGCCCATCCAGAACTACTACTCCGGCAGAGATGACCCAGTCAGACATATCCAATGGTTCGAGGATGTGGTGTCAATCCACAACATGACTGATGTTTTCAAGTGCATGTTCTTATTCATCACCTTCAATGGGAATGCGATAGACTGGTTTCGCCAATTTCTTAAAGGTTCCGTCTATTACTTCCAGGACCTGCATCAAGGGCTGATGGCGAGGTTCGCGACATCCAAGAAAAAAAAAGGAGGCAACCGCTCTCTTCAAAATTGTGCAAGGGAAGCACGAGAGTCATGACCACTACATCGAACATTTCCAGGAAGAGGTTCTGGAAGTCTAGGAAGTGGATGGCTTCACCCTGATTCTGGCTCTGAAGTTCGGCCTGAAACAGGGCCTCTTCAGCCTAGATATTGGGTCCAAGCCCTCGAGATCTTTCGAGGAGATGATCGAGAGGGTGAACATGTTCGTGCAGGGAGAGGAGAAAAATCCAGACTTCTTGGCAATGTTGGATGAGGAAATCCTAGGAGGTAGAGGAAGAGGAGGACTTTCGGAGGTGAGGATCAGAGTAGTGTCGGAGAGGCGGGGCGATCAGATAAGAGAGGAGCCGAGTAGAAGGGAAGAGCCCAGGAGGGTGGAGGGGCAAAGGAGGTAGGATATGCCTCGCAGGCAGGAAGAGAGGAGACTCGTAGCGGCTCCAGAGAGAAGAGAGGAAGCACGACGATTCCAATATCCCGTGAATCAGTCCCTGTGTAGGCCACCAGGAAGGCCCCAGTTCCAGAATCAGGAGAGGAGGAACGACCACCGGCAGGGGAGGAGGCAAGGAAGAGCTCAAGAAGAGGTGATGGTCATTGCCCGACAAGGGAATAAGTACCACGGGAGGGTTCAGCTAGTGAGGAACTAGGCGGCGGAGATCCCCCTTTACTGCGATCTGCATCGAGTAGAGGGCCACGGGACTATGGCATGCCCAGACTTTTGGGAGGCGAGGAGGAGGTTGGAAGCCGAAAGGGCAGAGAGGAAGCAGACTAGGAAGGAGGTCCCAACAGGACCGGTAGCATTCCAAGCTCCGGGGAGGAGGATGAACGAGGACTGGGTTGACTTGGGAGGTTGCGAGGAAGAGTTCCACGACCCAAGAGGTGGGCAGGTAGGAGTAATCAATGGAGGAGACAGGCTTGGAGCTTCCCGCAAGGTGAGTCTCCACCAGATTTATCGCAAGAGCATCGCCTCAACCTCTCAAGCACCGTCGTTGTTGGAGGAGATCACTTTCTCCAAGTAGGACATGTTGGGGAACGAGAATCCCTTTCTTGACGCCCTTGTAATCCAAGCTGCCATCAAGGACTTCACAGTTGACCGAATCTTGGCAAACCACGGGAGTTCGGTGAACGACTTTTTCAAGAGGACCTTCGTAGGGTTGCAGGTGGAAGCGTCCAAGATCCTAGCTGCGGACGCACCCCTCTTTAGCTTCTCTAGAGAGAAGAAAAAGGTGGAGGGAGGAGCGGATCTTCTGGTAGCCCTTGGTGGTACCTCGATACAATGCAGGTTCATCGTCATCGACGTTGTTGAAGCCGAGAAAATTCTCTACTCCAAAAATCGGATCAAGGCAGCCTAAGGTTACTGGCTCAACGGCTGGACTCGACGGCTCGCGGGATAAGGCACGGAAGTCGCCGAACAACAAATAAGACCCCAGGTTCTGCATCAGGAAGGTCTCACCGTGTACCCGAAAGCCTAGAAAAAGCAACCCCTTCACAACCAAAAATGGCTGAGTATGGTACGAGGAAGACTATCTGGTAGCTAAGTCGCGGCGACCAAAGGGGATAGTCGTTAGGTCGCAACCTGGTCTCTCTAAAAAATGAATTCAAAGGCTCAGCTGACGTCCAAGAAAAGAGTTTAAGAGATCTCAGTGAGATTCCAAGGTTCTCTTCCTCGTACCCCTAGGGTCCTATTTATAGGCAAATCCAAGTGGAGGGGTGGATCTTATTTATAGCTCACCTCCCAGCGACTAGGCGATTTCCTGGGGGAGCTCGCACGGCTGGGCGAGTATCATGTCTAGTCGCCTACCCGGCGTGTATGCGAGGGGAGCTCTCCATACTCGCTCAGGCCTTCTGCTGTCTGGCGCGTTGACTCTGACTTATGTCTTGACTTGCTGACTTTGACTTCTGCTGACCTGGCTCTAGAGGGGTCCACCCTCAACGAATATGGGTTGTACAGAAGCACCAAACAGCTACAATGTCATCTTCGGGCGACCCCTCATCAATTTCTTCAAGGTGGTTTCATCATCGTACCATCAGTGCCTGAAGTATTGTCGGGGAGATGTCCAAGTGCGGGTCAGAGGCGATCTGAATGCTGATAGGGAGTGTTATTTGAATGTCGTCAGCACCATCCGTTGGATGGAGGATGCAGAGAGGCTGGAGAAGGTTCTGGAGAGGGAAGAAGGGATGAGAGCTGCCGAGGAGCTAGAAGAATAATTTTAATAAAGGACAATTTTTAAATTATAAAGTAATGTTACTGTGCTTGCACTTGAAATCTTCATCATATTCAGATCTATGCCAAGATGAAATCATCTTCCCCATCATAGTATTACACTTAACAAGGGAACTTGTTGATTTTGTGCACTCATGTAAAATATTGTTTGCAGATTCGTTTCTCTGAGTAGATGAATGTCAAGGTCTAGAATGTCTTTATTAAACGCAGTGTACCATTTATTTCTAATCATATACAGATCAGAAAGTTATCTATTATCCTTCAAATTGCCTCTTGAAATCATCTCACCCCAATGTGAAACAAACTCAGCCTCATCATCGCATTTGCTCATGCAATGATAGAATAAAGCTCTGTCATTCTTATCATTGTTGAAGGATGAAACATTTGAAGGAGCTTTCTTTGAAATATTCCACAAACAAAGGCGGTGTTGAGTGCTAGTAAAAACTCTCGTAATTGCAACGACCATTGCCTGATGCTGATCTGTAAAAGTAGTGTTCGGTTGCTTTCCACCAACAAATCTAAAAAATGTATCAAAAACTCAGCAGAAAGATTTGATGGTTTCCTCTGCAACGAAGGCGCCACCTACAAAGAAATTTTCCCAGTGACGGTTTATCGCAATAAAAGGAACACAAACCAAATTATATTTATTCAACTGATATGTGGTATCAAATATAATAACATCCTCGAACGAATCATAATTAATATTATTATGGACATCCATCCGGCAAAAACTAGTCAGACGTCCTGACTCGTCTGTTTGGACATCGTAGGAGAACATGTTATCTTCCATTTGTCTTTCCATAAATATTTTCAGCAAACTCATGACATCACCGCTTGCTATCAGTACTTTTCATTCCTGTTGTACGTAATTATATGCTTCTGTTTTACAAAATTAATGTTTCCGTATCCACCCACCTCACCAGTCATGAAGTTGTATGCTTGAATTGTTTAGATCTCAGCACTTGTCGTACTCTTCAGAAGACTTCCTTGAATATCAGATATATTCTGATGAGATCTCGACAAATGACTGTCATTTTTTGGAGTGAGTGAGTGATTACGTTCCTCTACGAATCTCAGCACCTCTCAAATCTTGCCATATATATATCAACAGCAAAATTCAAGCAAGCCAAGCACCCTGTGCGAGTATCAAATTTGTGAATTTATTTTGTGCATCCTTCTCTGGATTCAATCGTTTATACCCTGCTTTTGCACATGAAAACTCACTCGCATTGACAATACGAGTATATGTCCAATATATGATATGTTCTTTGTACACACTGAATCCAATATTGTGAGCGTACTCCTTGAACATACTGTAGGCTTTCTCATCAGAGTGCACGGTCGGAAAGACAACAATATCATTATCCTATGTATTAAAAGAAGTCATTAGTTTAAGAAATAAAAGGCATCAAAATGCACTATATAATGGTCTTATAGCTTTGACCAAGGCCGAGCATTGTGTTTACAAGCTCGTTAATTTAACCCCTAAACCAAATCAAAAACTGCTGCTGTCCGGAAGAGAAGACGGAAAAACCTTCAGTCGTAAAACAACAAAAACTGCAGCAGAAAAATTCTGGTAAAACCTGATCGAAGAATAGCCCAGTAAGAGTACACATAAAAAAATTTTGGCTGGTTTTTACACAATTAACAAAAAATCACATTGCAAAACCCTACAATCACACCTCTAACAGAATAAAACCTACAACAAAAACTACGGAAAATGCAAAGAGGCACATAGCTTACATTAACTATCAGAATGTTGTTGTCTAAGATTTCACTAGTTTTCTCCATGGTGGTGGAGCGGTGCAACATATATCAGAAAACAACTGATGTGTGAAGTATTTCGAGATAAAATAGGAGGAGAATGGCTGGCGGTGATCTGCAGTTCTCGACGAAAGAGAGGACGACGATGATGGTCATTTGGACGAAGTTTGCGAGGACGACAACATCGCTTATCGTTGGTAGAAAGAGAATAAGGAGAAAGGTTTGTTGTTCGCCGGAAGAAAGAATAAGGAGAAAGATGTGCAGCTCACCAAAAGAAAGAAGAAGGAGAAAGATGCGCAGCTCGCCGGAAGAAAAGAGATAAATTCAATGATCGACTGGAAGTGAATAAGGAGAATGTACAACCTCGTATTAGCTGAGTGGGTCCCTCCGGCAAGACTCAAGGTTTTGTAGGACTTTCAGGCCCAAGTGTCCAAATAGGCGAGTGGGCCATGCACAGCCGCACTCGCCCAGAGGGAGCAAAGGGCTCCCGCCCATAGCCGTGGAAGGGCTTTTGCTAATATAAGGAAATAGCAGGCGAGAAGGCCCCCACATCCGCCTTTTAGGAGAACCGTGGAGGCGAGTGCCTGGTTCATTCAGCAATCACCTCTTTTAGGCGAGTGGTGCCTTCTTGGACCATTCACCCAGTAGGGTCCAGTGGCAAAATTACCTGGATATCATTAGAGGTCTGCATTTAGCTCCTCCGAACAGCGGAGTTACGCTGTTGGCAGACCCAGTTGGGCTGCATATAGTCTTTTAGGATAGCAGAGTTACGTTGTTGGGAGACCAAACTCAGAAATCTATAAATGGACCCACAGGGGTACCTTAGGGAGCAAGCCTTTTCTCATTCTTAGGTCTTATAGTGCTCTTTGAGGTAGCCTCAGCTCAGTACTGGCTAAGGAGAAGAAGCGCTTTGAGATCTTCTGGTTAAATAGCTCTGGAGGGAGCTCTGTGCTGTAGCCTCGGGTCAGTTTTCAAATTTCGAGCGGCTGGTCAGGGGGTCAAGTTAGGGAGAAGTAGGTGTCAGCTACTCCCTCGGGTCCGAACTCTCATTGAGATCAAATTTTGGTTCCAACAGAGAAAGTGCGGTTAAATAGTTCTGGAGGGAAATCAAATTTTCGCAAAAAAGGGAGAACCCGCAATAGAGAGGGGGTATTTAAACTCGGACAGTATAAACGGTCCGAGTAACAGACCAAAAAAATTTCCATGCGGGCGGAGGGTCGAACGACAAATTCCATGTCAATCCTTCGCTCGGGCGTGAAGCATGATAAATGGGACTCAGATTTTCCCCGCATTCGATTACACTTTCAATTTCATGAATTTATTAATCAATTCTGTTTTTTTTTTCATTGTTGCAGGTGAAGTTGAGATCATGAGAAGATGGGGTAGTGCAGAATGAAGATGGCGATACGGGGGCCAGCGGCCTTGGGGCACTCAATGCGGAGGTCACACGGCAGCGAAGGCCGAGCGGGGCCGCTCGGTGGGCGAAGGCCGCGCTGTAGGAAAGCCTGTGCGGTGGCTTCGCGGGCGCCAGCAGGCAAAATAGTTGTCCGCTCATGGAGGCCTTGGACACGTCGGTCAGCGAGGGGCCGGCAGTCTTAGCGTCAGAGACGATGGCGCTCGGCGATGACGACGATGGCGATGATGTCAGCGATTGTCGTAGTGATAGCGACGGTCGTCGCGGTGGTTACACCTTGGGTAGTTACATTGTTAGTGGGGACTTTCAGATATCCGCACCCCAAGCATGGGGTGTGGCTAGCGCTTCTAAGGGGGGCCCCATCAAGACTAAATTCGAATGACCAAAAAACCCCTTTATTTATTTTTTAAATTAAGAAAATAAGAAATACAAAAAAAAGAAGATAAAGGTATAAAATTAGTCGTGGCCAAAAAGCCCGGTACGGGCTTTTTACCAACCGGGTCGAGCTCGGGCTCCCTCTCAAAGGGGGAGCCCGGTTAGGCCCTTTAGGTCGGTCCGGTTAGGCCCTTCAGGCCGGCCCGAGCCGACCTGAATTCAAAAAGCGGTATTTTAATCCCGCCTAAATAGGCGGGATTAATCCTGCCTATGATTAGGCGGGATTTTTATCCCGCCTAATTATAGGCGGAATTAAAATCCAGCCCGGCGAAATCCCACCAGGTGGGATTAAAATCCCACCAGGTGGGATTAAAATCCCACCTGGTGAAATCTCGCAAGGCGGAATTTCTGCTTAGCCCGGTGTAAGACCCCCTTTTTTGCTACGAAATCGGGTCTTATGCCTAGAATTGCCATTTCGCGGTGACACCTTCACTCGAAAGGTCGACACTACGAAACGTCAACCCTGCCGGCACACATAATCACCAAAGATGCAGAAGCTTATAAAAGAAGACAGTAAATGCCAAGTCCACAAAACACATCACATATAAATATATAACATGAATCACAACATGTCCCAGAATGAAAGAGTATCGAAAAAACGAACAAAAAGGTAAATGAGTTTATGCCCAGTACATCAGAATTATCACTGCAAGGTCTCTCGCGGAAGCTAACAAAACTAATCACTCACGGAGTCAGAAGCCGGTGCTCCCGAGCTAGACTGGCCCACCTCCATGTGTATCGTGCCCTGCTGGTGCTGCCTCTTCGGCTGCTGCCTGTCTCCCATCCGGAGCCCCTGAAAAATAATGGTCCACTGACCGTTAGTCAAAAGACTAAGCCAACTATCATCCCCGCGTCCCCCTGCGACTCCTAGGTACTGTGCGGGAAGGAGGATAGGGAAGATATTGAGGTGGAGAAGTGTCAAAGAAGATGATGACGAACCTAAACTAGCAGTGATATAACAGAACTATAAAGGTGTACAACAGTAATGTGATAATACTAAAGTAAGGCAGTAAATAAAGAAAGTAAGAGAGCAAAGTATAATGAAAAATAACCCTAACTTATATGAATGTACATACAAACTTATAAGTTAATGAGTCTTTTGCAAGCCTCTCATCGTATAAGCTATCTCATACTAGGTTATACGATGGGGTGTCAGGTTTTATGCAAATATGAGTGTGGTGAAATGTTATGCGGATGAAATGTTATGCTCATGCAAGTGCAACTTCCGCACATGACTCTATGCGCACAGATCTTTAGTTCCCTCATTTTGGAGTTAGCTAAACTCTCAGGTACCTCGTGCTGTAGCAAACAGAGGTAGTGGGTCGGGCCACCCACTACTAGGCCAACATTCACGCCACCCAACCTAGACCATTGTACGCCTCAACGTGAAGAATACACCACAGAGCCTCTGCGTACCATGCTGGCAAATCCACCATTCTTTCCTTGGTCATGTGTGAACCCACTCGCCGAGTCATCGTACCGACGTTGGCGTGAACGACCGTCAAGTAACAAAGACCCACCACCTTATGTTATGCACATGTAAACCAGAACTTCCGAGCCATAGGCTCCCCGGACTAACACGTTCGTCAAACCACCTACCGAGCCATCGGCTCGCCGGGCTAACCTGCCCACAACTAATACCACCGAGCATACTGCTTGTTTGACCAAGTTGAATTATCAACCCTATACTAGAGGTGAGTGTAAGTGGAGTTTCAATAAAGACTAATTACTCTTGTAATTAATTTTACTCTTACAGTTTATGTTAACCATGGACTGCCCATGACATTCCCTGTGAGGGACTCCCGAGGACACTAGGAACTACAACGACTGAGGCTCAAAGCTCCCTTTCGCAAGGTACTCATTACTATTGGTATCCACCCAAAATTAAACCCCATCGTAAGTTTACTTAATCTAACCCTAGTGCCTTTGACTCTTGAACTATTCCTAGGTGTAGTTGGACTCTCTCACTAGGGAAAGGCGATCACTCGTCGCTCCCAGGTACGACCTTAACCTAGCCCACCAGGCTCTCACAACCTGATCCAGGTTGATGACCTCAGTCATACTCTACAGGTTAAGTATACCACATACCCCTTTATCCCATACCCAAGGTTCTCAAGATTCCCTGATATTGTTGTTTTCTAAGTGCAGACCTAGTGAGCTAAATGACATGCATGAATGGTGATCCACATAAATATTCAATCAAATGCACTAAGATAATTATTGGGGTTCTATAGTGACAATATTAGACTAAGTTCAGAGACTTGTGATTTTCCTAATTTAATTGGCATTTCTTTAATTTTTTACAAATTAAGGTCATAGGTGATTTTGAACATGAAGTATTAGATTTACATAAGTTATGAACACCCAAAAATTATGAACTCCATATGATGCCAATAAATCAGAGAATACCAAGTTTCATAATTATTCATAAAATATTTGGCCTCTAATTAATTAATCCACAATAAATATAATAATTATGGGTAAAGAAGGAAGTACTATAATACATCATCAGAAAATTATGGAAAAATGACTAGATCTTAAGAGTGACTAGAAAGGACCTCTGTCCAAAGATCATAATTTACCAAGCTCATTAGCTACTAAAATAAAATCAATTAAGTTTACTTAGAAACAAGCACCTTGTGAAGCAACCCCTGTAAACATACTTCCAAAAATTCTACAAAAATTTATCGGGCTTTACAATTATCATAAAAGGTCCTCAAACTAAATTTCATGAGTTTCCAGTAAGTGGTTAATTCATAAGAAATTTCTAAATAGATAGAGCAATTTGATGGGTTATGAATGAAGTACTCCAAATATTGATTTAAACATTCATACTAAAATTTCTAGAGCTTGGTTATGGTCTTACATCATACCTATCTAAATATCATGCAATTTCAAGGTTAGCAAGTCATATATAAAATTTTTTCAAAAAAACCCATGGTAGTGCACTTTACGAAGGAACCTACTTGTAAACTCATCCCAAGATCGTGTAAAATATTCCAGAGATTAATATGACTATAAAAATGACTCCTACCATCGTCCTATGGAAAACCAAGGTCATAGGACCCCTAAATTATTCTTTAAGGTGCAAGTGCCTAATTATGCATAAAGTTATTTATGTTGGGTGCAAGGGTCCAACTACCTCCTACAACAACCCTAGGGCATTACTCCACCCTAGAAACCCATGGGGTAAACCCCAAGCCTAAACAAAGACTAAACACCCTAAGTTCTTCACAAGCCCTAACAAGCTCAAACCAAGGGTTGAACTAGGGCACTAGGGCTCAACCACTCTAACCCATCTCAAACTCTAAGAGAGGGTGACCCTACTGACCTTGGGACTCTGGCCAGATCCCCAACCCATTTGGGTGAGGTTTGGCCCCTCCATGCCCCAAGAATCCTAAACCCTAAACTCATCTTTTAGGGCCCAAATTTTAGTCACTTCAAAAACCCAATCAAAACATGCCCAAATAGGTTTAGATTTTAACCAATGACTCATGATGACCCCTAAGACCATCCACCAAAGTTTTGGGGGTTGGTGAGGTCATTAGTCCCCTTAATTAAGCTACAATAGGATTATTAAATTTTTACCAAAACTATAGAAAAGTTTTCTCCAAAAATTCTCATTTTTGGATATGTTCTGGGTATAGATAAGATTGACTCTCTTCCCAAATTTCAGGTCATTTGGACATGTGGTTAAGTGCGGGCACCTATTTTAATATCTGACTGGCCCTAAGTATAGACTACATCATATTGGGTGTTGAGGTCGGACCACTGACCCAAATCAGTTGAAACAATTTTAAATTAAAGTTGCCACAAGGCTACAACTTTGATATTTACCACTTTTTCATTAGGAGCCTTTAGATATCTTTAAAAAATACAAACATTAACAGTAAATTATGTGATAGAAAATCAAATGAAAAGAAATAACTAATCCTAAGATTAAATCAATGTGGCACGAATCCCGGTGCATAAAGGACGACATTTGGTTGTCTTCTCCAGCGCGCAAATGGCCTGGATTTAATCTTCCTGGAGCCACTTCCTAACGCTGTCGCCGGCCACCCGACCATCTCCCCGGCCGGCCGCCGCCACCACCACCTCCATTGAGGTCGTGGCTATCGCCAGGTGGCAGCACGGCCGCCGGAGAGGCCTTTTCCGGCGAACCCGAGTGGTGCAAAAACCTCAGAAAAATCAAGAAAACTCCTCACTGGATCGGGCTCGATTGAGCCCGATGTATCTCCTAATTGATCTAGGATCCTAGCACTGAGGGAGAGGGGGAGAAGTCGACCTTCTGGGTGGAGCGCAGCCGTGCCGATTGTCGGGTCGCCATTTGAGGGGGAGGAGTCGTCGGAGTACTGCAACAACACTGTGGAAGGACTCAATTTCATTGAGGGAAGAGTATAAACGACTCCTCTGAGTCTGGGAAGTCTTTATAAAGAGTCAGAATGGGGAGGGGAGGGGTCTTTCTTCATGGCACCATTAATGTCCAATTAAGAGGTTTCAGCCATGGGTGATTTCATTGTTCCGGCCATTGAACAACCACCAAAACGACCCCAGGCCTTATCCACAGTGAATGGGGTCAAAACTTTGGAAATGGAGAGAGAGACCTTTGGTCTCCCTAGGCCGTGAATGCTCTCCTCTCAATTTCTCTCTCCTCCATTAAAGGGTAAGAGGAGCTTTTTTTCTCCTCCAAAACACTAATACCAGAAGGTTAGTCCGACGAATTTATCTCCTTCGTCGAACTCCGCCCGACGAAACCGTTTTTTTTTTGTCGAACTCCGCTCAGCTTTGCTCGAGTCTTTCGTCGAGCTCTGCTCGACGATTTTCGTCGAGCTCTGCTCCACGATTTTTGTCCAGCTCAGGTCAACTCTTAGCCAGTACTTTTGGGGTGTTACATTGGGTGTCACTAGACCCTTTGCGCTTCCTGGGGTTTTGTCATGAGCTAGTCATGACAAAACCATCATAGGGGTCTAGAAGTCTGAGGGATGTTACAGCCCGGTGCCGGGCTCAGGCTAGCCCGGCGCGCGGGCTTTGCCCGGCCCGGCTCGGGTCGGGCAACCGACAAAATTGGGGGCTCGGTAAGGGCCCCAAGTCCGGCCTTGGCTCGGGCTTTTCCCGGGCCGGGCCGAGCCAGGCCGGGCCCGGGCGGGCTTTCCTGACCCATCTATTTGCCCACGACTACATAAAATACCACAATGAAATTTGCATGAGATGCAAAATATCAAATTTTATTATTTAGTCCTTAATTTTTTTTTAATTAAGGATGCTTAATCTATACTTTTATACTATTATTGCGGCCAAACTCGACGCCCCGGTCGGATCAGAGTAACTCGGATCGTCTTCGCTCACGGAGAGGTCGAGCCCGCACACAACCAATTAGAGAGAAACTGTACACACATTGTTTTTGCCGTGGAAAAACCCTTTAACTCGGTAAAAAACCACGTGTACGGATCTGTGCCGACCGAAATCCACTATTTGCTTGCGGTTACAGCTTTCTCGAAGAATCGAAGGTGACAGACCGCTCCTCATTACACTTTGCGGATGATAGAGTGAAAGAGAGAAAAACTTATGCTCACGGCGGGCAACAGGCTGCGCCGCACGAGAGGATTTGTGGTAGAATTGCGAACGTGCAGACTCTCGACATAGCAGTGATTTTCTCCTCGTCGCACACTTGGGGACTTAAGCAAATTTTCGGTGATGCGGTTGTAACTAACAGAATTCTGGTAGTGGAGCGGTGGTTTGAAGGTGGCTCGTATGAGGAATCTGACAAAGCTTCGACTTGAGGACTAAGAAAGCAGAAGAACCAAAGATGAGAAATGAGGAGGCCTGAGACTACTCTTATTGGCTCCAGGAGGTGGTTACGGTAGTTATGCGTCTATCCGCACACCGTAACAGCTGATATTATTATTTTTGGTATAGTTTTGAGCATATATTTTGCTCATTATGTTTGTTGTTTGCAGGCCAAATATTTAATTAATATTGCTTTCCCACTAATCATGATGCTTAGTGGGTGGTTACTTAAGAGATGGATGACAATGATCGTTACAGAGTGATCAGACGGTGAGGGAATCCCACCACAGACGGACGGTCGGACCGACGGTGAATGCTCGTCTGCGGAGGAAGAGGCGGAGACCGCGACCGCGGGAGGCGGACGCGGGAAGGGGGCGGTGGGGCGGTCTCCCCTTGCAGCCGGGCGTGGCCTCCCCTTGCGCGCAGAGCCCGCAGCCACGGGAGGTGGCCGCGGGGAAGGAGCGGCCGGGCGCGAGCCGCCTGACGCCGACGACGGTAGTTACTCGAAAGGTGAGCGCTGTGGGATCGGTGTGCGGGGGATCGTGTGCGCAGAAGTTTCTCCATGATCCTCATTTGGATAGTGGGATTATGAGGGAGTGGGCTAATCGCACACCGAGTGTTTTATAAAAGGGACTTGACCCCATCAACTATATAAAAAAGAAAAAATACTATGTTGAAGCTGGGAAAATTCCAACTCCAAAATTCGGATCAAGGCAGTCTAAGATTACCGGTTCAGCGGTCAGGCCTAACGGCTAACGGGCTAGAATGCATAAACAACCAATTAGCAAAAAGTACCCCAGTTGCTACGGCAGGGAGGTCCCACCATGTATCTGAATGCTAAGAAGAAGATTCCCCTCCACAATCAAAGATGGTCGAGCAGGGTCCGAGGTAGACTCTAGTTGGTGACTAAGTCAAGGCGGCGACTAAGATGGATAGTTGCTAGCTTGTGACCTGTCTTATTTATAGCCCCACCACCGGCAACTAGGCGACTTCTTAGAGGAGTTCGCTCAAGCTGGGAGAGTAACTGGCCTAGTCGCCTACCTGACGAATATGTGAGGGGAGCTCGCCATACTCGCCCAGGCCTTCTACTGTCTTGTGTGCTGACCCTGAATTTTGATGATCTGACTCTAAGGGGGTCCACCCTCGACGAATATGGTTGCACACAATCCCCGCTCTTTTCGAGCGACATAGGGGCTCAGAAAGAAACATCAAACACTTATTCGACGAGCTGATTTAGCGAGTATCTAGGTTATTCGCGACCGATATACGCCTAGTGAAATCTATAAATAAAGGAGTTGCTGGTCTTTGAGGCACGCCTTTTGAACTTGCACGCGGTGTTGAAGTCTGCCGAGGAAGTCTACCAAACGAGCATTGATGTCTTGTCTGGATTCCTCGAGCCAACAAGGCCAAAACGGTCGCGAGAGGGCGAGGTCGTTGCTGACATTCCTCCGCTCAAGAAGAAGAAGTTGAAGAAGAAGAAGAAGAAGAAATCGCTTGCCTCAAAAACTGACAACCCGCCTCCGAGTACCGAAGATGTCGTCTCCTCGGCCGATCATTCAGACATTCCAGCCCACACCAAGAATCTCCTTGATGATCTCCGGTTGAGTGACATTCTCGAGCAATCTGCTCTTGAAGTTTCTCGCTTCCTTATACTGTCTTCTCCCCCTGCCCCAGACCTTGCCAAGTCCCAGGCATAATTGCAAACGAAACTCGCTGCCTCGCAAGGTTGCTATCTTGCCGATGACTTTATGAGTTGCTGAACAATCCTATTCTTGTTTGCTGACTGTTGTTCCTTAAGCGCAGCTCCTCCGTCGACTACCTTTGGCGAGTATCTGTATGTCGCTCCCCTGCGATCAGCTCCACTGGTTTCCCTCGAAGCTATACAACAACCTCGATATGGGCACACTGTTCGGATCAACGTCGGTCCCAAGAAGGGGCCGGAAAAACAAACACTTGAGGATATGAGAAAGGATTTTCAAGCGGCGAAGACCTCACAACCTGGGGAGAAAAAGACCTCTCACCCATCGACCACCTCGTCACAACCGACGACGAACACTCATCTACCATTGCCTCCTTCTCTGCATAGCTCGTTAAAACTGAGGGCGAGCACTCCTTTACCTCGGCCGCCTTTTTTACCGCCGACTAACGAAACTCACCCCAAAATCTACCCAGAAACTATGGCCCCTCTGAAACCACCTGAGAGCTCGTCGCGAGATCAGGACAGAAGGCGCCTGATCTATTTCCCGCTGAGGACCGGAGGTTGCGATCCTGGAGGTTGTGGACAAGGACATGCCGCCGAGTGCCCGAGAGGCTCGTCATCAGGCCAACGAGAATCATCTTGCCGCAGCTTGTCCACTCACTGATCTCGATCCCCTCGACAAGGCAGCTCTCCTGTTACTGAATTGGTCTGTCTACTTATACTGGCTCTTAACTGATTCAGCGACTTCTTATTGTCTTAACCGGTCTCCATATAACCACAGGAGCAGCTTTTATTGATGCCCTCGGGCTTCCTGCTCACGAGTACCTCCAAGATATTGCTCACACATACATTGAGATAGATGCGAGGTTAGACCAACTCACCATCTGTGAGCCTCATCGCCGGATATCAGCACTGGAGGTGAGGATGACGAAGATAGAAGAGCTACAGGAATAGCTTGCGGCCTACGAGGCCCGCTTCCACATGATCAACGAGTTGTAGCGGCGGCAATCGATGACCGATCATCGCTGACAGCTTGATCACGAGTAGTTGGCTGGCATTCGGACGAGCATGGGAATGACGGGGAGACTGGAGAGGATGAAGGACCATCTGCGTTGGGGCTACGATGCGATGGCGGTGGCGAGCACGCACTATCGGCAAGCACACGAGATGGGATGGGTCGAGGGACATCCATCTCTTCCCGAGCAGCAGCCTCCTAAGACTTATGATTTTTTTCTTTCTTTTCTATTTTTCCTTGCCTTTAGCGACATTGTAATGAACTATCTGTTATATTCTTTTATATAATGGCGAGTTTTTATCTAGCAATTTATCTGGCGATTTGCTTGTGTTGATGCTTTTTTCTGCGTTGATACTCGTCTTCATTTTGTGATTACTTGAGCTGTCTGTGTAGGTTTAGGGGAGCTGGCGATCTTCTGAATGACTTTGCACAAGATAGGGTTCGTAGCTAAGGTTGATCTGTCGGTTAGTATGCGACGTAAGCTGATACTCACGCGAAGTTGATATACCCCTCCCCACCAGGCCTCTGCCTATAAATAGAATGGGTAGGTGGGTATTTAGTAAGTTGTTGCGATTTCTGAACCCTCCTCACAAGTATTTCGATCTTGCTCGTGCTTTGCTGACCTTTACTCTCTCTTTATTTCTTGATCTTCTCCTACTCGCTACTCGTCGAAGAAGATGGTTAGCGACGATGTTAATGCTTGCCGACAGGCCCATGCGATCAACTTCACTGAGGTCGTCTTCAAGAACTCCGCTGCTACCGAGCGAGACTTAGATGATTTATACATAAGGCACCTGTCTAAGGAGTACTCGGCAAGGCTCCCCGCCCGGTCCGAGCGACTAAACACCTTCCTCGAGGGTGAGATCGTCCTGCCCCTCTGCCACTTTGAAGTTGGCTTGTGACTTTCACTGTGGCCGGAGTATTGTCAAATCCTGCGATACTTCGGGATTGCCCCCCCCCCTCCCAGATCAATCCGAACGGGGTGACGATGATCTTGGGATTTCTCTGTTTTCTGCGCGAAGAGAATATCGTCTTTGAACTCTCCATCTTTAGTAAGATCTTCGCCTTTACTGCGATCGTTGAGAGTGTCATCTTCTTTATCAGCCATGTCTGCACCTTGGTCAGTGCGACGAACAATGTCCACCGATGGGGCGAGTACCTGGTCGTCATCGTCGATGACTTTGAAGGGGTGCCCGCAGGCTGCACCAGCCATCAAAAGTCGTCTTCTTACCGCCCATTATGGAGGGTCCACGCGAGAAGTTATTCGAAGCCTTCCGCAACCATCGATTTGACGTCATCCATTGGCATCTGAACGTCAACTCGTTGGATGAGGTCTTCCCTGACGGTGGTGCATTCCTTTGCGAGATCTTACCATATTCGTTGATTTGATTCTGATAGTTGTTGCGACTCTACTAACTATTCTACCACATTTGCAGCTACTTGCGTTCTTCCACGAGAACCACTTCCTCTGGCGAAGAAAGTCACGACGTTGCGTCAGGGTTCGGTGAACCTGTCTACTGACGTTGAGGAGATCCTGCCTCCAGCGGGCTCTAAGGGCCAGTCGCGAGCTGGCAACAAAGAGGGCTCCTTGAAAAAGAAGCTGGACAGGGGGAAAGAGAAAGTCAAGTTCCATGATCACGCGAGGAAGCAAGCAAAGATCTCCTACGAACTCTTCGATGGGAGGGAGTCGTCGGAGGACGTTGGGGCGCCGTACTTTCACCCAAACTACAACCTCGGGCGCAGCGGCAAGGATGCTTTCAGATGTCCTCTGGTCTCCTTGGCGGAGGGCGAGCACAAGGTGACTCTGAGCACCAACTAACCCGCTGGTCAAAAGACTGGAAGGATAAGGGGGAGACTTACGATGTCGCCTTCATGCTCCATGGGCGAGCTGATGTCAAGTCAATGCCAGATCTCAGCGCAGAGGTGCTCGCCCAACAGACAGCTCGCATGCTCCTTCGAGCTACCAAGCTGGGTCATCATACAGTGAGGAGGCTCCTCGAGTCATAGGAGCCGCTAAAGATCGTCTCGCAGAAGACGATCGACCTGGGGATGTAATCCGTCCGGTGGAAGGACTATGATTTTCTCTCTCCTTCTACTCCTATGATTTTCTCTCCACCCCTTCTCTTACTTGCGTGCTCCCGTGTACCTCTTCCTTGCGCTCTCCCGTGCACACCCCTTCCTTGCGCGCTCCCAGAGCGCCCCTTCCTTGTGCGCTCCCGTGCGCCTCTTTCGTGCGTGCTCCCGCGTGCGCCCCTTCTATGCGTGCTCCCGCACACCTCTTCCGTGCGTGCTCTCGCGTGTGCCCCTTTCATGCACGCTCCCGCGCGCCTCTTCAATGTGTGCTCCCCCACGCGCCCCTTCCTTGCACGCTCCTGCGTGCCTCTTTCGTGCGTGCTCCCCCTCGCGCCCCTTCCTTCCGTGCTCCCGCGCTCCTCTTCCAAGCGTGCTCCCACACGCGCCCCATCCTTTTGCGCTCTCGCGCACCTATTTCGTGGGGGATCCCACGCATGCCCCTTCCATGCACGCTCACGCGAGCCTCTTCCGTGCGTGCTCCCGTGCGCGGACCTTCCTTGCGCTCTCCCCCGTGCCTCTTCTGTGTGTGCTCCCGCGCACGCCCATTCTGTGCTCCCGCACGTCTTTTCCATATGTGCTCCAGCACATGCCCCTTCATTCCGCGCTCTCGCGCGCCTCTTCCATGCATGCTCTCGGGCACCTCTTCCATGTGTTCTCTCGCATGCGCCCTTCCTTCCGCGCTCTCACGTGCCTCTTCCATGCGCGCTCCCGCACGTGCCCCTTCCTTCTGCGCTCCCGTGCGTCTCTTCCCTGCGTGCTCCAGCGCGCTCCACTTCCTTCTGCTCTCCCGCGCATGCCCCTTCCTTGCGCGCTCCTGCGCGCCTCTTCCCTGCGTGCTCTCTCGCGCGTGTCTTTTCCTTGCGGGCTCCCATATCCCTATTCCTTGTACGCTCACGTGCAATTATCTTCCTTAAACACTCTCGTGCATGTACCTTACTAGCAAGCTCTCGCGTGCGCCCCTTCCTTGCGCTCTCTCGCGCGCCTCTTCCTTGCGCGCTCCCATGCACGCCTCTTCCTTGCACGCTCCCGCGCAGGCCTTTTCCTTGCACGCTCCCGTGTGCGTCTCTTCCTTGCGCCTCTTCCTTGCGCTCCTCTTCCTTGCACGTGCCCGCACGCGCCTCTTCCTTGTGCACGCCCGCGCGCGCCTCTTCCTTGTGCGCTCCGTCGCGTGCCTCTTCCTTGCGCGCTCCCGCACGCGCCTCTTCCTTGCGCGCTCCCGCGCGCGCCTCTTCCTTGTGCGCTCCCACCCGTTCCTCTTCCTTGCGTGCTCCCGCGCACTCCTCTTCCTTGCGCTCTTCCGTGCCCGCCTCTTCCTTGCGCGCTCCAGCGCGCGTCATTTCCTTGAGCGCTCTACGCCAGCAAGTGCTTCGCACGCTCTCAGCCAGCAAGCACTCTGTGCGTTCTCCCCCAACAAGCGCTCAGCGTACTCTCCCCAGCAAGCGCTCTGCGCACTCTCCGCCAGCAAGCGATCTGTGCGCTCTCCCCCAGCAAGCTCCACGCGCGCTCTCTGCCAGCAAGCGCTCCACCTTTAAGACCTCTCCAAGCGTGCCTCCGTGCGCTCCATCGTAAAGTCCGCTCAAAGTGCACCTCTGTGTGCCCCGCCTTCAAAACTGCACCAAGCGTGCCGCCGTGCGCTCCACTCTTAAGACCACCATAAGAGCCCAGTGCCCTAAATTCAACATTAGGCCATCCAGTCTACAACAAGCCCACTAAGCGTCAGCAAAGCTGCCATTTCAGACTCCTCTAAGCACAACAAGGGACAAACCACAATGGATAGGGCGTGGTGAGCGCGCCACTTGAGCTTCCAAGCCCTAGACATCACAGAATGAACGCAATAAGTTGCTCCCAAGCACCAGTAGAGGTCTTCAAGGCGCAACAAGTGCATCGCTCCCGACAACTCACAAAGAAATACTTAGATCCGCGAGTGGTGGGCTGTCACCCTCTGAGCTCTCTCTCCACTCTCTCAACAATTGTAACGAGATGCGGTCTGTCGCCCTCGAGTTCTTCAAGAAAGCCCTTGTAACAGCCCAAATTTTCTCAGCAGGCAATTTTTGGGTGACACGGCCTGCGACACGGGCGTGTCCCAGGGCGTGTCAAGCTGGGGTCGACGATTTAGCCGCGAGGTGGACGAAATTTTGGGGTTGACGGTCGTTGATCAGCAGACACGGCCTGCGACACGGGCGTGTCGCAGGGCGTGTCGAGGCCGTGTCGACAATCGGCCTGGGTGTCGACGTTTTTCGTTCGACGGTGTGTCGAGAGAAGGCACACGACCCAGGACACGGGCGCGTCCCCGGCCGTGTCGTGTGCTCGACGACTTTTGCTCGACGATTGTCGAGTGTCGAGATGTGGGTGTCGAGTGTCGAGAAGTTGAACACGGCCTGTGACACGGGCGTGTCACAGGGCGTGTCAATTTGGGTCGACGAACTCAGCCCGACGAAAAGTTTCGACAGGGCGTGTCTTCGTGCCGTGTGTTGGCACACGGCCTGGGACACGGGCGTGTCACAGGCCGTGTGAAGTCTCGGGTTGTTTTGCGATTATTTTCGCGGATGCACACGGCCACAGACACGGGCGTGTCTGGAGGCGTGTTGGGTGACACGGCCCATGACACGGGCGTGACCCATGGGCGTGTCACTGGTTTGGATCAGTCGGTTGACCACCGCTTGAGGCACACGGCCTTGGACACGGGCGTGTCACAGGCCGTGTCAGGGCAAATTCAGCTTTTCTGGCATTTTTGTGGCCGTCCATTCCTTCAGCCTGGATCCAAGGGCTGAGGCTTCTTTCCTCTTTTTCCTAAAGGCCGAAAACTGAGAACTTATTCTCATTTTCCTTAGCCTTCATCTTAAGAGAGAAAGGGAGAGGAAGAAGGAGGAAGAAGAGGAAGGGCTGCTGCTGGTGGTGATGTAGTTTACCGACGAGAGATCCGAAGCCGGCGTTGCGGACGAAAAGCTCTTGTGATTCGTGCAAGCTAGCTTTGAGGTCATGACACCGAAGCGGTCGTCAAGGGTAACGACTTTTCTTCCTAGCCATGTGAAGGCTTCCTTTTGTCATATATTTGTGATTCCCCCACCAAGAGGTGGTTGTTTTGGGAGTCTTTTGGGTGATTCATGAAATCCCCTTGGTTGGCATGTAGATCCGGAAATGGAGTACGGAATAGACATGTTGTGTGAAGCCCATCTGGACATGTTGGTCTGGATTGGTGATGTTGCATACGAACCGGAGAAGACTCCGTGATAAACGTGTAGTTTAAGAAGTCAACGGGTTATGCCTGCGAAAAGGAGTAGCAGGAAGTACTGGAGTGGTAACCCTGGAAAATATCTGTGTTATTGTTTTGGGTCCAACCTGTGAATGAGGCACAGGACGTACTGGTGTGACCAGGAAAGGCCCTTTGTGATGTTTGATGTCGTAGGGTGTCCACCTGTGAAGCGAGTAACAGGAAGTACTGGCATGGTAGCCAGGAAAGACCCCTGACATTTGTGATTTTGCGGTGTCCACCTGTGCAGAGAGTCACAGGAAGTACTGGGAGGCCCCGGAAAGACTCGCTGTTGTGATAAGGAAATGGGTGTAGCGAAATACCCAGGCTTGAATGCCAAGAACAGGATTGGTGAGACCGACCCGCGCCTTTGATATAGCCATGAGTACACTGTACTCGGAGAAGGCAAGACGATTTGAGCAACGGGGGGTGGAGGATCCGACCTGCGCTATGTCCGTCCGACGTGAGACCAAAAGGTGCGGTCTGTTGGAGCGCATAGCAAGAGTCTTCGGCCTGCGCGCCATGACACAATGGGGGGCTACGGGCCATCCCGGTGTAGGAAGACTAACTCCGGCTGCACGCCATGGAGTAAATGCTCAAGAGATTTACCGTTGGGTTGTGACCCTGATACGGTGGTGGGCAAGAGCTTTGCCAGAACACCAAGAATGTGCCCTGAGTGTACGGAACGTTGGGCCGGGTGGCGAACGGTTGTGATGACATGTGTGCGTAAAAGCACATTATCTGATATAGAAATTGTCATATTTGTGATATGATATGCCTGCAGGGAAGAATACCGCTGCCCCGAGAAAAGGGGTAGGGTCGTTATAATTTGGTCAGCTAAACGCTGACCGTTGCTTTTGTTTGCCACCGTTGGTGGATTGTCCCTGTACAGGTGTTGGAGAGCCGAGCGGGACGTATAAAGGTTGATGTTCCTGCTGCTATTGCTGCTGCTAGCTAGCCCTCGAAGGCTATAGGTGTTGCATGTGGTTATGTTTTCTTTTCTTGTGGCCGGCCTGCGCGCCCATAGTTGAAGCCACTGTGTGACAGCCATGTAAGGCCATAAGGCCAACTCTTTTTACTTGTTGTAAGACATTCCTATATCGTATAAAATGTGGAGTTTTATGTTTGGACATTCATGAGGAGTTCAAGTTGTAGGATAAGCTTCCGCTAGAATGCTTTGTGATAGGTGCGATGCGCTACTCTGGTATCATCATGTACCTTCACCGTCTGTTTTGTGATATATACTGTGGGGTCCCGGCCGGACCTTCTAGAATATACCATATGAACGGATGAGGTTGTTACATTTTTGGTATCGGTTGTCTTGGTCTTTCCCTCTCGCAGTCATGGCCGACTTCTTTTGTGGGGTGGCGAGCACTTGTTTGTGCAAAACCAAAGTCTACGCATGAACTCCTGGATGTCCATGATAGGAATGCAAATTTGTGTGTTTGAGGAACCTGTGTGTTCTTATTTTGTGTTGTTTACTTGGGTACGACCGCTAATGTGTGCGTCTTGTCCACCTTTAGGTGACACGAAGTGGAGCTGGGCCGTCTGAGTCCCAGCGTTCTGATGAAAGTACGGCACCAGCCGAGGTGCCTACACCTCCACCGTCTGCGGAACATGTGCATTTAGTTGCGGAGGCTTTATTTACCATGATACAAGGCCAGCCACTTAGGCAGGAACAAGCGACTGTGAGGCCAGAACAGGCGGCGGCAAGACCTGAACCTGTAGTGGATGTGGCTCCTCGAGCGGCTGAGAAGCAGCTAACGCGGTTTATGAGTTTCCATCCGCCTACGTTCTCGGGAGCGGGAACTCCGACGCAGGCTGAGGATTGGCTCTCGCGCGTCAAGCGAGTGATGACGGCGATTGGAACGGCGGAGCATCAGAAAGTTACTTTAGTTACCTTCTTGCTTGAAGGAGAAGCTCGATTGTGGTGGGATGAGATGGAGTTGCATCACTTGGCGGGTCGTCCTTTAACCCAAGTATCGATGGAAGAATTCTCCCGACTCTTCCTAGCAAAGCACCTTCCTGCGGCTCAGCGGATAGCCATGGAAAATGAATTCCAAAGGCTGACTCAAGGTGATGGCAGTGTTGACGCGTACCTGCATGAGTTTACTCGCTTGGGGCGGTATGCGGGTTCTATATTTGCTGATGAGCAGAGGAAGACCAATCGGTTCTATGAAGGACTGAGGGACGAGCTGAGGTTCCTTGTGTCCAGTTTGGTGAACCAAGGTTTCCAAGCGTTAGTGGACACTGCGAGCGCACTGGAGAAGGATATGAAGAGGGTGCAGGGGAAGAGAGCGTTGATTGTGACGCAACCGGAGTGGAAGGCGCCCCGATCTGGGAAACCATTTTATAAAAAGAGATGGGGCAAGAAGTCCAAGACAAGTGGACAAGCTCCTTCATCAGTTGCAACGGGAGCAACATCGGGGGCTACCTCCAAGCCAGATACTCGAATCTGCTTCAATTGTGGCGGATGGGGCATATTGCGCGAGATTGTCGGATGCCGCCAAAGAGTGAAAAGAAGGCGGTAGCATCTTATGCGGAAAAAGGAAAAGCGGTGGTGGATTCCTCTGCCTCGCAGGCCCAACCCCGGGTCTACAATCTTGGTCTACAGGAGACCATCAAGCAGAATGACGTTGTCACAGGTATGAGTTTAGTTTTGCATATGCTATTGCTTGTATGCTTTGCTTAGTCTACCTATGTTTGCGGTTTGTGTGTGACATATTTATCACAGGCTTTGTGATGATTCGGGACACGCTGGCGCGAGCACTGTTTGATACGGGTGCATCGCATTCTTTTCTGTCTAGCGAGTTTCTAACGCGGCTTGGGATACCTAGTCGTGTAAAGACAGATAGCGTCAGAGTCGTGTTGCCGAATGGTTGTTGGATGCTTGCGGATCAAGCTCGCGATGTGGCGGTTCAGTTAGGAAGTCGGGATTTCCGTTTAACTGCATTTGTTTTGCCAATATCGGAATTCGACGTGATTTTTGGGATAGATTGGCTTGCGGAGCAGCATGTCATGATTGATTGTCAGTCCAAAGAAATCACATTGGGCCAAAAATACCGAACAAGAGACAAAGTTCGCGGGTATGCGAGAGTGGGCGTGTAAGACCCCCCCCCCCTCCCCCTTACCAAGGAGGGCTACCGGATCTTATGCCCAGAACCGCCGTCTTACGGTGGCACTAACTCACGGGTTAGTCGACACCGCAACACGCCGATTCTGCCGGCTAGTACGATCATAAACCTGTAGGCCAATATGAGAAATAAGAAGTAAAACTGTATAAAATGCCATCAGTCCACAAGTCACAGTACAATCATATATAGAAGAAATGAATAGTACAATAATCCACAGAATAGTACAGAAGAAAGAGTAAAAAGGGCTTATGCCCAATACATCAAATCTCTCTCTCTCACAAAATAGTAAATGCGGAAGCTATACTAGAACATCAAGACTCGTCCCACCTGAGACGCACAGTAGTAGTGGTAGCCTGCTGAAGCGGTATCTGCTCCTCATGTCCTGCCTCCTCGACGTGCTGGTGCTCCATCTCCACGGGCTCCTAAAAATAGTTGGTCACCGACCATTAGTCAAAAGACTAAGTCGTTTCCTCCACACCTCGCCCCGCAGCTCCTAGGCACCGAGCGGGAGGACGAAGCGGAGGACAACAAGGGGTAGCAAAATGGAAGCAGGTGACAATATCTATCTAAAGTGGTACTAAGTAATGAAATTCTACTCTAGCATTGCTAAGTACAGTACAAGTTGTAAGTAAGTAAGTACGGTGCAGTAAAGGAAAGTAAAGCAACAGCAGTATGTACAAAATAAGCTAAGCTACCACTAAGCTATCATCACAAACGTACCCTAACTTATATAAATGCCCATACAAATATATAAGTTAGGATTTCCAGGAAATTTAACTTATCATATAAAAGAGCCCATACTAATTTATATGATAAGGATCCATGAAGCGTATGACCTAATATGAATGAATGATATGATGCAATTTTATGCGCATGCAAGTGCAACTCACACACAACGACTCTGTGATCACAGACCTTTAGTTCCCACTTTTTGAGAGCTAGCATCACTCTCGGGTACCACCGCTGTGGCTACGGCAGCAGCGGAGCGGGCGTCTCCGCTTCTAGACCGGTATGCACACTATCCAAGCCTTAGACCCCTCTCATACGCCTCTGTACACGTCCAAGGTGCACTCTAGAGTCTCGCGTACGTACTTTGCTGACAAACCCGTCAGTCTTGTTGGGTCGGATGTGTGTTATCGGGGGTCGTCCTCCAGACCGCAGTGTAAAACAACCCACTGGCCCCTCTAACTCCCACAACCGCCTGGTGCACCGTACTGCCATCGGTGTGACGAACGGCCAGTACCGCATGCCCCGCCACGATATTTATGCACATGCAAGTAATTCACACCGAGCCTTCCGCTCGCAGGACCAAAACCCGTCCTGAATCCCTCAAACCCAAACCCGGGTGAGAACGCACATTAGTGCCTTTATGTCAATTCCCTCCAACCCTAAACGGGTGAGCATATATCATGAAACTCTCCAACCCAAACACGGGCGAGAAGGTACAACCATGTCCTAACCTATTAAGCTACTCTTGTCTACGGTTTATTATACTTAGAGATTTAAGGTTAATCCCAGGACTGCCCCCGGTATTCCCTGTGAAGGGCTCTCAAGGGGCACTAGGAACTGTGTTGGGATTACGCCCAGCGTTCCCTTTCGCAAGGATACTTATTTTAGTTGATGACTACCCATGTATCCCCCAGCTCTCCTTATTGCTTAAGTATAACCCTAGTGACTTAAGGTGTTACCGGGTACCGACGGTCTTCCGCCGATCCCCCACTCCAGTTGATGACCAAGACTTGCACTTTTGATCCCTCACTAAGACAACTCTACCCACCAGGTTACTCGTGTTGAACTCTCTCTTATTTCTGCCGATAATCAATCCCCTGGTAATTCCCTAAGGCAAGACCTATTTGTGTTATATGCAGACCATGACCTATGCTTACCCTAGAAATGTGATCTTCCAAAACTTAAGGCATCTTGCCTCTAAATATTTATCCTAGGTATTATGGACTAAGGGAACTACCCTAAAGATTCTCATAATTTTTCCTGGCCAAATGGTCATTTAATTAATTCTCTTAATTTAGTCGCTCGGCCACTTTACACATGAAGTGATTTAATTAAGCATCCACTGACTTAGGGAATTTTTCCTGAGATGTATATTGACCAGATATTGCTGCCTTCAAAATTTCATAATTTTCCTTAAATTATTTATTGTCATTTTCTATTTAATAACAATCCCACATAAATTCCATTTTACACATGAAGTATAAGCATTACATATTCAAAAATTCCAGAAAATTTACAGAGCCTTTAAGACACTAAATTATGGCTATTGGCAGAGATTCATCAAAATTGAATGTAAGATGGCCTATGGGGTTCCATTTTAAGGTATTTACCAAAATGCCATTGTACTAGTTTAACACAAGTAATGTATCCAATAAATTCTGAGAAATTCATGATAAACTAATAACAATATTTTATGACAGTAGAATAAATCCCAAATTTTTCAGAGGTATGTATATATCATTTCAAGAATTATCATGATAAGGGTAAAATGGGAAATTTAGGGTATCTACTCCAAGGTTCTTCAAAACAGGGAAATCATAATTTTCCTAGGTCAAGTGTGATGTAATCTATGCCTTGGTAATGTTGTTTGGATTTGTTCTTGAATAAATTCTATTTTCCAATTTTAATTCCAAAATAGCTATTTTTAAAGTAAATTCCAATAAATGGAATTTTGATTCCAAAAATTCCATCATTAATTTGAGGGGTGAAATTTACCCTAATGAACCACTGGAAATAATTTCATGACACTTGCATGTCACCATTGGGCTAAATACACAAATTTGCATTTTTGCTATTTGCACACCAAGCCTTAACATAGGCTAGCACATGCAAGTGGATTCTCCCACATGCAGTGATCCCAAGGTGCTGAAAATTTTATCATGCACCAAGGGTGACCCCACTGACCCACCACCAAAATTTGGGGCCATGGGGAGGAGTAGAACTCCATATATGCCATTAATTTAAATTTTGATATTTTTCCAAAAACTATAGGAAAATGTTTTCTAAAAATTCCTAAATTTTGGCAGGAGGTAAGTAAGCCCTAATAATGCATGTGACCAAAATTTGGGATCATGGTGACTAATATTGAGACTAGGGCATCCAATATAATTTTTGACCTAGTCTAGGACCAGTCCTAGGAGAAAGGTCCTACAGGGCTGTACCCTACACCAAAATGTATGTTTAGGGTGGCATTTTAAAGGTAAGACCCTAGGCTACAATTTTCATTAAGGGTCTAAGCTCTGGAAATGTCTCTAAGAGGCCTAAATTTGACATGCAAGGGTACTGATTAAATGTGACAGAAAATGACACTATTCATATATTAATTAATTTAATTCAATTTACTGTTTGCACGAATCTTGAAGCAAAACCTACGGGATCTGGTCATCGTCCCCGATGAGTTAACGGCCACGATTCATTTTACCTGGACGATGATGGCCGGCCTTTTCCGGCCAGCTGAGCCACCACCACCGCCGGCGGATATCGCCACCACCTTCGTTAAGGTGGGGGCTAGCGTTTCCCGGCGGTGGGGCCGCCGGATTTGGCTCCTCCGGCGAACCCGAGCAAGAAATGAAAAGCTCGAATTTCTCCATTTCCTCACATGGCATCGGGCTCGATTGAGCCCGATATCTCCCTAGGTCGATCTAGAAAGTTAGTACGGGAAGAGGTGAGGTGAAACGCACCATAATCGGGGCTTGGCTGCGGGTCAGGCGGCGGTTTGCCGTGGTGGTGGTGCGCCGGCGAGCTCCTCCCCGAAAGTTGCATTCTCCACCGTTCTCCATGTGTAAGTAGTCGAATTCCACTCCTCTGGACCTTCTGAAGCTAATGGAGGGGTTATTTGGGGCTGATAGAGGGTATATGGGGAGATAAGCCCAATGTGAGCTCGGTTTGAGCTTTGGTTGTGTCACCATGGGTGCCATGTGGCTCTCAGCTCTGTAATTCTGCTGGAAATGAAGAGGGGAAGTCAGCCACCTGGTTTTGGGCAGCCAAAACCAGCTGATGGGGTGGCCATGTGGCCACCATTCCTCTTCATCCTCTTTCTCTCTCCACTTCTCCTAAAATTTCCAAATTTACCCCCTTGCATGCATTCTCTCTCCTGATTTAGAGGGGTAGGGTTGGTCTTGTTCACTTGGGCTGACTTTGGGCCAAGTTTAGTGGGCTTGGTCCAAGGGAACTTGACTTGGCCTTCATTTCACTCTTTAGGTCAATTTGTTGACCAAATTGACTTTTAGGGTTGACTGGTCAACTATGGTGGGTGGACTGACCCCACTTGGTGGAAATGGGTCTAGTGGCACCACCCAACTTGGTTTGGGTCAAGGGGGTGCCCCACTTAGGTTAATTAGGCCTATGAGTGTGGGTTTGACCAAATTAAGCCCAAGGTTGACCTTGGTCAACTGGGGTCAAAATGTTGACCCAGTGGCATACCCTAGGGTCCACTTAGATTGTTTTTAGGGTTAGGGCAATGTGGTGGGGTCATGGTGTGGCTAGGGTCCTTAATTAGGCTAGTTTGACCTAGTTTGACTTGGTCCTATAGTGGGCTCCACATGGCCACCACCCACTATCTAGGGTCAAACCTAGTTGATCCTCTTAGGTCTCACCTCATGCCTAACCCAATCTAAGTTGAGGGGTCCAGAAGTAACATGGGATGTTACAAATTCCAATAAACAAGAAAATAATTTCGTCCCCGAAATTTAAGTTCGGGTCTACGGGGTTCTATTTGCAATAATTATCAAGAATCTTAAAAGCATAACTTAAATGTACCTGATGCGAATAGCTCCGGGTGTTGCTCCAGCATCAGATCTCTCGGCTCCCAAGTGTGCTCCTCCCGTCCATGGTTGGACCACAGCACCTTCACAAGGGAACCTTCTTCTTCCGCAACACTCGGATGGCTGTATCGTCAATCCGGATCGGCTCCAATCTCACTGACCTGTCAGGCTCTACCGGTCCGGCTGTAGTGGTAATGTGCTGCTCCGGCCGAAGAAGAGCCCTCCGTAAGGAAGAGACATGAAAGACGTCATGTAATGCACCCAACTCCGGTGGCAGCTGCAGTCGGTAAGCCAAGGGGCCGATCCGCTCCAGGATCAGGTATGGCCCCATGTATCGTGGACTGAGCTTCTTGTGCCTCCGCACTCGAGAAACACCGTGTACTGGACGTATCTTCAAGAATACCCTGTCTCCAACCTGGAACTCCACCTTCCGGTGCCGAGCATCATAATACTTTGCCTGCCTGCTCTGGGCCTCCAGTAGCCGATCCCTGATCAATCGAATCTGAGCCTCAGTGTCCTCTATATAATCAGATCCCAAAGCCCTGGTATCCACATCCTGTACCCATGATAGCGGAGTCCGGCATCTCCTCCCATAAAGCGCCTCGTACGGAGCCATCCTGATGCTAGCCTGGTGGCTGTTATTATACGAGAATTCGATCAATGGTAACAGCCTCTCCCAAGGCCTCCCCGTATCCAATATGCATAATCTGAGCAGGTCCTCCATGGTCCGGATGGTCCGCTCGGTCTGTCCGTCGGTCTGCGGGTGGAAGGCGGTACTAAAGGTAAGCCGAGATCCCAAGTGAGCATGCACGGCCCTCCACTCGCTCGAAGTGAACCGACCATCACGGTCCGAACAATAGTCCTGGGGATACCATGATACCTGATGTACTGCTCCACAAATAGTCTCACCAGAACTGCGACTGGGGCATCCTTCCGAACTGGGATAAACCGCGCGACCTTGGTCAATCTGTCCACTATAACCCATATAGAATCATGTCCGGAGTGGGAGCGAGGCAATCCGTGTACAAAGTCCATAGCAATGTCCTCGAACTTCCACTCTGGAACTGGCAGTGGCTGTAATAAACCTCCCGGGCTCTTGCATTCCGCCTTCACACGCTGGCAGGTCTCGCAATGGGTCACAAAATCCGTGATCTCCCTCTTCATCCCGGGCCAATACATAGATCTCCGCAAATCTGCCCACATCTTGGTGATGCCGGGGTGCACTGAATATCTCGAGCAATGTGCCTCTCGGAGTATGTCATCTCGAATACTGCCCCCTGCTGGTATGTAGATGCGCCCCCGGAACCGAAGAAGATCATCCTGTAGTGTGTAGTCCTCGACCTTGCCCCTCGCTAGGGCACTGAAAATCGGCTGTAACGCGGCATCCAGCCTCTGATGTGCTCGGATGCGCTCCTGTATATCATCGCAGCTGATCACTGAGCTCAAATACTCTCTATATACCACTGGCTCGGTCTCGGACACCACGGTAATGTGCATGTCCTCCATCATCTGAAGCAGCTCTATGGACATCAATCGGGGCTCCGGTCCAGAAGTGCCGGCCCTCCTGCTCAAGGCATCCGCAACCGTGTTCGCTTTCCCCGGGTGATAGTGGATCTTGTAGTCATAATCACAGAGGAACTCCAGCCACCTCCTCTGTCTCAGATTTAAGTCCTTCTGCGTATCAATATACTTGAGATTCTTGTGATCTGAAAAGATGTCACAATGAATCCCGTATAGGTAATGTCTCCATATCTTTAGGGCGAAAACCACAGCCCCGAGCTCTAGATCATGTACTGGATAGTTATGCTCATGCTTCTTCAACTGTCGCGAAGCATAAGCGATAACGTGTCCGTGCTGCATCAAGACTGCACCCATCCCCTGATAAGAGGCGTCCGTGTAAATCTGGAATCCTTCGCTCCCGGATGGAAGCGCAAGAATAGGGGATGAGATGAGCCGGTCCTTCAGCTCCTGAAAGCCGTCTCACACCGCTCTGACCAAACAAAATCAGCATCCTTCTTCGTCAAGGACGTGAGGGGGAGTGCTATCCTTGAGAACCCCTCCACGAACTTGCGATAATAGCCTGCTAGTCCCAAGAAACTGCGGATGTCAGATGCGGTCTTCGGCCGCGGCCAATCCCTCACTGTCTCTATCTTGGCCGGGTCCACAGCTAACCCAGCCCCACTGATCGTGTGCCCCAGGAAAGCCACCTCCTGCAACCAGAACTGGCACTTCGAAAATTTTGCGTACATCTGTGCCTCCCTCAACCTCTGCAGGACCTGTGCCAAGTGCTCAGTATGCTCCTCCCGAGTCCGAGAATAAATAAGGATGTCGTCGATGAATACTATCACGAAGCGATCCAAGAAAGGCTCGAAAACACGGTTCATTAGACTCATGAATGCAGCAGGAGCATTCGTGAGCCCAAAAGGCATCACCGTGAATTCGTATAATCCATAGCGCGAACTGAAAGCCGTCTTTGGTATGTCCTCTTCCCTGATACGGAGCTGATAATAGCCGGAACGCAAATCTAACTTGGAGAACCAGAATGCTCCCTGTAGCTGGTCAAATAGCTCATCTATCCGAGGCAGAGGATAGGTGTTTCGGACTGTCAACCGGTTCAGCTCCCGGTAATCTATGCACAATCGCAGTGATCCATCCTTCTTTTTCACAAATAGAACTGGTGCTCCCCATGGCGATGAACTAGGCCGTACAAATCCTGACTCGACTAGCTCCTGCAGTTGAGTTCTGAACTCTGCTAACTCTCTAGGAGCCATCCTGTAGGGTGCTCGGGACACCGGCTTCGCTCCCGGCACTAGCTGAATCCTGAAATCCAAGTCTCTAGCAGGCGGTAGCCCGGGCAATTTCTCCGGGAATACGTCGGAGAAATCCCGAACCACCGGAATATCTGAGATAGTCGCCTCTGTCCCCACCATCTCGAAGCAGACAATATAGACTTCTTCACCCTGCTCATGGGCCTTCACAGCCTGTATAGAAGATAATAGTAGGTGGCAGACAGGCTGGATACCTTCAACGATAACATGGGAGTCGCCATGTCTCAGCGTGATCCTCCTGGACGGACAATCTATCTGGGCATGGTTCCGATGCAACCAGGCCATGCCCAAGATCAAGTCGAAGTCTTGCAGCTTCAGGATAGTCGCCGGCGCCTCAAAAGCCTTGCCGCCAATCTCGGCCTCCATGTCACAATGTGCAGTAGTCCGCAGCTCCGACCCATCGGGTAGGCGTACCCTCATCTCCAGTCCAGGGAACCTCTCCACGCCTTCAAGTCCGTCGATGAAGGCCTCGGATACGAACGAGTGCGAAGCACCCGTGTCGAAAAGAGTATGAGCGGGCTTGCCGCTGATCATGACTATGCCTGAGGTTTGTTTATGTGAAGGTTAATGGTTATCCTATGGTTCCAAGTACTATATATATATCATTGGAAAATTTAAGGAAACTCAAAATTAACTTCAAGTACCTGTAATGACCTCCTCGGGATTTCTCGGCTCTGTGAGGTCCAAGGCGTATATCTGCTCCTGCTCGCGCCTCCTGCCATGATATCCCCGGCCTCGGCCTCGTCCTCGGCCTCGTCCTCGGCCCTGCTGTACTGGGGCCACTGGAGGTGGAGGAGGAGGAGGGGGATGGAATCGATGTGGGCACTCCGACCTGATGTGCCCTGGCTGGCGGCATCCATAACAAACCACTTGTCGGTGGCCTCGGTCATCCTGTCTCCTCGGATCGTGCATCTGTAGAGGTGGGGGAGCCAAAGCTGGAGGAGGCCCCTGCTCCTGCCTGAAGTTGGGACGACGACGTCCCCCACCCCTCCTGTATCCGAATGGTCCTGCCTCTCTGAGAGCCCCTACTGCTCTCACCAGATGTCGATCCATCAAATGGTCTCTTCCCTCCGGCTCGCACCATCAGCTGGTCAGCCTCCAGCTTCTTCGCCATCTCAATGATCTGTCTGGATGTGCCATGTGAAATGAATAACAGAGCCTGCCTCAGATCATCCCTAAGGCCCCGGTAGAACCTCTTCGCATACCTCCTGTCGTCGGTGTCCTGAATCCCCGCGAACCTGGCCAAGTGGGAGAACTCCCTCTGGTACTCTATCACTGATCTGGTCCCCTGCTTGAGGTTCAAAAACCTCTCCTCCAAAGCATCCCTGTCCGTAGCAGAGACGAAGTGTTCCAGGAACACATCGCCAAACTCCTCCCAAGAAATCTCTGACAGCTCAAAGTCCGCATAGGTAGTCTCCCGGACTGACTTCCACCATCTCTTCGCGTGGGCCTCTAGCACGGAAGTGGCTAGAGGTACTGCCTGGCCGACTGGGCAGCTGATGCCCGCTAAGATCTCGTGTATGGCCTCCAGCCATTCTTCCGTCTTCACTGCATCCTCTGTCCCACGGTACGTCGGTGGGGACAGGCTCTTGAATGCACTCAGCCAGCTCGACCCCGGATTTGGCTGTGGAGCCGGGACTTGCTGGGCTCTAAAGGCATCCAAAATCGCCGTCAGGGTCTGCCCCATCTCCGTATGTAGGAATGGAGTGGCAGCTGGAGGGGGAGGAGCCACATTTTGCGGCGCTGCGACCTGTGGAGGTTGCATAAAGGTAAGGTTAGAGCAAAATTGGCCTAACAAGTTGTACTTTGTGGACCATTTATGTGACTTTACACATGGGCACACCACTGCTTCCGCTGCATAGTTTGTCCGCAAACTAATGCTGGGGCGGGGGTGGTCCCATGTTGTGGACTTCTTTCTCATATGATCGTTGTTCAAGTGATACCAGTTTGTAAGACCCCCCCCCCTCCCCCTTACCAAGGAGGGCTACCGGATCTTATGCCCAGAACCGCCGTCTTACGGTGGCACTAACTCACGGGTTAGTCGACACCGCAACACGCCGATTCTGCCGGCTAGTACGATCATAAACCTGTAGGCCAATATGAGAAATAAGAAGTAAAACTGTATAAAATGCCATCAGTCCACAAGTCACAGTACAATCATATATAGAAGAAATGAATAGTACAATAATCCACAGAATAGTACAGAAGAAAGAGTAAAAAGGGCTTATGCCCAATACATCAAATCTCTCTCTCTCACAAAATAGTAAATGCGGAAGCTATACTAGAACATCAAGACTCGTCCCACCTGAGGACGCACAGTAGTAGTGGTAGCCTGCTGAAGCGGTATCTGCTCCTCATGTCCTGCCTCCTCGACGTGCTGGTGCTCCATCTCCACGGGCTCCTAAAAATAGTTGGTCACCGACCATTAGTCAAAAAGACTAAGTCGTTTCCTCCACACCTCGCCCCGCAGCTCCTAGGCACCGAGCGGGAGGACGAAGCGGAGGACAACAAGGGGTAGCAAAATGGAAGCAGGTGACAATATCTATCTAAAGTGGTACTAAGTAATGAAATTCTACTCTAGCATTGCTAAGTACAGTACAAGTTGTAAGTAAGTAAGTACGGTGCAGTAAAGGAAAGTAAAGCAACAGCAGTATGTACAAAATAAGCTAAGCTACCACTAAGCTATCATCACAAACGTACCCTAACTTATATAAATGCCCATACAAATATATAAGTTAGGATTTCCAGGAAATTTAACTTATCATATAAAAGAGCCCATACTAATTTATATGATAAGGATCCATGAAGCGTATGACCTAATATGAATGAATGATATGATGCAATTTTATGCGCATGCAAGTGCAACTCACACACAACGACTCTGTGATCACAGACCTTTAGTTCCCACTTTTTGAGAGCTAGCATCACTCTCGGGTACCACCGCTGTGGCTACGGCAGCAGCGGAGCGGGCGTCTCCGCTTCTAGACCGGTATGCACACTACCAAGCCTTAGACCCCTCTCATACGCCTCTGTACACGTCCAAGGTGCACTCTAGAGTCTCGCGTACGTACTTTGCTGACAAACCCGTCAGTCTTGTTGGGTCGGATGTGTGTTATCGGGGGTCGTCCTCCAGACCGCAGTGTAAAACAACCCACTGGCCCCTCTAACTCCCACAACCGCCTGGTGCACCGTACTGCCATCGGTGTGACGAACGGCCAGTACCGCATGCCCCGCCACGATATTTATGCACATGCAAGTAATTCACACCGAGCCTTCCGCTCGCAGGACCAAAACCCGTCCTGAATCCCTCAAACCCAAACCCGGGTGAGAACGCACATTAGTGCCTTTATGTCAATTCCCTCCAACCCTAAACGGGTGAGCATATATCATGAAACTCTCCAACCCAAACACGGGCGAGAAGGTACAACCATGTCCTAACCTATTAAGCTACTCTTGTCTACGGTTTATTATACTTAGAGATTTAAGGTTAATCCCAGGACTGCCCCCGGTATTCCCTGTGAAGGGCTCTCAAGGGGCACTAGGAACTGTGTTGGGATTACGCCCAGCGTTCCCTTTCGCAAGGATACTTATTTTAGTTGATGACTACCCATGTATCCCCCAGCTCTCCTTATTGCTTAAGTATAACCCTAGTGACTTAAGGTGTTACCGGGTACCGCCGGTCTTCCGCCGATCCCCCACTCCAGTTGATGACCAAGACTTGCACTTTTGATCCCTCACTAAGACAACTCTACCCACCAGAGTTACTCGTGTTGAACTCTCTCTTATTTCTGCCGATAATCAATCCCCTGGTAATTCCCTAAGGCAAGACCTATTTGTGTTATATGCAGACCATGACCTATGCTTACCCTAGAAATGTGATCTTCCAAAACTTAAGGCATCTTGCCTCTAAATATTTATCCTAGGGTATTATGGACTAAGGGAACTACCCTAAAGATTCTCATAATTTTTCCTGGCCAAATGGTCATTTAATTAATTCTCTTAATTTAGTCGCTCGGCCACTTTACACATGAAGTGATTTAATTAAGCATCCACTGACTTAGGGAATTTTTCCTGAGATGTATATTGACCAGATATTGCTGCCTTCAAAATTTCATAATTTTCCTTAAATTATTTATTGTCATTTTCTATTTAATAACAATCCCACATAAATTCCATTTTACACATGAAGTATAAGCATTACATATTCAAAAATTCCAGAAAATTTACAGAGCCTTTAAGACACTAAATTATGGCTATTGGCAGAGATTCATCAAAATTGAATGTAAGATGGCCTATGGGGTTCCATTTTAAGGTATTTACCAAAATGCCATTGTACTAGTTTAACACAAGTAATGTATCCAATAAATTCTGAGAAATTCATGATAAACTAATAACAATATTTTATGACAGTAGAATAAATCCCAAATTTTTCAGAGGTATGTATATATCATTTCAAGAATTATCATGATAAGGGTAAAATGGGAAATTTAGGGTATCTACTCCAAGGTTCTTCAAAACAGGGAAATCATAATTTTCCTAGGTCAAGTGTGATGTAATCTATGCCTTGGTAATGTTGTTTGGATTTGTTCTTGAATAAATTCTATTTTCCAATTTTAATTCCAAAATAGCTATTTTTAAAGTAAATTCCAATAAATGGAATTTTGATTCCAAAAATTCCATCATTAATTTGAGGGGTGAAATTTACCCTAATGAACCACTGGAAATAATTTCATGACACTTGCATGTCACCATTGGGCTAAATACACAAATTTGCATTTTTGCTATTTGCACACCAAGCCTTAACATAGGCTAGCACATGCAAGTGGATTCTCCCACATGCAGTGATCCCAAGGTGCTGAAAATTTTATCATGCACCAAGGGTGACCCCACTGACCCACCACCAAAATTTGGGGCCATGGGGAGGAGTAGAACTCCATATATGCCATTAATTTAAATTTTGATATTTTTCCAAAAACTATAGGAAAATGTTTTCTAAAAATTCCTAAATTTTGGCAGGAGGTAAGTAAGCCCTAATAATGCATGTGACCAAAATTTGGGATCATGGTGACTAATATTGAGACTAGGGCATCCAATATAATTTTTGACCTAGTCTAGGACCAGTCCTAGGAGAAAGGTCCTACAGGGCTGTACCCTACACCAAAATGTATGTTTAGGGTGGCATTTTAAAGGTAAGACCCTAGGCTACAATTTTCATTAAGGGTCTAAGCTCTGGAAATGTCTCTAAGAGGCCTAAATTTGACATGCAAGGGTACTGATTAAATGTGACAGAAAATGACACTATTCATATATTAATTAATTTAATTCAATTTACTGTTTGCACGAATCTTGAAGCAAAACCTACGGGATCTGGTCATCGTCCCCGATGAGTTAACGGCCACGATTCATTTTACCTGGACGATGATGGCCGGCCTTTTCCGGCCAGCTGAGCCACCACCACCGCCGGCGGATATCGCCACCACCTTCGTTAAGGTGGGGGCTAGCGTTTCCCGGCGGTGGGGCCGCCGGATTTGGCTCCTCCGGCGAACCCGAGCAAGAAATGAAAAGCTCGAATTTCTCCATTTCCTCACATGGCATCGGGCTCGATTGAGCCCGATATCTCCCTAGGTCGATCTAGAAAGTTAGTACGGGAAGAGGTGAGGTGAAACGCACCATAATCGGGGCTTGGCTGCGGGTCAGGCGGCGGTTTGCCGTGGTGGTGGTGCGCCGGCGAGCTCCTCCCCGAAAGTTGCATTCTCCACCGTTCTCCATGTGTAAGTAGTCGAATTCCACTCCTCTGGACCTTCTGAAGCTAATGGAGGGGTTATTTGGGGCTGATAGAGGGTATATGGGGAGATAAGCCCAATGTGAGCTCGGTTTGAGCTTTGGTTGTGTCACCATGGGTGCCATGTGGCTCTCAGCTCTGTAATTCTGCTGGAAATGAAGAGGGGAAGTCAGCCACCTGGTTTTGGGCAGCCAAAACCAGCTGATGGGGTGGCCATGTGGCCACCATTCCTCTTCATCCTCTTTCTCTCTCCACTTCTCCTAAAATTTCCAAATTTACCCCCTTGCATGCATTCTCTCTCCTGATTTAGAGGGTAGGGTTGGTCTTGTTCACTTGGGCTGACTTTGGGCCAAGTTTAGTGGGCTTGGTCCAAGGGAACTTGACTTGGCCTTCATTTCACTCTTTAGGTCAATTTGTTGACCAATTGACTTTTAGGGTTGACTGGTCAACTATGGTGGGTGGACTGACCCCACTTGGTGGAAATGGGTCTAGTGGCACCACCCAACTTGGTTTGGGTCAAGGGGGTGCCCCACTTAGGTTAATTAGGCCTATGAGTGTGGGTTTGACCAGATTAAGCCCAAGGTTGACCTTGGTCAACTGGGGTCAAAATGTTGACCCAGTGACATACCCTAGGGTCCACTTAGATTGTTTTTAGGGTTAGGGCAATGTGGTGGGGTCATGGTGTGGCTAGGGTCCTTAATTAGGCTAGTTTGACCTAGTTTGACTTGGTCCTATAGTGGGCTCCACATGGCCACCACCCACTATCTAGGGTCAAACCTAGTTGATCCTCTTAGGTCTCACCTCATGCTTAACCCAATCTAAGTTGAGGGGTCCAGAAGTAACATGGGATGTTACAGGGCGGGACGTTGATGTCTGCACTCCAGGTAGTCAAGGCTGTTCGGAAGGGTGCAGAGTGTTACTTTGCACTAATTCAGGCTGTTGAGCCTAAGGCCAGTGTGTGCGAGGTTCCGATTGTGGCGGAATTTACAGATGTGTTTCCCACGGATCTCCCTGGGCTACCACCCCAGCGGGAGATTGACTTCACGATCGCGTTGGAGCCAGGTGCGAAACCTGTGGCCGCTCGCCATATCGCGTTGCGCCAAAAGAGATGGCAGAGTTGAAGGTTCAACTACAAGAAATATTGGAGCAAGGTTATATACGTCCAAGCATGTCACCTTGGAGCGCGCCTGTGCTTTTTGTAAAGAAGAAAGACGGTGGGTTGCAGTTGTGTATCGATTACCGTGAACTGAATAAGCTGACCGAGAAGAATAAGTATTCGATACCCCGGATTGATGAGTTATTCGATCAGCTGGTGGGCTCAACCGTCTATTCGAAGTTGGACCTGAAGTCTGGTTATTACCAGTTGAGAATTCGGAAGGTGACATTCCCAAAACTGCATTTGGAACGCGTTATGGGCACTATGAGTTCACAGTCATGCCATTTGGACTGTGCAATGCGCCCTCGGTGTTTATGGATCTGATGCACCGTATTTTTCGCGAGTACCTGGATCTGTTTGTGATCGTGTTCATTGATGACATCCTGGTGTACTCGAAGTCAAAAGCTGAGCATGAGATTCACTTGCGGTTGGTGTTGAACACGTTGAGGCAAAATCATCTCTATGTCAAGTTCTCGAAGTGCGAGTTTTGGCTATCGTCGGTGGCATTTCTGGGCCATGTGGTGAGTGGAGCGGGCATTGCAGTGGATCCAGCGAAGATAAGGGCCATACAGGAGTGGCCAATCTTGTCTTTCGTGGCCGAGGTCAGGAGTTTTCTTGGACTTGCGGGCTACTATAAAAGATTTGTGGAAAATTTCTCGCGGATTGTTTTGCCGCTAACCACACTGACGCGAAAAGATCAGAAGTTCGTCTGGACGACAGAGTGCGCACGAGCTTTTGAAGAGCTGAAGATTCGGTTGACCACGACACCGGTGTTGTCTTCGCCAAGTGGAACCGACGGATTTGTGATTTTTAGTGATGTCCCAGGGAGCGGCTTAGGCTGCGTTCTTCTGCAGAATGGAAAGGTTATTGCTTATGCCTCACGCTAGTTGAAGGTGCACGAGCGAAGTTATCCCGTCCATGATTTGGAACTAGCGGCGGTGATTTTTGCACTCAAGTTGTGGCGACACTACCTTTATGGAGTGAAGGTGGAGATCTATACAGATCACAAGAGCCTAAAGTACCTATTGGAGCAGAAAGATTTGAATATGCGACAGCGAAGGTGGTTGGAGTTCCTTGGGGACTACACTTTTGAGATTCACTATACGCCCGGGAAAGGGAATGTTGTCGCGGATGCCTTGAGTCGGCGGGTCCCGGCGAGAGCAAATTGGTTACAAAGGCATGATGAACGTCTTATCCAGGAGCTGGAGGCGTTGGAGATTTATTGTGTTGACAAGAATTACACTGCCACTGCATGTTTGAATTGGATCGAGGTGCAATGTGACCTTGCGTACCGAGTTCGACGGGCAACGGAGTTGGATGACGATCTCTTACGCTATGTGAATGAAGGGCCAGAGGGCAAGTTCACCTGGAATGACGGCCTTGTGCGAAAAGAGGGTCGTTTGTGCATCCCAAATGTGGGGAAATTGAGGGAATAACTGATGTATGAAGCACATTATACAAAGTATTCCATTCACCCCGGGAGCACGAAGATGTTCAACGATATGAAGAAGCTATTCTGGTGGCCAGGGCTCAAGAAAGATATAGCCATTTATGTCTCCAAATGCCAAACATGTGTGATGGTGAAGGCAGAATGCCAAAAGCCGGGCGGTTATTTGAAGTCACTACCGATCCCAGAGTGGAAATTTGATGATATTTCCATGGATTTTGTGCACGGGTTGCCGATATCGCAGCGAGGAAATGATTCCATTTGGGTGATTGTTGACCGGCTAACTAAAGTGACACATTTTCTCCCGAACAGGCGGGATGATTCAGTTGAAAGTTTGGCAAAGCTATATGTTGACCAGATTGTACGGCTTCACGGTGTTCCTCGGAGCATCGTAAGTGATCGAGATGGACGCTTCATGTCAAATGATTGGAGGCTCGTTCACCGACTGTTGGGCACAAAATTGACTTTCAGTACGGCCTTTCATCCCAAACGGATGTCCAAACTGAACGTACCAACAGAACAATGGAATACATGCTCCGAATGTGCGCCCTTGACTTCGAAAAGAGATGGGAAGATCATCTCTATATGGTAGAGTTTGCATATAATAACAGCTACCGGGCGAGCATTGGGATGACACCATATGAAGCGTTATATGGAAGGAAGTGAAATTTGCCCTTGGCTTGGGTAGAAGCGGGCGAAGCTCGGGTGTTTAAACCAAATGAGGTTGAGGAAGCAAACTCAACCATACGAACGATTCGAGAGAAGCTACTTATTGCTCAAGATCGACAAGCTAAGTACTACAACGCCAAGCACCGGAATATGAAATTTGCGGTTGGCGATTGGGTCTACTTGAAGATCAAGCCATTCAAAGGTGTCTACCGGATTCAACGATTGAAAAAGTTGAGTCCAAGATATTTGGGTTCTTTTGAAGTGGTTGAGCGAGTTGGCGAAGCGGCGTATCGGCTAGCTCTGTCGGCAGACTTGGGTGGATTACATGATGTATTTCACATCTCAGTGCTTCGGAAGGCCGTGAAAGATCCAGCTCAAGTGATCGCGGATGATCGTGTGCCGGTGGAGTATGGGCTAAAAACTTGAGTTAGACCCATTCAGATCGAAGATCGAGCCGAGAAGCAGTTGCGGAATAAGACGGTCGGCATGGTTAAAGTCCGATGGGACAACTACGGCCGTGAAAAACTGACTTGGGAGCGAGAGCAAACCATGCGAGAAGAGTTCCCCGAGCTGTTTTTGTAATCTGTGTTGTAAGCTGTTGTTGTAACATAAAAAGTGGCATGTTATAATAGTTTTCTTGCAGGTTAATTCTTGCCTTTCTGTGTCTGAATTTTGAGGACGAAATTTCTTGTGGAGGGGAGGATTGTAACAGCCCAAATTTTCTCAGCAGGCAATTTTTGGGTGACACGGCCTGGGACACGGGCGTGTCCCAGGACGTGTCAAACTGGGGTCGACGATTTGGCCGCGAGGTGGACGAAATTTTGGGGTCGACGGTCGTTGATCAGCAGACACGGCCTGCGACACGGGCGTGTCGAGGCCGCGTCAACAATCGGCCTGGGTGTCGACGTTTTTCGTTCGACGGTGTGTCGAGAGAAGACACACGGTCCAGGACACGGGCGTGTCCCCGGCCGTGTCGTGTGCTCGACGACTTTTGCTCGACGATCGTCGAGTGTCGAGATGTGGGTGTCGAGTGTCGAGAAGTTGAACACGGCCTGTGATACGGGCGTGTCACAGGGCGTGTCAATTTGGGTCGACGAACTCAGCCCGACGAAAAGTTTCGACAGGGCGTGTCTTCGTGCCGTGTGTTGGCACACGGCCTGGGACACGGGCGTGTCACAGGCCGTGTGAAGTCTCGGGTTGTTTTGCGATTATTTTCGCGGATGCACACGGCCACAGACACGGACGTCTCTGGAGGCGTGTTGGGTGACACGGCCCATGACACGGCATGACCCATGGGCGTGTCACTAGTTTGGATCAGTCGGTTGACCACCGCTTGAGGCACACGGCCTTGGACACTGGCGTGTCACAGGCCGTGTCAGGGCAAATTCAGCCTTTCTGGCATTTTTGTGGTCGTCCATTCCTTCAGCCTGGATCCAAGGGCTGAGCTTCTTTCCTCTTTTTCCTAAAGGCCGAAAACTGAGACCTTATTCTCATTTTCCTTAGCCTTCATCTTAAGAGAGAAAGGGAGAGGAAGAAGGAGGAAGAAGAGGAAAGGCTGCTGGTGGTGGTGCTGTAGTTTACCGACGAGAGATCCGAAGCCGGCGTTGCGGAGGAAAAGCTCTTGTGATTCGTGCAAGCTAGCTTTGAGGTCATGGCACCAAAGCGGTCGTCAAGGGTAACGACTTTTCTTCCTAGCCATGTGAAGGCTTCCTTTTGACATATATTTGTGATTCCCCCACCAAGAGGTGGCTGTTTTGGGAGTCTTTTGGGTGATTCATGAAATCCCCTTGGTTGGCATATAAATCCGGAAATGGAGTACGGAATAGGCATGCTGTGTAAAGCCCATCTGGACAGGTTGGTCTAGATTGGTGATGTTGCATACGAACCGGAGAAGACTCCATGATAAACGTGTAGTTTAAGAAGTCAACGGGTTATGCTTGCGAAAAGGAGTAGCAGGAAGTACTGGAGTGGTAACCCAGGAAAATATCCGTGTTATGGTTTTGGGTCGGACTTGTGAATGAGGCAAAGGAAGTACTGGTGTGACCAGGAAAGGCCCTTTGTGATGCTTGATGTCGTAGGGTGTCCACCTGTGAAGCGAGTAACAGGAAGTACTGGCATGGTAGCCAGGAAAGACCCATGACATTTGTGATTTTGCGGTGTCCACCTGTGCAGAGAGTCACAGGAAGTACTGGGAGGCCCAGGAAAGACCCGCTGTTGTGATAAGGAAATGGGTGTAGCAAAATACCCAGGCTTGAATGTCAAGAACAGGATTGGTGAGACCGACCCGCGCCTTTGATATAGCCATGAGTACGCTATACTCGGAGAAGGCAAGGCGATTTGAGCAACGGGGGTGGAGGATCCGACCTGCGCTATGTCCGTCCGACGTGAGACCAAAAGGTGCGGTCTGTTGGAGCACATAGCAAGAGTCTTCGGCCTGCGCGCCATGACACAATGGGGGGCTACGGGCCATCCAAGTGTAGGAAGACTAACTCCGGCTGCACGCCATGAAGTAAATGCTCAAGAGATTTACCGTTGGGTTGTGACCCTGATACGGTGGTGGGCAAGAGCTTTGCCAGAACACCAAGAATGTGCCCTGAGTGCACGGACCGTTCGGCCGGGTGGCGAACGGTTGTGATGGCATGTGTGCGTAAAAGCACATTATCTGATATATAAATTGTCATATTTGTGATATGATATGCCTGCAGGGAAGAATACTGCTGCCCCGAGAAAAGGGATAGGGTCGTTATAATTTGGTCAGCTGAACGCTGACCGTTGCTTTTGTTTGCCACCGTTGGTGGATTGTCCCTGTACAGGTGCTGGAGAGCCGAGCGGGACGCATAAAGGTTGATGTTCCTGCTGCTATTGCTGCTGCTAGCTAGCCCTCGAAGGCTATAGGTGTTGCATGTGGTTATGTTTTCTTTTCTTGTGGCCGACCTGCGCGCCCATAGTTGAAGCCACTGTGTGACAGCCATGTAAGGCCATAAGGCCAACTCTTTTTACTTGTTGTAAGACATTCCTATATCGTATAAAATGTGGAGTTTTATGTTTGGACATTCATGAGGAGTTCAAGTTGTAGGATAGACTTCCGCTAGAATATTTTGTGATAGGTGCGATGCGCTACCCTGGTATCATCCTGTACCTTCACCGTCTGTTTTGTGATATATACCGTGGGGCCCCGGCCGGACCTTCTAAAATATACCATATGAACGGATGGGGTTGTTACAGCCCTGTACAACAACTAGCAAATAATGGAGGTTTGGCCGGCACAGATCCGTTCGTGTGGATTTTCACCCAGTTGACGGATTTTCCACGTTAATTTTTTTTCCAGTTTTTTACTCATTGTGACTGTTTGCGCGCTCGACCGCTCCCGGGCTAAGGCGGTTCAATTCACTCCGGTTTACCGGAGCCTTGAGCAATCCATAACAAATCTATAACATAGAACTTAAATTATGCCATTTTTATATCCATTTAGATTGTTAGTCAAATTAGTTCATTTTATTACGGACATTTCGACGCAAAAGGAAACTATAAGATTTGAACTTACGATGTTCTAATCCTACATACAATGCAAACGAGCACATGACAAATACTATGAGTACAAATATCGTCTAATGAAGGGTTGGAGACTTGATGCGTGACTGCTAAAATGCAATCATAATGTGATGTGCGTGAAGATAACTCTACTCACTTACACGTGAAGTGCAATATCTTACGGTGAAATCAAGACAAAAAAATGAATTTGTAAAATGCAAACATATGAGTATAGCAATAGCAAAATAAATCTTTATGCAAGCGGGTTTAGGCGTTCATCTGTGTGGAGGGCCAAAGCAAGAGAGCACAGCGAATAGTTCCTACAAATTACAAAATAATCTAGAACAAAATCTTCTGATGCAATTTATCCAAACAAATATAATTTCACAACACAACATTTAAATGATGAAAACAAGAGTTCATACAACAAAAAAAACTCACAAAATATGAGAGTTGTCCAAAGTGTAGAGATCCGGTAAAACACGGCACGATGGAGACGATTCAGAAGGGAAACAAGGATTAGTGGAATGAATCTGGCTGTATAGAGCGGGATCGGGTTGTGGGAGGGTAGATTGGAGAGGGTGGCGGCTTGTACAGGGTTGTCGGGGGGGGGGTTTGGGGGGGGGGGGGGGGGGGGGGGGGGGGCGGGGGGGGGTCGGTAGTGGGTGGGGTACCGGGTTATAGTGGAGAGAGAGGTTGGGTGGTGTGGTGGGCTGTAGGGCCGGTGATTGCTAGGCAGCAGGGAGGAGGTGGTGACGAGTTGTTTGGAAGGTTGTAAGGGTGGCGGTTGCTGGGAGCAGGGAAGAGACGGCAACAGACTATTTGGAGGACTGTTTGGGGGGCTGCTGGGCAGCAGGGCCAGGGAGGAGGCAGTGATGGGCTGTTTGGAGGGCAGTAGAGACGGCGGTGGAGGGTGTTGAGGGTGGAAGAATGAGGATATGGATAGGGAGCGCCTTGGAAAGTGGGAGAGGACCTAGCAAGGAGTCGCCTCCTAGGATATCACGGAGCCGACACCGTCGAGTGATCGTGGCCGGGAATTCAAGAATAGTTTTCTCGAAATTATGCAATAAGCTCCAAACAGCCCTCATGTCTCTTATTTATAATAAAATATAATTAGGGCACCCGTCACCAACGGCTATGATTGGTCGTGGATGTGAAGGGCCGTTTACAATAAATATAATTAAAAAACAACAAAGTAATATACGAAATTGTAGGTAAACGATAAGCTAGACGCATCGGCGGAATCATCCGGAGATGTTATATATTGCGGGTAGCCAATTGGCCCCGAATGGGCCTAAAAATCGTCGTTTGTCATGGTCCGCGTCTCCATTCTATATCATTCTTCCCGGCTTGAAAGAATTCTTCTCCTAAAGAGTAAAGATCGGAATCCTCTCGGTGTGTGCCAAGTAAGAATTGGTGAGGCAAATCATAGATCATCCAAGTATCGTCAATGACAGAACATTCTCGCCAATGGTACTTTTATCTATGTCTGTCAGGCATCCGCACCCATTTTACTTTGGTGTGATCACAAGTGCAAACTATGAAGCCACAGGCTACTGACCCAATGTCAGGTGGGGCTGGAATGGGTGCATGATTGAGAATGTGGAGGTATAAGATCAAAAATATGTTGAGGTGTAGACTCTAGAGGATCTCCATGAAGTGGGTCTACATGCTTGTGAGATTTGTAGTATGGTGTCAGATCCTCAACATTAAATATGTAACAGCCCACATTCTTGTGAGGCTTGTTGTAGGTTCCTTGTCTATAGGATCCTCCGCTATAGTCGTCATCCCTGTGGGAAGGTTCGGAGACATCCTAACCTCGCTTAACAAGGACCTCGAGCTCGGCGGTGGGGGAGTTGACTCCTTTGCAAGCGGGAGAGGTTCTCGTGAAACAATGCGAGAGGCTGCAATAGACGTGCGTAGAAGGTTAGGCGCAAAAAAGAAGAATATAAGAAAATTAGAAAATAGACATTGCAATGATTGCAAATATTAACTGAATCACGTTCAAGAATAAACAATAATGTTCAAGTGCTTTATTATTACATAATTGAAAAATATAAGCAAGGAAAAGGAAGCATGGCTAAGACATCTGGAGATTTCCACGCCAATCGTGAGTTGAGCATGTCGTCCCGACCATCCTTTCTCGCGCGCACACCGAAGGTGCTCGTTCACCATTGTCAGGTACTCTGTGCTCAGGCAGATATTGTCGTCCATCCTCGCCAAGGTGTCGAATGAGCTGATGCGCGTCCTAATTCCGCGGAGCTCGTTGTGAAGCAGATCCTGCCGATGTTTCACCATCGCCAGCTGCAGTTCTAGTTTGTTTACCATGTAGAACCGCGGCTCCGCGAATACCAGTCGATCCTCGAACTCCTCCAGTCGGGCGACCCATGTCTCTAGGGCGCCAATATGGTGTCGCGGCTCGTAGATCGCTAGTTGTTCGAGTTTATTCTCTCTAGACAGGCTGAGGCGACCTTCCTTATACTCGCAGAGGGGGAAGCCAATAGCGTCGATCAGTGTGCCACCCAGGGATGAGGCGCGACCTGTGAAAAGACTCAATCAAAGAGGTGTATAATTGCTGAAAACAATGAAAAGCCCAGAAAAAAATTACCAATGTGTGGGGTCGGAGGCCTCACGTCAAGCCGAAGTGGGGAGCGCTCTCGGCGAGAAGACTTGTGACGAGGAGGAGTGCTTCCCTGACGAGGTGACTCGTGTGCGAGGGAGGCAGAGGGGGAGTGTTTGGGGGAGCCGACAAGGAAGGTCGGAGATTTAAAGGCAGAGGCGGCGGTAGAGGTAGGTTTACCATCGGATTACTCGCTGAGGGAGTCCTCTTCAATGGAGTGCTCGGCCCCGAGCTGACTCTTCTGATTGTTAGTTTTATGCGCACCGAGCGAGTAGCCCGTATCCAGCGCGGTAGCGGCAGGAAAATTTTTAGGTACAAGCTTGTATCATGCTCCCGTGCCCAAATAAATAACCCTTAACTCACGGGGCCCACCTTTCTTTCCCCCCATCTCCCAAAAATTTCCCGTCATCTCTCTCCCAATTTTTTTCATCATCTTCCCCAATTTTTCCTTCTCTCATGTGAACCCGTCTGCTCCATTAGGGTTTCGGGAAAGCTCCGGCTGCCGGTTCCGACCTTCTCCAAGTTTCCACGTCGTCGTCCACCTTTTTCGACCATCTCCTACCACACCATACCTAAGGAGTTCGGATAACGGCAGAAGACCGTGAGTGTGCCATTACTACTCCGCCATTACTAGAAATTCCGCCATTACTACCCCGTCTCTTTGCCCTCATCGTGTTTGTTCTCCCTGAAGTTTCAGATCATGCAGGAGTCACATGAGAATCCTGTCGTAGATAGTTTTCGCAATGTGAGTCTTCATTCTTTCTTCTCTTTTGTGGATCTTCCTTTAATTTAAGTTCAACCTCTTTCTCTTCGATTATCATCAAAATTATAGTTGTAATACACACTGAAATTTACTCCGTCACAACTGGAATTCATTATGTTACAACTTGAATTTATTATATTACAACTGAAATTTATTCTTTTACAACTGGATTTTATTATTTTACAATTGGAATTTATTCTTTTCCAACTGCATTTAACTTGCGACTATTTTTTCCCTAAATGATAGAAATCTACGGTGTCATTCCCTATTGTACATAGTGAAGAGGAATCATACTCCATGTACTGCGATTATGCCCATAAAACTGGATTCAGCGTGCAGAAGTAAAATATTGTCTATTGGGCACATACCAGATTTATTAAGGGTCGAGGGTATAGTTGCGCAAAAGATGGCTTAAAGATTTCCAAACCGTTGAATGACGAACAACAAAAATACCGTGTTGAAGTTGGTGACCAGGCGGTCTGTCTTGGCGGGTTGAAGACCGCGCGGTCTGGCGGTTTGACACGCCGGCTTATAAATCGGGCGGTCTAGCGATCTTCACAGGCGACCTCTCTGCTTCTCTTGTGGTAGCCGTGCGGTTAGCCCTTCTGTCTAACCGCGCGGCCTGTGCGGTTTATTTTGTATAGTCCGCTTTACTTGTAATTTTTAGTCTCACATCTCTTATTTGTATTTTCTCATCTCTCCTCCATTCTATATAAGGGAGGCCATACCTTTGTAATAGATACCTTTTTCGGATAATAAAATTTCAGTTAAAACCATTTCGGTTTGTTCTCTGTTCGGCTCTCTGATCCTCGCGGCTTGTTTTCCGCTCTCCGCGACCTGTCTTGCGGCTTGCCCTCTCTTCTGTCTGCCGCCCTGTTCGCGCGGCTTACTTCTCCTTGGTTCTCTTCTCCTGCTGCTATTCGTCGTCGCGACCTGTCTCGTTGTCGCCGCGCTCCTGGTTCCTTCTTGCCTCTCCGACTTCCTAGTCGTTGCGGCCTGTTTCTGTTCGCCCGGTCTGCGACTTGTTGTAGTCGTTGCTGCTTGCCTCCTCTTCTCTTCTGTTCGCTCGGCCTTCTCAGTCCGCGCGACCTCTTCCCCGCTGGACCTTTGACTGCTTTCTAGCCGCTTGATTCCCCGTCTGTCTGCGCGACCTGTCCGCGCGACTTGCCCCTTCTTTTTCGCGAACCGTTTTCGCGATCTCCTCTATTCGCCGCGCTCTACTTCTTGTTGCCTTCTACCCGCTCCTGCTTGCTAGTCGCCCCGGCCTCATCTTTTGTCGTGCGACTTGTTCTCCTCTGTTCGCCCGACATTTTCAGGCCGTGCGACTTCTATCCCTCTGCTTTGCTCTGCTTCTTGGTAGCAGCCTTCCTAGCCGCACGACCTGTTTTCTGTTCGCCCGGCTTGGTGCTCTTTTCTCTTCTCGCGGCTTGTTCTTATCGTCGCGGTTTGCTCCTCTCTTGCTTCCATGGCTTTCCCCTCCTCCAGCCTGTCCGCCTCCGTGGTCACCTCTTCTGGTAGTGCTCATGTTGTTACTCACGGACGATGGCTAATCGACTATGGTGCAACAAATCATATGGCAGGCAATCCTCAATGTTTCTCTCTTCTTGACACCCATGCTCAGTTGCCCCCGGTCATTGTTGCTGATGGATCTCCCTCCCCGGTCCATGGGACGGGCATGGTTCAAGTCATTACATCTCTCTGCTTGGCTGATACCCTCTATGTGCCCAAGTTTTCGTGCAATTTATTATCGGTTACTTCTTTATGCAAGCAACTACGGTGTTCTGTCATATTCACCCCTACCTCTTGTGCTTTTCAGGATCCGGACTCCCAACGGACCATTGCTACCGGGACTGAGAGTGGTGGCCTCTATTTCCTCGACAACGTTTCTGCTCTATCCGCCTTCTCCTCCTCCTCTACAGATCTTCTCCAATGACATCTTCGCCTTGGACATGCTCCTCCCCGCATTCTACGACAGCTCCTGCCGCACCTCCCTCCTCATCATCCTCCTCTACACTGTGATGCATGTCAACTTGGCAAACATCACCGCTCCTCCTTCCCACCAACGCAAAGTCGGGGCCCTTCCCGTCCGTTCGACCTCGTTCACTCTGACATATGGGGTCCCGCTCCTAACCTCACCATCGGTCGGGGTAGTTCCTATTTTGTCACCTTCATTGATGATTTCTCTCGATGTACGTGGGTATATCTTCTCAAAGATCGCTCCGAGCTGTTCTCTGTTTGGACCTCCTTTTATTCTATGGTTAAGACTCAGTTTGATACGTCTATTAAACTCCTTCGTTCTGACAATGCTAAGGAGTATCTTAGCCACGACTTCTCCTCCTTTTGTATTCACCATGGTGTTATTCGTCAAACCAGCTGTGTCTACACCTCACAACAAAATGGGGTGGCGGAACGCAAAAACCGTCACCTCCTTGATGTCGCTCGCACTATGATGACTCAAATGCATGTTCCTCGCTCCTATTGGGGCTATGCTGTCCTCCTCTCCTGCTATCTCATCAATCGCCTTCCCTCCACAGTTCTCCACGGTGCTACCCCCTTCTCCATTCTTTATCCGGACAAGGATCCCTTTCCTCTTCCTCTGCACATCTTTGGGTGCATCGCTTTTGTGCACTCTCCCGCTGCCACCCGTGATAAACTCTCACCACGTGCCACCAAATGTGTCTTTCTGGGCTACTCTCCCACTCAGAAAGGATATTGCTGCTTTGACCCTGTTACCCGCAAGCAATTTGTCTCTGCGGATGTCACCTTCTTTGCCAATGCATCTTACTTCTCTCCCACTTCCTCTTCTACTCCTCCTAATCCTCCTTCTCATACCAACCCATCCATTCCCTCTGCTCCCACTGATGTTCCGCCCTCTCCACCCACTCCACCGTCTTCCCCATCCTCATCATCTCCACCCTCTACTCCGCTTTCTCCCTCCACTCCGCTGCCATCTCTCTCTACTCCTGGGCCAGCTCTCTCCACTACGGATACTCCGGATACTGAGGCACCTGCTGACCTGGCTCTCCCGATTGCTCTTCGCAAAGGGGTTTGGGCCTGTGCCCAACACCCGCTTGCTGCAGTTGTTTCCTACGCTCGTCTTACCCCTGCTCGCAGAGCTTTTGCACTGGCTATCTCAGCCACTGCCACCCCCCGTTCCTACCAGGAGGCCATTTACTATTCCTCACTGGAAAGTTGTCATGGATGAGGAGATTGCTACTCTCACTGAACGGGGTACCTGGACCCTTGTTCCGTCTCCTTTCGGCACAGATGTTGTTGGCTGTCGATGGGTATTTGTGGTCAAATTTGGCCTCGACGGCACTGTGGATCGGTATAAGGCTCGCCTTGTTGCTAAGGGCTTTACTCAGACTTACGGGGTTGATTACTTTGACACCTTCTCCCCCGTGGCTCGTCTCAGCACTATTCAGGTTCTTCTCTCTGTGGCCGTCAATCGGGATTGGCCGATTTCTCAGCTGGACGTCAAGAATGCCTTCCTTTATGGTGATCTTCACGAGGCAGTTTATATGGAGCAACCTCCTGGGTATGTTGCTCAGGGGGAGACACGAGTATGCCGGCTGCAGAAGGCAATTTATGGCCTCAAGCAAAGTCCTCGAGCTTGGTTTGACAAGTTCAGCGGCATTGTGGCGGCTGTTGGTTTTGTGCGAAGCTCTACTGATCACTCTCTCTTTATTCACAAAACTCCTTCTGGGCTGGTTGTTCTTGTTGTGTACGTTGATGATATTCTTCTCACTAGCGATGACCAGGAAGGGGTAGCCCTGACAAAGCGACATCTTCGCCAACATCTGATCACTAAAGATATGAGTTCTCCAAAGTACTTTCTGGGGATCGAAATCTCTCGGAAGCCCGACTCCTTAGTTCTCTCTCAGCGTAAGTATGCCCTTGATCTTTTAAAAGAGGCAGGATTGACTGGAGCAAAACCTGCCCGATGCCCCATGACAACTGGGGAGGACAAAACCTGGACAGATGATTCGCCTCCTCTTTCAGATAGTTCGCGGTACAGGCGTCTGGTTGGTAAGCTCATATATCTCACAAGTGACCAGACCCGACATTTCCTATGCTGTGGGCAAGGTGAGTCAATTCATGCAAGCGCCCAGGGAGTGTCATCTACAGTCCGCCTTGCGGATCTTGGAGTATGTCAAAGCAGCGCCTGGGAAAGGATTACTTTTTCAGAAGAATGGTCATCTGAGGATTGAAGCCTACTCAGATGCAAGTTATGCTGATGACAAAGGGGATCGCAATTCAACCTCAGGTTTTTGCACCTTTGTTGGGGGAAATCTGGTGAGCTGGAAGAGCAAGAAGCAGTCTGTTGTCTCCAGGTCCAGTGCAGAAGCTGAGTATCGCAGTATGATGTCAACCACTTGTGAGTTAAAATGGCTGCGGGCTCTCATGCTAGATTTAAGAGAGGTGTACAACCATCCTCTACCTATGTTCTGTGATAACAAGGCCGCCATATACATCTCCAAAAACCCGGTATTCCATGAAAGAACAAAGCACATTGAGGTCGACTGTCATTTCATTCGTGAAGAGATTTTAAAAGAACAAATTTGCACTCCTTTTGTCACGTCTGATAAAGAGATGGCTGACATCTTCACCAAGCCAGTTTCCGCCTCATTTCTGCATGTTTGCGACAAGCTGGGCATGATTGATATATATGCTCCAGCTTGAGGGGGAGTGTTGAAGTTGGTGACCGGGCGGTCTGTCTTGGCGGGTTGAAGACCGTGCGGTCTGGCGGTTTGACACGCCGGCTTATAAACCGGGTGGTCTAGCGATCTTCACAGGCGACCTCTCTGCTTCTCTTGTGGTAGCCGTGCGGTTAGCCCTTCTGTCTAACCGCACGGCCTGTGCGGTTTATTTTGTATAGTCCGCTTTACTTGTAATTTTTAGTCCCACATCTCTTATTTGTATTCTCTCATCTCTCCTCCATTCTATATAAGAGAGGCCATACCTTTGTAATAGATACCTTTTTCGGATAATAAAGTTTCAGTTATAACCATTTCGGTTTGTTCTCTGTTCGGTTTCTACATACCGTAAATTGGATACTCGTACAGATTGTTTGGCCTGCATATATTTTAATGCAGACAAAGAAGATAAGAATTGGGAGGTTACGAAGTTCGTCGAGGAACATAATCACACACTTGCATCAGAGAATGACAAGCACCTACTGAGGTCTCATCGCAGTATATCTACTATTCAAGCTAGCCTTCTAAAGAATATGACAGGTGTGGGTATTAGAACAACCGATGCATACAATTTCCTTGCAGATGAAGTGGGCGGTGTTGAAAATGTGGGGTTTTGCAAGTCCGATGCTTATAATTTTGTCCAACGCGAAAGAAGAGCTCTAATAGATAGTGGGGATGCTATCAGCTTGTCCAAAATATTGCAGGATAGACAATTCGAGGATAATATGTTCTCTTATGATATCCAAACTGATGAGATGAATAGACTTATTAGTTTTCTTTGAATCGACGGTCATAGCAAAATTGATTACGATTGCTTCGGTGACGTTATCGTGTTCGATACTACATATCGGCTGAATAAGTATAATTTGGCATGTGCGCCCTTTATTGCTGTTAATCATCATTGGTAGAATAGTTTTGTAGGAGGGGCTTTCATTGCAACGGAGACCATAGATTCCTTTTGCTGGGTGTTCGAGACTTTTTTGAGGTTTGTTGGAGGAAAACAACCCACCACTATATTTACAGATCAAGATCAGGCAATGGTCGTTGCCATTGAAAGAACTTTTTCCAATAGTCGGCATCAGTTGTGTCAGTGGCACATCTCAAAGAAAGCCCCGTCAAAGGTACCCGCTTGCAATAATGATAAATTTGTACGATCACTTTTCTACCATTGTCTGAGTAGATGTGATTCTGAGATTGAATTTGAGAAGTGCTGGAGCAATATGGTTACAAGAGGAAACTTGGGGGACAACAGATGGTTGTGTGACTTATATAAGGTTAGAATGAAGTGGTCCACTGCTTTCAATAAATCAAGATTAGATCTGGGCATATTATCTATACAAAGAAGTGAGTCGGCTAATAATGTTTTGCATGGTTGTTCCAAAGCAACCAGTTCCCTAGTTGAATGTTATATTGGGTTGGATAAATTGACCTTGAACTGGCGTCGATCTGAACATGATGAAGACTTTCGATACAAACATGGTACCGTAACTCCAAAAATTCAACATTGTCATCTACTCAAACATATTTCAAAAATCTACACTCGAAAGAGTTTCTCCATATTTGAGCAAGCATATATGGACGACGCAGTTGGTGTATGTGTCGTAGAAGAATCAAGAATAAGTGAAAATCACATTGTGTATGCTACACAACATTGTGAATCAACCGAGGATCATAAACACTGGTTCGTAACAGTTGATTCAACAAATTTTGATGCAGATTGTTCATGTAAGGGTTTTCAAAACAAAAGAGTACTACGCAAACACATATTGAGGGTGTATAATCATAAAAATATTAAGCAAATTCCTGCCAAGTACATACTCAACAGATTTACTTTAAAAGCGAAGAAGGGTATGTATCTTTCAAAGGAAGCAAGACCGAAAGACTTTGATTCAAATTTAGTTTTTAGCAATCATATGATGTGGTTTACGTATGATCTCACCCGTCGAGTAGAGAATTGCAAGCTTGCGAAAGAGTACCTACACAGTGCCTTGATTGATGTTACTAAGAAGGTAGATGAAATAGTAGATAAAGATAAAATGATGAAAAATGGTGTTATTGATGAAAATGACAAAAATAAGGGAGTAGTTCGAGATCCACCGACAAGGCGAAGTAAGGGCCAATCTAACAACCGGTCTAAGAGTCATTAGGAAAAATCATCGAAAAGGAAAAGTAAGATTATTTAGCTTTAAATTTCTTTGTTTGTTTTACAATATTTAATTCTCATTTCCTACTTTTTCCAGCGGCCAGAGATAATTCAAAGAGGAAAGCTCATTTCGTGGATGACGTGAAACAAGAGCCCAAGGAATACAACTTCTTAGATAATATATCCCTTGAGAGTTTTGCGGCTCCCGTTGATACAGTTCCGTCCTACCAGAACTTAAACGTTCCAACGAACTTGGGAGCTCTAGTGGATATACATTGTAAATTTTCCACAATTCCCGATGTTTTAAAATGGTAACGAGAAGTGTATTGTATGAAGATGTATTTATGACTATCAATGTAACGATCAACATGAAGTTATATGTTATTATCAGTACTGAGCAATGAGACATTTGTTGAGTAATGACATACTAATCATTAACTGTTATAGTTGCAAAAAATAGGGTCATTTGACACATTAATTGCTAACAAATGATGATTTAGCCCATGCTTTTATGATCACCACAATCATGCCAAACGGAGTCTTAGTTGAATCCAAACAAGTCAATATATCTGCATCATCAAGCAAAAAAGAGAAACATGAAAAAAATTCAAACACTAGCTCTGTTTGCCACGTCGGTGACGGTTTTGAACATAATGATTATGAACGGTCGTTTGTGAACGCCCAACCTCAACTAAGGAACTTCATCCCTTTATCATGAAATGTTATTCAAGAAGGGTGGAGACATTTCTTTATACCCCATCATTAAAGAAGAGTCCACCGCATCATACAAATTCTACTATGCATTTTTTATCCGTGTCATTGTCCCAGTAGGTAATATTTCAAGTTTTCTCCAGATAATTAAAAATTAAATCCATTTTCTTTAAGCAATGAAGACTGAAAAATCCGGCAAAAAGAGGCAACCAATTCGGCTCGGATCCTCGGCATGTCCTTCCCCCAAGTCTGGTGACTATTCCAATCCACTGGTCCCTCTACCACACTGGCTTCCATATATTTCATCACAAATATCCCGCAATCGTTGTCGGTGTCCTGAGTAGGAAGCCCTTCAACGACGCGTAGTGGTCATAATGCTATATCTTTGGGAAGCACATCAGTTGTGTCTTCTTGAAGGTACCTCATCTGCACATATGAAGTCGGGGTAATCATATATTGAGTGTTAAGATAATCTGCACATATGAAGTTATAAGTTATTTGAATAATATAACTATGTACATGGTCCCGTAGGGGTGTCCTGTGCGTGGGATTCGGCATTGAGTCATATAAATCCCAGTTTCGTTTTTTAAGATTAGCAACCAACAGGACACAATGGCTAGCAACATGGCATGGCATAACAATAACCTCAGCAGCTCCAACTGACTCATGGGTGATATGCTCGACCAGTCTACGACTGATCTTGCTGCATGATTTTAAGTACTGCATATAATAAGCAAAAAATAGTCAGTACGTAAGAAAGAAATAGTCAGTATTTTCATGATGTATCTTTCATTACCGCATGATTTGAAGAGACGAACAAAAAATTGACCATGTTATTCACATCTTTTTCTTTGAGGCTATTTAGAACGTACGCATATGTGTCCAAATGCGAGAAGCACACCCATCCAGTCCCTAGGATATCAATCAAGCTTGATCGAGAAATAAAAATATTCCCTCTCTCAATAACAATCGAGTCCCTGAATATAGAACAAGGTGTAAAATTACACGAAAATAATAGTAAAGTAAACAAAAAAATTACGTACCGATTTGGATATCGGTCCATCACGAATGTGATCATCTCCCTATCTTCGGGACAAAGTGCATCCCTACCCGGGTATATTGGCCAGTATTCCTTGTCAGCGCTCTTCTTTTGTATCCCCATTACTGATGTACGTCTCACCTTGCTTAGCACTATTGCAGAATCATCTTCTGTGACGCTGACCTCCTTCTCCTTCACCTCTCCTTCCTTAACTTCCTCCCCCTTCACCTCCTGATCCTTCACCCCCTCATCCTTCACCTCCTCCTCATTCACTTTCCACTCATTGGCAAGGTGTAACAGGGCAGCCAAACGATCAAATTTTTCCTGAATAAAGATCCTTAGTTGGCCGACTGCTACATCAACATAGCTTTTAAATCGATCCTCCCTACTCTTCTCTCTCTTCTCCTTCACTGCCCTCCTCTTCTTTTTTTCCTTACTCACTTCTTCCTCCCCCTTCACTTTTTTCCCTTCCTTCTCCTTCTCTTTCTTTTCATTCTCTTTCTTCTCTTCCTTTTCTTTCTTCCCTTTCTTCTTTATCTCATTTATCTCCTCTTTCTTCCCTCTTAATCTCTTCTTATCCTTCTTTAGCCTATAATGCTCCATTTTCTCCTCTTTCTCCCTTTTCTCCTTCTCCACACTTCTCCTCTCCTCCTCTTCCTCAAAGCTTGATGAGTCTTCCTCTCTTTCTCCTCCTAGCAAGTTTTGCTCCTCAACGGATATATAAACAAAATACTTCCGAACCTGTATGCAAACAAGCACGTCATGTTACATGTTCATGAAATAATTAATCCAACAAATAACGATGTACTACTTACAGCATTGGACATTGACAGCTGGGCTCGGAGTCTTGAACAATACAATGCGCTAAAGGTAAGCTGGGAGGACCATCGGTGCAATCGGGGAGTGGCCATTTCTCTGCATGTCGATGCTACAGATGTATGCTCCAAAAACCATACATACGACATGATATTAAATAGCTACAAACAATCAATAAAACAACAATGTTATGACAAGTACAAATTGTACGTGCTCTTGCTTACCACTAGAATAACAGAGCACCCCTCAAGGTAGCCTAGATTTTTCATCTCCTCCCCAATAGCAATCTCTTTCATATAAGCAAAATGGGAGTAGAGAAAGGTGTGTATGGCCTTCGGCCAGTTCACTGCTGCAAAATCCTTCAACCCTTTGAAGTCCAAAAGGCAGGTTGGCACTTTTAGTCCTTTCAAAGGGAAGAAGAAAGCTGTCAATACATATCTAATAAGAGTATTTATTCTCCTTGACTCTAGGGTTGGTGAACTATCCTCTACTGTCAGGTCAGCTAGCTCTTGCACCAACTCCTTATGCTTGAGGTTAGACAAGGGAATTTTATCGAATTGAAATTCTTTTCCACGGTTTGGAAGACCCAATATGAGTGCAACATGATTCACTGTAAATTTCACATAAAACTTACCAAGGAGAAAAACATTCCTTCTGGCAGAGTAAGATCTAATAATATAATATAACATAGGAATATTTTGTTGAATAGTGGGCATGCTAAACAATTGTAGAATTACTATCTCACGGAGAGTCTCTTTGGAGTCTTCGGAGAGTACATCCAACAAAGATTTGACATTCTCTTTGAATGTCTTAATAACACATCTGCTATATAAATAACTGGAACCTGGCATCTGCGAATGAGAAGGAAAAATAAAAGAAGCTCAAACAATATTACAACTGAAAACAATATAACATTACAATTGGAATCTAACTAGAATCAAACTGGAATATAACTTGAATAAAATCAAAAGCAGTTAGAATTAAAAACCTAGTAACTGCAACTATAAGCTCAAGTGAAATGTAACTACAATTGGAATTAAACTGAAAGACAACTACAGAGCAACTATAATTATGACGGACACTACAAAATAAACTACAATTGGAATGAAATTGAAAATCAATATTTTATACCTTGAAGGAGTAGTAATGACAACCTCCGGTAACGAACGTGTTCCGCTCTAGATGGAACTGAAAATCCGTTGGATCTGAAGACCGATTTTTCCGGTAATGACAGTAATGAAATAGGAAGCACTGATTTTTCCGCCCAAATAAACGCGCTGGGGCGAGTATGGTGGAGTTCCGGAGTAGAAACGGAGACCTCCAGTTGCTTCCGCCGTGAAGGGGGAGGGGGAGACCTCCGGTTGCTGGATTTCTGCCGTAACCCTAGGAATGCACAGTGAGAGATGAGGAAGGGGGAGAAAAATTCAAAATGAAATTTTTGGGAGATGGGGAGGGGGGAAGAAAGGTGGGCCCCATGAGTTAATGGTTATTTATTTGGGCACGGGAGCATGGTACAAGCTTGTACCTAAAAATTTTCCGTAGCGGCAAGAATCAGCTGGGTAGGCTGACGAGCAGGCGCAGAGGTCAGCTCCTCAGAAGTCCCGGTAAACGTCAGACCTGCAAGAATGTCTAGTTGTCAGAGCGAGTATTTTGAAAGTAGCTTTTTCCGTACCTTTTGAGATATTTGGTTCCTCGATGGCCTATTAAAAAGGTAATTGTTAACCGCAATTTGTTATTTTGCTAGTCTCACCTCAAAGTCTCCCAATGTTTCGCGCCTTTTCGAAATACGCTTTGTACATGCAATATCAGGAAAAGTGTTCAACACGAAAGTTGTAGATATCGACGAGATCTACAACTTTTGTGTTGATCATTTTTCTTAAAAATGCATGTACAAGACGTACTTTGGAAATACGCTCAGGTTTTGCGCCTTTTCGAAATATGTCATGTACATGCAATTTCAGGAAAAGTGTTCAACACGAAAGTTGTAGATCTCGTCGATATCTACAATTTTTGTGTTGAACACTTTTCCTGAAATTGCATGTACAAGACGTATTTCAAAAAGGCGCGAAAAATTGGGAGATTTTGGGGTGCGACTAGCCAATTACGGGTTGCGGTTAACAATCACCATTAAAAATTACTCGTTGTGTATGATTTTTACGTACGCATCTCTCATGGTTACAGTGCCGTGCGAGGGAGATCACTGCCGTGCACTCACACATCAAAAATCGTGCGAGTGATTTGATGTGCGAGTGCACGACACAGATCACGTCGTGCACGGTACTGTAGCCGTGCGCATGCGTACCTAAAAATTACTAGTTGTGCAGGCAGGTCCTCGATAGCCTATTAATATTGTGAAGCAGAGAGTACAGATTCGTCGGCAGGGGTATGAAATCATCGTACAAGCCTAGTTGAGTCAGGATCTCCTGAGCCACAGTAGGAACTGTATAGTGCTCTACGGGATTCAGGGTATAGTTAGCATGTGCATACATTTTGGCCCCAGACTTTCCATTCTTTTTTTTCTTCTACTTCTTCCTTTGATGGTTGCCAACATTATCATTAAGATGACGCTGCTTCGAAGAGTCCGAGTTCGATCTGGGACGTGTCGAACGCGCCAATTGCTCGTATGAAGGCCTTGCTGGATAGGGATTGGATGTTTCTTTGCGAGCTCCATAATCGCTTGTGAAGAGCAGAATTGTGTACAACTCATATTCATCAAGGATAGGTTCAATTATGCCATGTAAGTCAAGGTCAAAATCAGAGATCAAGACAAAATCATGCCACGCAAGCTGCGCACATGAGCACTTATGGCTAGACACGAGCATCAGAGATACTTGCCAAGTAGGTGAGCATCAGTAGTGTAAACAAGCATCGTTTGTGTTACTCGCCCAGTTCGGGACTATCATCAGCATCTCGCCAGGTGTGTGTGTGCTCATTCAATAGTCGCTTGATCGCAAGTCACAAGAATGCTAGGTCCAGAGAGGCAATCTCGCAGGGGTTGGGTATTCTCACCTACATATCCCTCGGGATTTCTCTATAAATAGGATCACTGAGGTACCAAGAATGATAACTTGAAATCTTGACCCCCCCCTCCCATCTTTTGAGAGGACAACTCTCTAAGTGGTGCCTTCCTCGTGTCTTGCTTGGTCATTTTGATTGTGGATGGAAAGTTCTCTCTCAGAACTTTCGAGTGTGTGGCGTGACCTCTCTATTGTAGCGTCTGATATTCTTTAGTTTTTTCTCTTTTCTTTGCTGTAGTCTTAAAAACTTATCAGTCGAATCACGAGACCAATAACATCAGTCTGCAGTTAGATCTGAATATTTGGAGTATAAATTTTCTCGGTTTCAACATATGATCTTGTATTTTAATTGGAAAATGATTTAACTATTATTAATGCATTTATAATTCATCATCTATTTATTCAACCATTTTTGCTTTGATGGGGTCGACCCCAATTTAAAGAAAAATCGGGTTGTAAATAATCTGGTTTCCCTCTCACACCACTAACGAAATGGGAGTTACAGGCGTAACCACCACACGCACGATCCGCGCCCCCGATATACACGATAACCATCACGCACGTTATCCCAACCGCCACGCGGGATCCCGTGCGCCAGCCGCTCTACCACCGTGAGGTGGCCTGGGCCGGACCCGGGTGGGTCGGCCACCACCCTTTGGCCGCCCAATCTCAGGTGGCCTCGGTCGTGGTCGGCCCCGCAAGGGCTGACCGCCCCATTGGCCACCCGGACACAAGCAACCTCGATCGCGGCCGTTCCCGGAAGTGTTGGTCGACCCTTCGGTCGCCCGGACACGGGCGGCCTCGGCTGGCCTCGTAAGGGCCGACCGCCCCTTTGTCCGCCCGGACACGGCAGGCCTCGGCCGCAGTCGGCCCTGCAAGGGAAGCCTCCCTTTCGCCGCCGCCCGGCACGGGCGTCGTCAGCCGCGGTCGGCGGGCCCCCTTCACCGCCCAGCACAGGCGGCCTCGGCCGCGTCCGGCCCTCAAAGGTCGCCCCCCTTTTCGTCACCCAGTACGGGTAGCCTCGCCCGCGGTCGACCCCACTAGGCCACCCAGCAAGGGGCGACCTCGGCTAGCCCCGCGAAGGCCGACCGCCCCTTTGTCCTCCCGGTCACGGGCGGCCTCAGCCTTGGCCTCCCTCAAGGGGGACGACCACCCCTTGGCCGCCCAGGCCAAGGGGGGCCTTGGTCAGCCTTGCCAAGGCCGGTCGCCCCGTCCTGGCCGCTCGACGTGTAGGGGTGGGGCGGTCGCCGACCTTGAGCCGCCTATCTTCCTAATCGGGTCTTTTTTCGGCCCAGGGGCAGAATCGCCATTTCTCTAATAAAGATGTTGAAGCCAGGAAAAATCTCAACCTCGGAATTCGGACCAAAGCCGCCTAAGGTTACTGGCTCAGAAGCTAGATCAGACGGCAAAGATGACTAGAACGAAAAACATGTCAGACAGGACCCCAGATGTTGCGGCAGGAAGGACCCACCACGTACCCGGATGCTCGAAAGGAACAGACCCTTCTCAACCAAGGATGGCCGAACTGGGTACGAGGGAAGCAAGCTGGCGAGGTCGCAAGGTCGCGACTTGCTCTCCAAGGAAAAAGAATCCAAAGATTTAGCTAGTATCCCGAAATTGAAGCGCGCGAGTATCCTGCCAAGGATTTCAAGTGCCTTACCTCGTACCCCTGGGGTCCTATTTATAGGCAAATGCAAGGGGAGGGGGGTCATATTTATACCCCACCCCCTGGAGACTAGGCGACTTCCAGAGGAACTCGCACGGGTTGGGCGAGTATCTCGCCTAGTCGCCTACCTGGCGAGTATGCGAGGGGAGCTCGTTCATACTCGCCCAGGTCTTCCGCGATCTTCTATGCTGACTTTGACTCCTGCCTTGAATTGTTGACCTTGACTTCTGCTGACCTGGCTGTGGTAGGACCCACTCTCGACGAATACGGGTTGTACAAAAGACAATCTACATGCTCGAATTTGGGCGTTCCTATTGGTCCGAGCAGTAGTTATCAGTCAAAATTACCGAACCGACATTTAAAAGTCTATAAACAACCTCCTTTTCTATTTCATTTGAATCTTTTGTCAGTGGACTATGAACTCTCCCTCTCTCTACTGTTTATCTCTCTCTAATCCCTCTCCTCTCTCTACAGGATTTCCACTGAGGATCACTTTCAAGGAACTCCGCAAAGGACCGTCTAGAGAGACAAAGTCGCCCCAAGATCCGTCAAACGCTTGGAGGTGGATAGACTCACAACAATCACCAACTGTCTTTAGTCGTTCGCGAAGCGTGGAAGCTAGTGACAAGCCCTCTCAGTGATGCCGAGGTGATCCCGTCAAGACGATCAAGTTTGCACATTCCCCCTTGCGTGAAGGGACAAGACCACCGAAAAAGTGCGGAGCATTACCGAGCTTTGTGCGCACTCTCTCATCTCATCAAGTGTAACGAGCAGCGGTCTGTCGCTCTCGGCTTCACCCAACCATTTTTAATAAAATTTGAATAGTGGAAGTCAGGCCGACACTAAATCGACCGTGTGATTTTTCACCACTATTGCGGGTTTTCCACGTAATCAAGTCTCTTGCACACAACTATGTGAATCTCTGACTGTTTGCGCGCTCAACCGCTCCGCGAGGTAAGACGGTTCAAAAGGTCTGGTCTATCGGGAGTGTAACACCCCAAATTTCTTAAGTTAGAAAATGGTTCTATGGAGGTTAACGCCCGACAGTAGGTAGTTACCCCGCAGCGGTAGCTCCAGGGTTAGCGTCGTCAACGTTGAGAGCGTTGAGTCAACTCAATGTTGGACTTACCGCGCGGCGAAAAGTTAATACCACGCGGTGGTAGCTGAGGAATTAAACTGGCAGAGCTCTAGGGAAGCTATCGCCCGGCGATAGTTATACCGCTGGCGATAGCAGAGCTAATTTAATTGACGAGGCACTCAGGATCCTACAGCGTGACGGTAGCTGATTTCGCGCGGCGATAGCAGTGAGTGTCGTGTCGTAACCGACGTCGGCTATCGCGCTGCATTAGCTTCATATCGCGCGGCGATAGTGAAACTGTAACGGCGTGGCCACGTGTCGGCCAGTGATTGGAGGGCCTGGGCAGTTTCACGAGAAACGAGGAGGTACCGCACAACGGTAGCTAGTTACTGTACGACGGTAGCTCGGTATATATGCCTAGTTCGGCCATTTTCTCTTCACATTCTAGAGTTGGATAGTTTGGCTGGTTTTTTGGAGGAAGAGTAGCAGCGCCAGAAGAAGGGAGATCTTGTTGTCGTTTGTGTTTCCGGTCTCTGGTTCACAAGACGAGTTCAGATTTGCGGAGGCAAAGTTAGAGCGGTCATTTCAAACCATCTAGATTTCTTTCATGGCGTCAAAGCGTACATCAAGGTTAACGATCCTCTTCCTTGGACATGTGAAGTCCTATCTTTTGGCATTGGAGGGCAGACACTTCACGAACACGTGGATGTGGTTCTCCCGATGGGTAGATCCGTGTATCCCAGTTAATTTGCATTTAGATTCAGAATCAAAGTACGAAATAGACATGTTTTGTGAAGCCCCTCCGGACAGGTTAGTCTGGATTGATGATGTTTGTATGTTTTGTATGCCAGGGAAGACTCTGTGGTTATCGTGTAGATTTCGGAGTCGCAAGGTGTGCAGATGACTGCGTTGAGAGTACCGGGGGTAAGTCTCCAAGAAAACACCCGAAAAGGGGAAGAACTGAAAGTTTGTCCCCTACCGCGCGGCGGTAGTGCTACCGCCGACGATAGCTTCCTGTAAGCTATGTTTGGTTGCAAAGCCTGTCTCTGGGAGACTTGTGAGCTATATTTTGATTGAGCGTGAGCTTAAATTGCTCAGCTTTGTTAGTCATGAGTGCTAGCTTAATATCCTTACAGAGTTAGGGATCATATGGAAAAGAGAAAGAGGATGCTGACCCGCGTCAGGCCTGCAAGCTGGACGATTTGAGCACAGGATATGGCTGAACTGTATCGTCTCCTATCTCGGTCGACTTAGAGTGGTCAATGTGTAAATCACATGACTTGTCGTAGCACTAGGGCGTTGTCTCTGGCCTTGGCCCTTTTGAGACTAAAAGCTCAAACGTTAATGACCGTCAAAGAACGGTGGTGTGGCCCTTGAGGTCTTGTGCACCAAGAGTGTGCCTGAGAGAACAGGGTGTTGGGCGTTTGTGCCAACATATATGGCGAATGATGCTTAAGTTGCACGTTCTTATTGCCATGTTGCGGTTATACTAATGCCTGCAGGGAAAGAGCACCGCCACCCCGGGTGAGGGGTGGAGTCGTTATAATTTGGACAGCTAATGCTGATCGTTGCTTTTGTTTGACACCGTGCGGTGGAATGTTGCATGCAGGTGCTGCTGAGCCAAGCGGGAAGTAGCGGGCTGGAGCAAGGAAATGTTGTGCTGGCTCTCGAAGGCCAAAGCGAATACTTGTGTTATTTTATCGTTCATGCATGTGTGGCCGGCCTGCGTGCCGAAGTATGTAACACATTTTAAATTAAAGTTAAACATTGTAAGGTATTAAGGCCAAAACCTTATTTGTGTATTTGATTTACATTCCTAGTTGTGATAGTGGACATTCGTGTTGTTGCTGAGTTCTATTTATAACCTTTAAATTACTTCCACTAGAATGCACTCTGTGTTAGGATGCGAAATATTGGATTATAGTGGACATTCATGTTGCGTCGTCATCGTTCGTCGGGCCTACCTCCGAATACCTTGGAAGCACTGGGCACCGCCGCCGCCTCAACCTTCTCACCGGAAACCGTCATGATAGCAGGAAGCAAGGGAAATCTCTCCTCTCTCGCTCACTTCGCTCTCGGATAGCAGATATTTGGGGGGCAATTGATGGGTTTCACCATCATTTATAGGAGAGAAAGCCCCCCCCCCATGATCTCCTCCCAAAGTGGATCATGGGTGGGCCATCCCCCCATGAACTCTCATGATGAGAGAATTATGGGGGGGGACCCACTCCATCTCCCCGTGGAGGAGGGCCGCCGCCGCCGGGAAGACCCCCGTCGTCGGGCGGCCTGACCACCACCGGAGGCCGGCACCCTTCCGGGCCTTGTCGCGGCCGAACCGCCGGCCTAACCGGCAGGATAGCCGCGGCAGGCCGCCGGCCTGGCCACCGACGGCCATGGCCGACCTCGCCGCGGCCGGGTGCGGCAGGCCTAGCCGCGGCCTGGCCATGGCCGGCCACCTAGCCGCCGACGGCCCGGCCTCGGCAGGCCGCCGGCCAAGCCGCAGCCGGCCCCCGGCGGGCCGCCGCCGCCGGCCACCAGGCCGGCTGCCCCTGCCGCCGGTCGCCCGGCCGGCCACCACCGCCGTCGTGGCGGCCCGTCGTCGTGGACGACCTTCCCACCGTCCGATCGAGGGGAGGCTCTCCTCGTCGTCCGATCAAGAGGGTAACCACCCACTACTTTAGTGGTGGGGTCCGCCATGATCCTCCCCCAGAGGCTATAAAAGTGACCCCAAGGCCCCTTCATTCTTCACTTTTACTCTTCTCCAGGTTGTCTTCTTATTCCTCAGGTGAGAGCTCGTCTGCCTCCTCCCCCGATTCGGCCTCCTGTCGCCGTGAACCACCAGCGGCCACCTGCGGCTGCCAGTGCTCCACCAACACACCACCAGCAGGAAAACGCTCAAGTCCCCAAGAAAGCCAAAGGAAGAAGGCAACCGTCGCCAGCAAGTGTACGCGACCGCAAGCGCCAGAGCACCAGGATCATCCCACGCATTTCAACATCCAAGTTACTCCCGCGGCGCAGTCTGTTGCCCGTCGGGAGCCGTAGTCTCTCTCTCCCCCAAGTTGTAACGGGAGCGGTCTGTCGCCCCGATTCTCCAACGCACTGTAATCACCGGAATCTAGTGGAATTTGATCGGTGCAGACCCGGTCACGTGGTTTTTTACCCATTTAAGGGGTTTTTCCATGTCATCACATCTTGTGTCAACCTTCTACTTTCATTGTCTGTGTGCGCGCTCGACCGCCTCGTGAGCTAAGATGGTCCGAGCAAATCCAGTGCGACCGGGGCATCGAGTTAGTCCGCAACAATTTGGCGCCGTCTGTGGGAAACCGATTCCCAACATCCTTCAAGTAGAGTTAGATCACCAGTTCAACCGCTTCCGAGTCCTGTTCCAATGGACAAGAGAAGCACTCGCACAGCTGAAGGGTCCGCCCTAGGCAGACACGTGTCGAGCCAACATACTCCCACTCTTTGGTAGACGTGCCACTAACTGTTGAGGCAGCCTTCACCCCTGTTACTGCCTTGGAGGGGCGTGTTCGTCAGATGGATCCCTTCTGCATTCTCAAAGTAACGTGTCTCTAGCGCTTCTCCACTCCGTGTGATTTCCCGATTCCACGGTCGCGAGCTTCTTGTTGCCGCCGTAGTCGTTCGTTGTCCGCTTGTGTGGAGATCGGGAACAACAGATAATTTCTGCCGCAGATCTGGAAGAGGGTTGGTTCCCGTGTTCGTCTTCCCCGGTGTTTTCTCGACCGGCATCGCCCAGATAGAAGCCCGCCGCTCCCGTCCTTCGTTCACGATTTGGGATTTTTTCGCCGCTCTTCCCGTCGTCGGTTCTGTTTGCAAGCATCAGGAGAAGGAATCACGGGTAAGGAAGATGATCTACAGTGCTTCTCAGCCACCTCTCTTAGCCGCTTGGATCGAAACCGCCGCCGGAGACTGCAACGCCGCTTGTCCGCTCCAGATCTTACGATTCTCTGCGTCGCAGAGAAATATTTCTCAATTTGTTTTTTTTCTCTCGCGGATCTGGAGAGAGAGCTCCGCTGCGATCAACAGATCGCTATCTTTGGTCTTGTTGTTTTAACCGATCGTCGCCGGATTCAGTAGACCATCGTCGGGATCCACAAGTTGTTGCTCTGCCGGTGTTCTTCTTTGGTTTCAGATTCAGAAGGCTAGCTTTAGGACTAACATATCAGTTAGATCCAGCAAGGAGAAGAAAGTCGTCAGATCGGGAAGAAATAAGTCAGATCCATGCCAGAGAAGCTAGGATCTCGATCTGGTTTTTTGCTAACCGAAAAAGCCCATTGCAGAAATTTGGAAAAGGGAAATAGTGACAGTGCTCCCAGTTTGTGGAGACAATAGGAGAAGTTCAGTCTACCGTGGAAATCCCTGTAGCTTGCAATTAGGAGAAAATTCATGAGGAATTTTCATATCTAACCAGGGAGAAAATCATCAATGAAAGTTCAGTTTGTGGAGACTAGTTTTCCTCTTCATTGATCCTAGTTTGAATTTATTCTTCGGCGACTTCGTCTAGCCGGAGAGGAGGAGCAACTATACATTTTTTTTTCTGGATTGGATCCGAAGACCCGCGCCTCGTCTTCGTGCGATTCAGGTGACTTTTTTTGTTACTGTTCTAGCTTTATCGAAATGTCAAAGGATACCTCCTACGACATCGTCAAGCTACAGTCGTTCGACCCCTCCGACTTCCACGCCTGGAAGCTGCACATCCAACTTGATATGAAGGAACGTGAGATTTTCTACACGATCCTGAGTGACTTTGCCACTACCGAATAGGACGTGAACAAATTATAGTGGAGAAAGGACGAAAACTTCTGCAGGGACTACCTCCCAAATTCACTGAACCCTAGGCTCGCCCTGACCTACAGCGGTCATAAGACTGCTAAGGAGATTTGGGATCGCTTGAATGCGTACTTCCAGAAGTAAGAGGGGTTGTCGAGGACTCTCCTTGGGAAGAGACTGTTCACTTCAAAAATTAATTTAAACTCGTCAATCAGCTCTCAAATAGTTGAACTGGAGAGTTTGCGTCTTAAGTTGGCGGACGATAAGTCCGACATCTCGGATAATCTCTTTGTGTGTCTAATTCTTAGTAAGTTGCCTCCTGAGTGGTTCAAGACTGAAATGCACAGACTGAAGAAAAAGATCATATTGGATGAACTCAAAAAGTTCATTCATATCGAGGATTAAAATATTGCTGGCAAGAGTTTGGAACAAAGTAGTCAGTCCTCACAGGCTGTCAACTTCGTTTCTCGACCCAGCAAGTCTCGACAGAAGCCACTATCACCCAAAGGTGAAGCCTCTGCATAGTTGGCGCCTAAAAATCCCTCTTTCAAAAAGAAGACGGGCAAGTGCCACAATTGCGGCAAGTGGGGTCACTGGGCGGCAGATTGTAAGGCTCCTAAGAAGAAAAAGGAGGAAGCCTCACAAAATATGGCGAACATGCTGGTAGATGCCTCAAATCCTAAGTCTTTCATGGCTATGATCATAAACAGTCACCACAGTTCGACCTCTGAGTGGTGGCTAGATAGCGTTGCTACTTGTCATGTGATGAATGACAGAGGTTTACTCGCTGAGGTCAAGGCGGTCCAGGAGAAGGTGGAGAACTGCAATGGAGGAGAGACCGAGGTGACCCATGCTGGGACAGCCGAGCTGGTCCTCTCATCAGGTAAAATTCTTTTTTTGACAGACACTAGGAGGGGAAATATCTACTGTTTAAACTTTTTATGTTTAAGTTCTAACACTCCAGTGTGTTTAGTTGCTTATGAGAAAGTCTCTTACTATGTGCAATGGAACAAGAGACTTGCCCACTTAAACTACAAGACCATTATCAAGTTCTTCAGTGAAGAGCTAGTCAGAAATGGACCCAATATAAAGTGCACCAAGGAGGGTATTTGCTCTACATGTCAAAAGAGAAAGCAGACCAAAACATGCTTCAAGAGCATTGACGCTAAGGATTCTGTAAGGTGTTTATACCACCTGCATATGGACTTGTTTGGTCCTATGCCAGTTCATAGTCTAGGTAGAAAAGTATATACACTTGTGATAGTTGATAACTATTCCAGATATGCTTGGGTTTTCTTTCTAAAGAAAAATTCTAAAACTGTAGAAATATTTATGACCTTTGTTATACAAGTTCAGAATGAAAAAGGCAGCTATGTGGTCAATATCAGAAGTGATCATGGTATTGAATTTCAGTTTAAAGACATGACAAAGTTCTGTGAAGAACTAGAGATTTGTCAGGAGTTTTCTTCTCCAAGAATACCCCAACAAAAAGGGATTGCTGGGAGGAAAAACAAGACTCTCATAGAGGATGTCAGGACACTATTCAGTGATACTTCTCTCCTATGAAGAAAAAGGAGAAAGCCTCGCAAAATGTGGCAAACATGCTGGTAGATACTTCAAATCCTAAGTCCTTCGTGGCTATGATTGTAAGCAGTTACCGCAGTTCGTCATCTGAGTGTAAGACTCCTAAGAAGAAAAAGGAGGAAGCCTCACAAAATGTGGCGAACATGCTGGTAGATGCATCAAATCCTAAGTCCTTTGTGGTTATGATCGTAAGCAGTCACCGTAGTTCGTCCTTTGAGTGGTGGCTAGATAGTGGTGCTACCTGTCATGTGATGAATGACAGAGGTTTACTCGCTGAGGTCAAGGCGGTCCAGGAGAAGGTGGAGAACTGCAATGGAGGAGAGACCGAGGTGACTCATACTGGGACAGCCGAGCTGGTCCTCTCAGCAGGTAAAATTCCTTATCGAGAACTTTATAATTCATCAGATGGATGTAAAGACGGTCTTCCTAAATGGAGAGTTTGATGAATAAATCTACATGTCACAATCTGAAGGTTATGTGCAGAAAGATCAAAAAGATAAAGTGTGCAAACTGGATAAATAAATCTATGAGCTTAAACAAGCGCCTAAGATGTGCCACATGAAGTTTGACCAGGTGGTAAAGAGCCTCGGATTTCTGTTCAGTCTTTCAGACAAATGCCTTTATCACCGCTCATTGTCACGTTGGATCGGCCAGGGTCGTTACAAGTGTGTCATGTGCTTCGATGAAACTCGCAGTACTTGGACTGGTCATTCCTAGGGTTATGAGCCGGCTGCTTAGGCCGATGTAGAGCTGGCTCATTCTGGATTGTGTAGAGTACGTTGGTGCGTGTGGTGTTGAGGGGAGTATTATCCTGGGGCGGCTGATCTCTCTGACGGTCACGTCGGTATTGCCCGTCCTGACGTTCTTCTCGGAATCTTCCTTCTTGGTGTTGAGGGGTCGGCTGCTTCTCCCTCTTGCGCTTTTGGTTCCCGTCGAACTGTTGACGATGAGCTTCAATAGCATCGTCGGCTGCGCTCTGCGCCTCTACGCGGTGTACGAGATTGGGGTATCTAGGGTCAGTTTCCCTCATTAATGTTGAGTAGAAACCACTAGGACGGAGACCCACAAGGAACACTCTTTGTAACAGTTCTGGGTCGACACCTGGGATTTGGCGAGCTTCTACAGAGAACCTGCGGAAGAAGTCCTTCAAAAACTCTCCTTCTTTCTGGCGAATACCTGATAAATGGGAAGGGTCACGAACGATCCTCCAATTTGCTATAAACTGATCTGCGAACTGTCTCATTAGCTCTATGAAGTTGGGAATGGTTTCCACCCTCAGGGAGTGAAACCATATGCGGGCTTGCCTCTTGAGAGTGACTGGGAACACTTAGCAAAGTAATTGATCAAGTGCGTCGTAGATCCTCTGTAAATATTTGTTTAAGAATTGAGAGTGACCTATAGTGGGGTGAATAGGCCCAATTTGAATCTTGGGTACACCTTTTTAATTCAGAGATATATTTTATTCAGTTAGATGAACACAACAGATAAGCAAATTAATTTACCAGTAATCTAGAACTATCACAGCAAATCAAACACAGCATACACAGCACAACACGCACAGTTTTATAGTGGTTCCTCAATTTATGGGTACATCCACTTTCCCCCTTCGCCTATCTAGCAATGAACTAGATTCAGTCAAACTCCTTCGTCTTCTTTTTCTCGGATCCTCAGATCTTACAGCTCAGAGCCCAGCTGGCTCCTACAACTCAGACTTTACAAGTCTTACCACTCAGATCACAAAGATCCTACACCTCAAGTTCTTCCCAAGAACTCTACCTCAGAATATATCCACACTCCTACTTCTCAGGCAAATGTTGTCCTACAACTCAGAGAAATTTCCTCTTCTCCTACCTCAGGAAATTCATGCTCTACCTCAGCCTTTATAACATATGCTTATAATCTCAGAGAAAAAGTATCTCCTACACTCAGATCTACTGGTAGATCTTACAATTCAATAAAAATGAAAGAAATTGATTGAGAACAAGTCACCCTGCAAGAAAGGAATAGGTGATTGCTTCTTGATCTGATCTCAATCGGTTTGCTTCCTTTGATCTTGAAGTAATAGATTTGATCCTGCCCTTCTTAGCTTTTCAAAGTTTCTTGAAGTTGAAATTAGGGTAGATCTAGGCTGGAGGATGTCGAAGACGATTCTTGATTCGGCTTTTCTCCACCTTCTGAATTCTAGAAGATAACTTCTTAGATCTGGACTTGCTAAATTTTTCTCTCTTCTTTTTCTTATTTTTTGAAATTTTTGATCTCATTATATAGTCTCCGTCAAAGATAACCGGCTGATCCGGTTAATAACTGACATCTGATAGTTCTGACAGTTGTCAGACCCTCTGACTTGATTTTTGTACTTAGGAAACAAATCTGCTTGAAGTGTTGAAACTTGACTGTTGGATGTGTCCACACCAGTCCTAGGTGTCGACACTTCTCTTGTAGTGGTGTCGACAAACTTTTGAATGTGTCGACACAACCTTCATCTTGTCTCGACACAGCTGATGTTGAATGTGTCGACACTTGTCCTGAGTGTCGACACTGCTTGCTTCCAGTCTTGACTCAGCCTGTGAAGTGTGTAGACACTTTTCTTGTGTGTCGACACAGTTGTCTTCAACCTCGACACTGCCTGTATAGAGTGTGTCGACACTTATCCTTAGTGTCGACACAAATTTTCTTTGTCTCGACACAACTTGTACAGTGTGTGTCGACACAAGTCCTGAGTGTCGACACAGTTGTTTTCTTGTATCATAGTGTCGACCTAGGTCCTGGGTGTCGACACAACTTTCTCCTTGACTCAACACTTCTTGTTTAAGTGTGTCGATACTAGTCCTGAGTATCGACACAACTTTCTCCTTGTCTCAGCACATCCTTGACAATGGTGTCGACACATGTCTAGTATCTTGACACTTTGTACTTAGCTTTTTTTGCATGCACACATGAACTTAACATTCATCAAATACAACTATGTGTATATCATTGAACTGAAAGGGCTTCTTCAAATCAAGTACATTGTGACCAATGTACCCAACATCTTCATGATAGTGGTGAAGTGGTTGACATGTTCCAACGGATTGTCTGTTCCATCGAACATCTCGATGTTCGGCAGCTTAAAACCATGAGGAATTGGATGAGCCAGGATTTGCGGTGCGAGCGGGAGCCTTGGCAGAGTGGTCGGCGAGTATGAATATCCCGTCGGCCGGCTTGCCGGTATTCTTCAGCGATCACCTCCCCAAATTTCTTCCTGGGTGAACCTTTTGAGTGGGGGAAGTTTGGCCTCGTCTCCCCAGTTGTGGTGGTATCGCCCAGTTTCAGTTCCTCTACGAGCCTGGTGAGTGGAGCTGGTGGCGTCAGAGTATTCTTCGGGCGCCTCTTGTCTTGGAGCTTCTTGCGCCCTGCCATGATTTGGCAGTGGCGGGTTAACCAGTGCTAAAGAAGGAGCAGGAGGCGCTCCTAGATTCCTGAGTAGAGCAAGCATTTCAGTTTTGTTAATCCGAACATGATATCAGAGGCAGGTTCCTCGTAATTTTTTTTCGCGCTCGCGCATCTACTCGCACCTTTGTTCAGACCGCTCTGCCTTGCCGGACTCCTCTGAGCCCGCAATTGTTCATCCCGCCAGTCCGCCTCTGTTCCCGCCAGTCCGCTTCCCGTCGGACTCCATCCCGCTGTTCGCAGCTATTCATCCCGCTCTCCGCAATCCCGCAGCTCACCAGCCCGCTGTATGCAATCCCACAGCTCGCAAAAGATCCAACCCGCTATCCCGCACACCACCTCCCACAGTTCTCCAGCCCGCATCCCACCATCCCGCCATCCCACCAGATCCAACCCGCAGCCCGCCGATCCGCAGTCCGCCATCCCGCAGCTCGCCAAACCCTTGCCTCCCTCTGGCTGCAGACCGCCATTCCGTTCAGCTCGCCCACCTTGCCACAGTCCGCAGCTCGCCCAGTTCTCCCCGCTTGTCACAGCCCGCATCCTGCCACTGTGACTTGATTCGCTGGTTGTCTATCCGTCCGCCTTCTGCCCAGTCCGCAGCCCTCCTGTCCCTACCCAGGCCGCCCAGATTCTGCCCTGCCCCTGCTCAGGCCGCCCAGCTCCTGTCCATGCCGCCCGGCTTCTGCCCACCTCCTGCCCAAGCCGCCCAGCTCCTGCCCAGGCCGCTGCGAGTTCATTCGCATGCCGCTGCAAATCTCTCTGCAATATCCGCTCTGTTCAGCTACAGTTCAACATTCTGGCGTCATGACCACCCCATTGATCTCGTCTCCTCAGCTACAGTTCCTTTCCTGTACACAGTGCTATCATCTATCATCAAGTATCATCAAACAGCATATGTATATCATTCTCTATCCCGCTAGCAAACACATGACATCACAAACGCTGGAATCCACCAGACGTTCCGTGCACTCAGGGCACCTTCTTGGCGTACCGGAATCCACCAGTCATACACCGCCGATTCGAGGTTTTAACTTGATGGTTGACCGGCCCTAGTCCACCAGTCTCGCAAGCTGGCGACGTCCCGCCCAAACCACTCAGAGGTACAACCTCACAGCATCCAAAACAACCAGAGTAGGTCGACCCACACCATGTGGTGTAGCACGCCGGGTTTATCCAAGCTCCCCAGGCATGTCTACCCATCGACCCCCCTCCTATCTAGATCAACCCACCCTAGTGGTGTAACAGGCCGGGTTTATCTCGCGCTCCCCAGGCGTGCTACCAATTGATCATATCATAACCAGGAGCTTTACCAAAGCCTCCTCACATTCAGCATCACATTCATACAATCATCACATCAGAAATCCATTTGCATCTCATCAAATCCACGGAGTCTCCTCCGGTTTACCCATGAACATCACCAATCCAGACTACCGGTCCAGATGGGCTTCACACAGCATGCCTATGCCGTACTCCATAATTCTGGCTCTAGATGCAGACTCGACGAAGGAATCACTTCACGGATATCCACCTCTTGGTGGAGGATTCCAAGCACATGTATAAAAGAAGGACTTCGATGTCCAAGAAGGAGATCGTTACCCTTGAAGACCGCTTCGACGCCATGAAGTAGCCGGATGGAAATCACCGCCTCGGCTCTGCCTTCACGAATCCGTTCTCGGATCTTCGCTCTGCACTCCGCAGCTCCTCCAGCAGCTGGTAGACTCCTCCCTTCCCTCTTGCCTTAGGCTTTTCTTCCTCCCTCTCTTGGAATAAAATGAAGAAGAAGAAGAAGATGAAAAGAGGGATTAAATCCCCTTTTTTTCGGCCTTCACAATACCTGGACAGAGCCCAACCATTGGATCCAGGAAGAGGGAAACAAATGGCTCAGATTTGGCCAGAAAAGCTAAAACACGGCCTGACACGCCCTGTGACACACCCGTGTCACAGGCCGTGTCCCTCTAAGCGGCAGCCAACCGACTCAAAACCAACAGTACACGGTCATGGGACACGCCCGTGTTACATGCCGTGTCCCCGACACGCCCTCAGACACGCCCGTGTCTGAGGCTGTGTGCCTCAACGAAAATAATCCCAAAACAACCCGAGACTTCACACGGCCTGGCACACGCCCGTGTTCCTGGCCGTGTGCACCTGGACACACCCGTGTCCCGCAAACACGCCCTAGCTCGAAACGTCGAGTGGAGTTCGACGGCTACTGACACGCCATGTGACACGCCCGTGTCGCAGGCCGTGTCCTCACTCGACACTCGACACTCGACGATCGTCGAGCAAAATTCGTCGACATCAAGGCCGATCGTCGACACGGCCTCGACACGCCCTGCGACACGCCCGTGTCGCAGGCCGTGTCCGCTGTTCGACGACCGTCGACTCCAAATTTCGTCGACTTCACGACTCGACACAACCCAGGCCTGACACGTCCTGGGACACGCCCGTGTCCCAGGCCGTGTCACCCATGCCTGAACCCAAATTTGCTCAAATTTATCTGATTGACTTCGGGGTGTTACAATCCTCCCCCCTTCAAATAATTTCGTCCTCGAAATTTGACTCCAAATCAACCAATCAACCACAAAACAAGTTATTATGCACATTTGCGTGCCGTATCTCAAGCCATCGCCCATACGAACAAACATACAGCACATACAAACATTCCTAACATCCACTTGTGCACATTTAGCCACACAAGACATCAAAACAAGAAATCATGATTACAAGTGCCCCAAATTTTGATAGCTATGTACAGCATCTTTTCTTCATCACAACTAGATATAAAAGCATAGTTTACATACACAGCACCTCCGGTCATAACATCGAAGTGATTCACATCACACTTCACTTCCGCTCAGCCTCCCGATTTTGAAATTCACGATTAAGAGACAAATTAAACACCCAAGGCTGAATTTCCCCAACTGAGCTTTGCGGCTCTTGCACTTCCATCGCATGCAATCGAGGTTGCGTCCGGGGTGCAGATGACTCGGCCACTGCTTTACCCTTTTTCTTCATATGACGCACCTGTCTTTTTCTCACTCCCTGGAGGGGCATTCCGACAGAATTTTGCTATATGTCCTTGCTGCCCACAATTATAGCATATACGTGTATCAATCCGTCCTGGCCCATAAGTAGCCCCCGACGAAACAGTCGACGGCGTTGCTTCCGTAGGCCTAAATCTTTTCTTCTCTCGTCATCTGAATTCCGATTGATCCGACTGCGGCACTTTAGATTCTGCCTTTTCCGCTGCCAGTCTCTTATTCTCGTATACTCGCTTCATATCTTTTTCCAAGGCACGAGCTGTATCAACCAATGCTTGAAAGCCTTGGCTCACTGAACTCGGGAGTGCCAACCTCAATTCATCCCGCAATCCTTCATAAAACTGATTTGTCTTTCGCGCTTCCTCCGCGAAGGTAGATCCCGCATATCTTCCCAATCTCGTAAACTCATGCAGGTAGGTATCAATATCTCGCTCACCCTGCACCAAACGGAGAAACTCAATTTCCATCGCAATCCTCTGCGACACTGGCACATACTTGGCTAAAAATATTTGGGAGAATTCATCCATGGAAACTTCAGTTACACCTCGACCGGCCAAGTGATGCACTTCCATTTCATCCCACCACAATCTCGCATCTCCTTCCAACAGAAAAGTGGCCAACGTCACTTTCTGCTCCTCGACCGTCCTGATTGCGGTTAGGATCCTTTTTACCCTTGCTAACCAATCTTCTGCCTGCGTTGGTGAAAGCGCTCCACCAAACGTAGGTGGATGAAAGTGCATAAAACGTGTCAATGACTCGTCACTTGCTTGCGCTTCCACCACCACTGCAGCATGCTCTTGCCTTCCACCAGGTCTTGCCTGCCCAGTAGGCTGTGCTTGTAACACTGCAAGCACTGTCTCCGTCACCACCCGTATGGCTTCTGCCGAGGGAGGCATAAGCACTTCCACGGGTGCTGCACTCTCATCAGACCGCTGGGGATCAGACGGCCCAGCTCCATCCCTCGCCACCTATCAATGTACAGAACACCATTAATACGTCAAATCATAACGGTACTGCTACATTGACTACACACTCACGCACATCATGTGCATGACATACATTCCTCGTGGACATTCATGAGTTCAATTATGTTCTCTCCTCCCAAACAATCTAAACCTAGCTCTGATACCACTTTGTAACGCCCCACCTGTCACATGACATATAACGGTGGGTCCGGACGGGGCCCCACGCCATATATCGCAGACAAGCGAAGGAATTACGTGTGGAAATCAAAAACTATGCGTATCCTTAACTCATTCCATTCTAGCGCAGCATTTGTTATGTTAGCATGAACTCAAACCAGAATGTCCACCAATATATAAAGATCACATTTATATATAACAACACCAGGAATGTATACAACCCACACACCCTGGCCTTATGGCCTTACAGGTTCCTCTTTACACATCACCAATTTCGTACATCGGCACGCAGGCCGGCCACACATGAAATCCAAACACAACTCTCGCATGACCTTCAAGGGCCTATATCAGCAAGCTAGCCATTCCGCTTATTGATTTCAAGCCGCAACACCTGCAATTCCATATCCAAGCCAACACAGAAAACAAAGTAACGGTCAGCATTTGGCTGACCCATTATAACGACCCTACCTCCTAGCCGGGGTAGTGGTTCCTTTCCTGTACACAGTGCTATCATCTATCATCAAGTATCATCAAATAGCATATGTATATCATTCTCTATCCCGCTAGCAAACACATGACATCACAAACGCTGGAATCCACCAGACGTTCCGTGCACTCAGGGCACCTTCTTGGCGTACCGGAATCCACCAGTCATACACTACGATTCGAGGTTTTAACTTGATGGTTGACCGGCCCTAGTCCACCAGTCTCGCAAGCTGGCGACGTCCCGCCCAAACCACTCAGAGGTACAACCTCACAGCATCCAAAACAACCAGAGTAGGTCGACCCACACCATGTGGTGTAGCACGCCGGGTTTATCCAAGCTCCCCAGGCATGTCTACCCATCGACCCCCCTCCTATCTAGATCAACCCACCCTAGTGGTGTAACAGGTCGGGTTTATCTCGCGCTCCCCAGGCGTGCTACCAATTGATCATATCATAACCAGGAGCTTTACCAAAGCCTCCTCACATTCAGCATCACATCCATACAATCATCACATCAGAAATCCATTTGCATCTCATCAAATCCACGGAGTCTCCTCTGGTTTACCCATGAACATCACCAATCCAGACTACCGGTCCAGATGGGCTTCACACAGCATGCCTATCCCATACTCCATAATTCCGGCTCTAGATGCAGACTCAACGAAGGAATCACTTCACGGATATCCACCTCTTGGTGGAGGATTCCAAGCACATGTATAAAAGAAGGACTTCGATGTCCAAGAAGGAGATCGTTACCCTTGAAGACCGCTTTGGCGCCATGAAGTAGCCGGATGGAAATCACCGCCTCGGCTCTGCCTTCACGAATCCGTTCTCGGATCTTCGCTCCGCACTCCGCAGCTCCTCCAGCAGCTGGTAGACTCCTCCCTTCCCTCTTGCCTTAGGCTTTTCTTCCTCCCTCTCTTGGAATAAAATGAAGAAGAAGAAGAAGATGAAAAAAGGGATTAAATCCCCTTTTTCTCGGCCTTCACAATACCTGGACAGAGCCCAACCATTGGATCCAGGAAGAGGGAAACAAATGGATCAGATTTGGCCAGAAAAGCTAAACACGGCCTGACACGCCCTGTGACACGCCCGTGTCACAGGTCGTGTCCCTTTAAGCGGCAGCCAACCGACTCAAAACCAACAGTACACGGCCATGGGACACGCCCGTGTTACATGCCGTGTCCCCGACACGCCCTCAGACACGCCCGTGTCTGAGGTCGTGTGCCTCAACGAAAATAATCCCAAAACAACCCGAGACTTCACACGGCCTGGCACACGCCCGTGTTCCTGGCTGTGTGCACCTGGACACACCCGTGTCCTGCAAACACGCCCTAGCTCGAAACGTCGAGTTGAGTTCGACGGCTACTGACACGCTCTGTGACACGCCCGTGTCGCAGGCCGTGTCCTCACTCGACACTCGACACTCGACGATCGTCGAGCAAAATTCGTCGACATCAAGGCCGATCGTCGACACGGCCTCGACACGCCCTGTGACACGCCCGTGTCGCAGGCCGTGTCCGCTGTTCGACGACCGTCGACTCCAAATTTCGTCGACTTCACGACTCGACACAACCCAGGCCTGACACGCCCTGGGACACGCCCGTGTCCCAGGCCGTGTCACCCATGCCTGAACCCAAATTTGCTCAAATTTATCTGATTGACTTCGGGGTGTTACAGCCTCTCCTCAGCTCGCACTATGTTGGAATATCTTTGGGATCGGTTTGTTCCCCGCGGTGGAGCACGTCGTCATCGTCTCATCTGCGATTCTCAGTATGCACGACAGGAAGGACGATCCATTCAGGATTTCTTCACCATGATGAGCACCTTCTGGCATGAATTGGACTCTATGATCCCTTTACCCTGCGGCTGTGCTCGCTCCTTGGAGTTTCAGCATCATCTTTCTGAGGGCCATCTCCATCAGTTCCTCACTGCACTGCGACCCGAGTTTGCTCTTCTTGCCGCCCAGCTTCTTCATCGGGTTCCTCTTCCCACTTTGGATGAAGCCCTGATTGCCCTTCTTGATGAAAAGACTCGCCTTCGTCTTCATTTGGATCCTTCGCGTCCTCTTGGGGTTGACACAGTTCTTGCAGTTCGACCGCGGGACGACACTATTACCTGCAACTACTGTAAAAAGGTGGGCCACATGAAGTTTGAATGCCCCACCCGTCCCCCATGTTCTGATGACAACCGTCGTAACAACCGTGGTCGGGGGCGTGGTCGTGGCCCCAGTTCAAATCCCACCGCTGCAGCTGTTATAGATCGACTACAACGTCTTGAGGAGTTACTTCTTCAGTCACCACTGCTTCAAGGCGCCACCCCTGCAGGTCACAACCTGTCTGTCGCTCCTGGTACTACTGTTGTTCGGGCTCCCCCAACTTGGCCTTAGTATTTTGACTCTGGGGCCTCCTGCCACCTCACCAACGATTCCAACACTCTCATCAACTGGACCTCCCACCCCACTCACATTCAAGTCATCACTGCTGACGGGGGATCTGTCCCCATTAAGCAGTCCGGCTCGATCACCCCAAAATATGCTCCCTCTGGACACCTTACCCTCTCCAACATCCATCATGCCTCTCGCCTCCACATGAACCTTATTTTTATTAGCTCTATTTATGATCTTGGCCTAACTGTTCTCTTTTCCTCCTCTGATTGTGTTGTGCAGGATTTACGGACTACTCAGAGGATTGGACGGGGTCATAGGACTGGTGGTCTGTATCAGCTGGAGTATCTTCACGTTCCACCATCAGTATCCTCGTCACCTTTTGTTCTTTTTGTTACCTCTGATGCCGACTTGTGGCACAGACGTTTACGTCATTTGTCCGGTGACCGACTCCAAAGTGTTATCCGTTCCGGAGCTTTGGGTCGTGTCTCTCCCTCCCCCCTCTGTTTGTACGGGTTGTCGTTTGGCAAAGCACCTTGCTCTACCATTTTTTATCAGTGCTTCTCAAACCACAGCCCCCTTCGATTTGGTGCATTCTGACATTTGGGGCCCGACCACCATTGCCTCCAATTCTGGCTATCTTTATTATATCAATTTTATTGATGTCTTCTCTCGGTGCGTTTGGGTTTATCTTTTACGAAATCGCTCTGACATACCCACTGTGTATCACACGTTCACCGTCATACTTCATACTCAGTTCAGACGTCGCAATAAAATTTTTCGTTCCGACTGCGCTCAGGAATTCCTCTCCTCCACAATGCGCGACCTCATCCACTCTCACGACACCCTCCATCAGCAGTCATGTCCGCACACCCACGAACAAAATGGGGTCGCCGAACGCAAACATCGCCACATCATCGAAACTGCCCGTGTCCTTCTCATCTCTGCCTCCGCTCCTCATTCCCTCTGGGTCGAAGCTGTTCCCACTGCAGTTCACCATATCAACATCACTCCCTCCTCGGTAATCTCAGAGGTCACCCCTTATGAACGTCAGTACTCTCGCCCACCAACCAACGCACCTCTCCACACTTTTGGGTGCACCTGCTTTGTTCTCCTTCATGGACAAGAGCGCACCAAACTCTCTGCCCGCTTGGCTCGTTGTGTCCACTTGGGCCTCAGTCTCCACCACAAAGAATATCGTTGTTATGAACCAGTGACTCGTCACATCCGCATCTCTCGTCATGTTTCTTTCCTTGAACATGAAATGTTCTTCTCTTCCTCCACATCACACCAACCGCCACTCCCCATACCAACCACTGCTGCTCCACCACTCACCCTTCCTCTGCTTCCTCATGTACCCACACGTCCCAGGAGTCATGGTGCTCCTCCCACACCGTTACCCGATAACCCTTCGACCGAGGATTCTCCTCCCACAACAGCTCCCTCTCTCGTTCCTGCTCCTGATACAGCACCGTCTGATGCTTCGGCCACCTCTCCGCATGTGGATCCTGCTCCTCCTCGGCATAACCCTGCTCGCCTTCGACACCCACTTGCTCGCTACGACCATAGTCCTGCCAGGTATACCTCATCTGCCCTCAACACGGCTACCTCATATTCCCCTGCGGGAGTCCCAGTCATACTAAGAGGCAGTTGCACATCCCGAATGGCAGCAAGCCATGACAGTTGAACTTCAGGCTTTCCACAGAACCCATACCTGGAACCTCGTCCCCTGTCCTCCTAACGTCACTCCTGTCAGCTACAAATGGATATTCAAGATTAAGACCTGCCCGGATGGGTCTATTGAGCAACACAAAGCCCGTTTAGTTGCATGTGGGTTCTCCCAGGAGCATGACATCGACTACGATGAAATTTTTGCACCCGTTGCCAGAATGACAACCATGCGCACTTTACTTGCAGTTGCTGCTACCCGGGATTGGTCGTTACGTCAGATGGACATCACTAATGCTTTTCTTTATGGTGACCTTGCAGAGGTGGTGTATATGGCTCCTCCACCAGGTCTTTTTGTTCCCACCGGCCACGTCTGTTATCTCCGTCGGGCTCTCCATGGTCTCAAACAGGGCCCTCGTGCCTGATTTGAGCGCTTCTGCACGACTGTTCTCAAGGCCAGGTTCATTGAGAGACAGACTGATCATGCTTTGTTCACTCGTACTTCTCCCCAGGGCTGTGTCATTCTCCTTCTCTATGTGGATGACATGATTATCACTGGCGATGACCATGCCACCATTGCCTCTCTTCAACAGCACCTCCGCAGTCAGTTCAAAATGAAGGATATGGGGCCCCTCGGTATTTCCTTGGGCTGGAAATCTCCCGATCCAAACGTGGCATCCTGGTTTCCCAACAGAAGTACATCTCCGACATCCTCTCTGTTGCTGCTCTCACCGACACCAGAACAGTTGATACTTCGATCGAGCTCAATCTGAAACTCCTCCCCACTGACGGCGAAACTCTTCCAGATCTATCCCGCTATCGGCACCTCGTCGGAATGCTGGTTTATCTCACTATGACTAGGCCTGACATTGCCTATGATGTTAGCTTTGTCAGTCAGTTTGTCCAATCCCCTCGCTCGGTTCACAATGTCGCAGTCCTCCGGATTCTTCGCTATCTACGCACCTCCATCTCCAGGTCACTATTTCTCTCTGTCACCTCAACACTCACCCTTCGAGCATTCTCTGATGCTGACTGGGCGGGGGATGTTACTACTCGTCGCTCCACTACTGACTTCTGTATCTTCCTGTGTGACTCTCTTATATTCTGGCGTAGCAAGAAACATGACTCCATTGCGCGCTCTAGCACTGAAGCCGAGTATCGTGTCATGGCCTCCACTACTGCTAAGATCGTTTGGCTTCGCCGTCTTCTATGTGATTTTGGTGTTACCATATCCGGACTCACTCCTTTATTCTGTGATAATCGAAGTGGTATACAAATTGCCTCCAACCCGGTGTTTCATGAACAGACGAAACACATCGAAATTGATTGTCACGTCACTCGCCAAGAGTTTCTCGCCAACATCATTTCTCTACCGTTCATTGCCTCCGAAGAACAAATAGCAGACTTACTCACCAAGTCTCTCACATCTGCTCGATTCAGATATCTTATTAGCAAACTCTCGGTTCATGATCCACCGTGAATTTGAAGGGAGATGTTAATATTATATTGTATTTTATAATATTCTTTATTGGTTTAGGTTTAGTCACACACCGTTGTGGTGTTCTCCCTTTCTCCTCTTCTCCTACATGTAGACCCCAATGGTCTTTGTTTTATACATGAATACAAAGGCTTTTGTTAATCTCGAATTGGCGCAAGGCCGGCTGGCCACCGTAGCCATCGGAATAGCGATCTGCCTTCTCGTCTGCATCTTGGTTCGTCCTGTTTGGGCCGACGAGGAGCTTCATTCTCTCGTTGTCAAAAACATGCGAAAACTCGCGGATTCCATAGAGGGTACGCCGCTGCAAAATTTTCTGTATACAAATAACTTATCAAAGCATATATATATATATATATATATATATATATATATATATATATATACTAATTGAAGCCCTCTCAGAAGTTATGATCACAGAGTGTATCAGAGTACTTCAGAGATTTTGACAAGGGAAATGTCAATGAAGCCTCCGTGACAAATCATAGGGGATACAAATGCGGACAGTTTTCCAAAATAATCTCTCACACAATTTTTATTACCAAAACCATTCCCTTCAAAAATAAATGCCCAAAACCATCTCTTTTCATCCAACTCAGCGTTAAGGTGACACTTTATATAGCTTGGGCAGTATGGTGATTAATCTCACACCGCCCAAGTGAATTTAGGAAAAAAGTAAACTAATTAAAAAAGTTATGTCAAAATTATTTTAGGAAAAAATGAAATATCTTAAAATTTTTTTTTGCCAACAACTTATTTAGTCTCACATTGCTAGTGAGACAATTTGGGATGTTTGATAGCTTATAAATAGACTCATCTGGTGACTTTCATAAGTACCAAAGTGAGCTTTGAAGAACTTAACTTGAGATTTCATCAAGTTAAAAGGTTAGTAATTTTTATGAAAAATTTTTAACGTTAATCATGTATTCTGGAAGTGAGTTTGACATTGATGAGTCTGCAATTTATGAGGAACGAGGTGTGCCATAGATCTTAATTGTTTTAATGATGATATCAGTGAAGGGTCTTCTGATGAGGAAGACAATATTTGTGAAGTACAAGAAAGGGTAACTGGAATATTTGAAAATTCAGTAGCTCATGATCAAAGTTGGGTCGATCGCATAGTTGTTGATAATTCGTTCATCCAATTCGCTAAAACAATAAAGGATTGGGTCATAGAACAAGAATTTGATGGCGAAAACTCGACATCAAATCGAATGTTAGATTTTGGTATACCCGATGAAATATTGTCTGGTTTGTTTTATAAAACAAAATCTGAGTTGCATTGTGCTATAAGTGCTTGGTCTATAAAGAATCATGTCCAATTTAAAAGCATTCAGTCAAATCAGACCAGACTAAATATTGAGTGTTTATATACTGATTCTTGTGCATGGAAACTAAGAGCAACGAAGTCGAAGAGACATGGGGATACATGGATGATTTCACGTGTTTCTGCACCACATACTTGTACTAATCCGATAAACCAAGATGATCATCGTCAATGCACTGCGAGTTTTATTGCTCGTTTTATCACTCCTGTTTTACATACCCAAATTGATATTAAACCTCGTGAAATACGGAGTCGGATAAATGCAAAGTTCAATCGAACCTGATACGTAGGTCTGGACGTCCCCAAGTCGCCGCTACAAAAAATACTATGGATGAAACAGTTGATCGCAGTAATAAAAAATGTGGGATATGAAAAGAAATTGGGCATTATCGAGGAACTTGTCCTAGAAATCCAGAAAATATTCGGTAATAATTTATTTTTCTATTTTATTTAATTAATTTTTATTAATTTTTTTTTAATTTCAGAAGTTTCAGGAAGCAAAAATAGCTGGACGCGATCAAGATTTTATTTTTAATATGTTTCAGACATTGTAAAATTTCATTCTGTTTCAATTGAGCAAGCGTTGCAATTTTATTATGTTTCATGCATTGTAATATTTTAAAAAAAAAACTGTTTCAATTGCCCGATTTATATTTCAATTATGTTTCCTAAATTCACTTGGGCGGTGTGTGATTAATCACCATACCGCCCAAGCTATAGAAAGTGCCACCTCAACGCTGAGTTGGATGAAAAGAGATGATTTTGGGCATTTATTTTTGAAGGAGATGGTTTTGATAATAAAAATTGTGTGAGATTATTTTGAAAAAATGTCCCTACAAATGTCGCGGCTCAGTTGGTGATGGGGACTCAGCGAAAGCGAGTCTTATGTCTAGGAGGTTGGGGGATCGAGCCCCCGCCTCAACAACCCGCCACTGCGAGTAGCCCAGCTATGGATCCGTAAAGTGAGCAGCCTGGGTCCCGCGGTGGAGAAGGGTTGGGGTGTATGGGTCGCGGCCCTGGTGCGACCGGCTGCCGACTGGCTATGGATCCTGGGTTAGATGGCCCTGCGAGCAGCCCAGCGCCAGGAGGGGTCGTAACAGTATCCAACCCCTTCCCGCTGTTATCCATGTCTAGATCTTTGGATAGTACCAAAATATCATAAGAAGAATCCTAAAGAGTTAATGATAAAATGATGTGTATGGACACAATAGCTTCATGGTATGGTTTTGGATGATAAAATGAAAAGGAAATTAGAAGCCTGAACATCGACGTTCGACTTGCCGCCCAAATAAGATAGAAGAGCGGCATCGTCAGCTCGCATTACCCGCAACATATCATCGTCACCGTAAAAAAAGAACGGAATCAACCCCACATGCATTGTGTACTGTCATGCATTCAGTTGTATACAAAAAGAGCATTAAGGTTTTGTAATTGTTGTGTAAGCACTTTATTGGTATAGATTTGGTAAGAGCACCAGCCACCAGTTCTTGTGAGGTCAGTAAAGTAGACTTTTACTGCCTGTGGATAGTAAAGCCTGGAGTGCTGCTGTTAACATCAAGTTGAAGATAAAGTAGAACCCCCACAATTTAATAATTTTCTAAAATATTATAAAACAATATTTAAATAAACTGATGAAACATAAATGTTTTAATAATTAAATAATAAGAAACAAAATATGCTGCTGTCATCCTTATAATGAACTTGAGAATGGACCATTAGGGCCTGTTCGTTTGTTTGGTTTTCACAGCCTGTTTTCGTTTTCAGTTTTCGCAGTCTCAATGTAGGTGTTTGTTTGCCTATGTTTTGATCTGTTTTGGTTTTGACCCAAAACACAAGCGTTTTAACTCCTTCATTAAATCCCCACTCCTCAAAACCGACCTATCAGGTTCGGTTTTCCCTTGTTTTCGAAAAGATTTTTCTCCTCCTTCCCGACGGATCGCGTGAAACGTCTCGCGACATTCACTCCCGACAACAAATCTTCCCTGACGTCACACCTGCGCTGAGATTCTACCGGCAAACGAAGCTCCCGGCGGTGTTTCTGGACGCGCATCTTCGTCTTCCCCGGGTAAGGTTTCTTTTAGTCGCGATTTTCCCGGCGCCAGGTGGTTTCTTCCCTCAGTCGCGATTCAGGCGCTGCTAATGTTTCTTCCCTCATTCGCAACACCTATCGGGCTCTATTCATTGTTTCTTCCCTCAGGCGTGACTGAGCCTTTGTTTCTTCCCCAGACATTTTCTTTAGGGCAGCGCTGTGACCCAACTCTCCTCTAGGGCAGTGGTGTTTCTTCCCCAAGCACAACCAGCCGGCCGCCGGTGGGGGTGCTGCTGCTTGTTTCGTCCCCAGGTCATTCGAGAGGTATACCTAAACTTGTGTAACTTTCAAATATTTTTCTTAGGTCTTGTGTGAGGTGTTGCTGCTTGTTAATTTATATTTCCTCAGTCGTGATTTAGTCTTTGTTTCTTCCCCAAACATTCAACTTTCAAATGTTTAAGAAGGAAGAGAAATTTGTGTGTGTAACTTTCAAATGTTAATTTATATTCCATGGTCTATAGTATTAGTATTTAGATCACTCATATCAAATATTTTTCTTAAAATTTGTGTTAAAATTTGTCTATAGTATTGCTTCACGTAGGGAGAGAAAAAACTTAAGAAGGAAGAGAGCTATCATGATAGCTTTATCTGCAGCTGTCGTAGTCTTGATGAAGCATAGTACACTAAGACGACCAAGCATAGGAGCTCAACGTGATACTTTACGAAGCATGGTTCTTAATAGACTATATAATGGTTGTGACATTAATTGCTACAATCAACTTCGCATGAACAAATGTGTTTTCCAAAGCTTGTGTGCCTTATTAGTGGATAAAGGTCTTGTATTTGGCACAAACAATGTAACCGTTAACGAGTCAGTTGAGTTATTTTTACATAAACAAGGAAAAAATAACAACAAGATTGAGAACTGAGACTAAACACTACCACGATATATCAATGTTGGATACAAGCGGTTTTGGGTAGGATTGAGATCGACATGTGGTTATGGTTGATAGTGAACTGGTGTGGAGCGATTATATTAAGGTAACCTATTCTATATCGTTCTCCAACATTTACTATCCCCATAATTGGTCATCTATTTTATTTTAACTTTTTGTGCTTATGTGTTCAATATTAAACCGTAGGCACATTCATCTATGATGCACTATAAGGATAAGATGATTGTAAATTGGGGGGACCTTGCAACCCTATGTGGGGCAGATCGGGCAACGGGTGGTAATGCAACAACTGGGGTGGAAGCATGTAATGAAACTGATGTTAAAGTGAAGGAGATTCCTGATGATGATGATATAGCGGCAAGCCAACCAAGGAAGATAAAGGTGAAGAAACCATCGGCTATTGATATGATAGCAACGGTTGTCACTCATACAACAACATTGATGGGCCGCCAGCACGAGAAAGGGCAATGATTGAAAGAATGTACGCTGCATTGGCAGCTATGTCAGACTTTTCGGAGGTTGATCTCATAAAGACAATAGATTTGTTGTGCGCTAGCGAGTTGAAGTGTGAGATCTTCTTAGTTATGCCAGAGCTGGTTAGGAGGAGTTGGTTGCGCGCACAACTCGATAAAGAAATATGATATCGCCGATTTTGAGCGTTGGGACATAAGTTTTTGGTGCATGTCTTTTGTAATGCTTAGCATGTGGATTGTATAATATGTAATTACTAGCATGCTTTTTGTAATGCTTAGCATGTCTTTTGTAATATGTAATTGTAGCATGCCTTTTGTAATGTTTAGCATGTCTTGTGTAACATGCCTTTTGTAATGCAAGGCTCGTTGTAATTAGTAACTTTTTTATATTTCTTAGTATGATTATGATAGTATTTGGATTGTGTCTCCTCTTCATGTTTTCACATGAAAGTTGAAATTTTTATGACTTTTTTTCATAGTTGTTTTTTCATATTTGTGTTTCTTGTATGCAGATTCGACTACTAAAGATGCTCATTGTGAAGATGAATGTCATTAAATGGCTTGCCCAATTTCCCAATTTCTGATATTTTCCATCATTCTTTTTAGTCTTCATTGTTGATTTTACTCGAAAATCAGGATCCTGCAAGAAAGGGACAAATGAGCAATTTCAACCTTACTATATCATGAAATGTAAAAGTTTTAAAAAATACAATTGGAAAAATCCACAAATTTAGTAAATATGATTTTCATATCAAACTGAAAATCATGATACAAATGAACATACGTTTTTGTTTTGTCTTAAAACAGACTCCATGTTGCAAACGAACATAAGTTTTCGTTTCGCCCCAAAACAAAAACGCTTGATTTTTTCGTTTTGAAGCAAAACGAAAACCGTAAATGAGAATGTTGCAAACGAACGAGGACTTAAAGTATTCTTAACCGGTCCTGTTGGTTGCTTACTCAAAGGAATGGTGAACCAAGTTACCACCAAATTATACGAGTAATCCATGTACGCTACTATGAAACAAATATTAAAGGCTCATGGCACAATAAGACGTAAAGGGGTCTTGTAACCTAGGTGCATGCATCTGATGAGGGCAAAATGCAACCACATTCATTTTAGATAATTAGTATTAAACATCAATTCATATTATTGATCTGATTCTTCGTCCATTTTACTAAAATGTTTCACAAATACTAAAATCATGCCAAAGTTATTGAGTTCTTACATTATTTTTTCTTTACAACAACAATACTCAAGTTTTTATCCCACTACAGTGGGGTCGGCTATGTTGGGTTATTGGTTCGGATCCGGATCCGGTTTTTTTTTTTATTTATTTAGATCTCATTTTAGATCTAGGGTTTCATCACCCGGTTTGAAGCCGTCTGGGAGAGCCCGACAGAAATCCCGAGCAGAAGAAACCGCTGCCCTGTGCGATTCACGAGCGTGGAAGCCCGCCACCCTATTTCTTCCCGATCGCGAAGGGTGCTGCCGCAAGCTTGTGTCGCCCTTGGTGCGCCTCCTATTTGCGTGGGAGTTGCCAATCCCTGTTCGGGAGTGGCGATATCGAGAGGTGGCAGGTGCTTCCAATCTCGGTGGTGTTCTACCCACTTCGGCTCTTTCCTCCTACCTTCTTGTTTGTTGCCGGTCTTGGAGGAGTTATCCGCCGGTGTAGAAGGTGTTGTCCTCGACCTGTGCTCGGCTAGGTCTGCTCGTGGTGTATGTGGTGCAACGGCAAGGGCTTGGTGCTGGAGGCGTGCTCACGTGTAGTTGGCCTCGACGGTGTCTCTCTCTAGTGGTGGATGCGGGTTGGTCGTCGTTCGATGACGAAGGTTCGTGCGCGAACCTCGTGCATCAATTGTTCAATGGACTGCAGTAAGTATTGTTCTATCTCGGCGTGTGAAGGTGTCTGATTCCACGCGTGGTGCCCTTTATGAGATCCTGTATTTTCTCTCATACTGTTGTATGTATTGATATATATATACTACGTGGTTGTCTGTTCATCGGCTTGTTCACCGTTCATTATTGTTCGTGTTCTTGTTTACTTTGTGTCTTTTGTAGCTACGCCTGTGAGTGTCATACCTCGGCCCCTAACAGACTATTTGGATCCTTTGTCACCATTGTGCCATATCTTTAGTCACAATCTCACTAATGTCTAAGTACATTATTTTTTCTTTATTTTGAAAAAAAATATAATTGAAATCTCACCTAGGTGCGTTTTTTTATGTTCCATTGGCGCAAAAAGGTGCACAAATATGCAAACCTCGGAGTCTAGTAAGCCTTGAGCCTTAGGCGCGCAATCCTTGCTACTATCCAAGCGGAATTTTCTTTCAATTTCTGGCAGCCTCTTGCAAAAATGCATGGTAAAATTTGCGGGGAGGGAGGGGTATGTAGCGAACGAATTGTGGACGGGCACAACACACTCCTGACTAATTGAATGTCTTAGATCAATCCGACGGGCCTTAGGTTTTACATCGCCTGATCCTAACGGCTGCCCATACATCTTTGTGTATAAAGTACAGATATATAGACTAGATATAAAGAAGTTCTCTTATTGTGTGATGGTGAGCCATCAAGTCAATCATAACTGTCCAATCCCCTGAAATCAAATGTAGCCACACATTAATTTTACTAGAACTCTTATATCTACAATGGTAGAGTGTCCTATACCTATATTTTTAGGTCACTGCCCTACGATATGGAAGTATGATTAACTTTATTTTCATTGAAAATTTAATACTTGCAAAATTGCACTTTCATAGGATTGAACCCACAATCAGTCATGTGTTGAATGAAGACTCAACTGCTATATCAACTAGCAAGTTGTTGTAAGAACCTAAATTACTATCTATACGAAAACATTTATAACTTTTAGAATAATTTTAAATATAAATTTATATTATACATTTCATAATAAAGCATATTATATTTTCATTTATAATGTTTAAAATATAAGTTAAGATATTATAATTTAAATTATATAAATATTTATATAATACAACAACAACAACACTCAAGCCTTTATCCCACTATAGTGGGGTCGGCTACATGAATCTTTTGTCGTCATTGTGTTCTATCTTGTGTCATAATCTCACTAATGCCTAAGTACATCATGTCTTTCCTTATAGTTTCATTCCAAGTTTTTATTGATCTACCCCTCCCTCGTTTAGCATGCCTAGTGACTAGACTCTCACAATGCCTAACAGGTGTTGGGCTAAAGAGCACACAAGTTCAACCAGAGCACCTGCAAATTAGTTCGAGTAAATACATGCATGACCGCTTAGCGGTATGTCGATACACAAACACAACACAAAACAAGAATAATAAAAGTGACACAAAGATTTAACATGGAAACTCAATAGGGTGAAAACCACGAGACGATCGGAGTCCGACCCGGAAAGCCGCCACTAAAATGTATGAAACGATAGGCAATTACAAGGTTTTCCCTTCTCGATTCTTATAGAATCTTCACCGACTTCACACTACACAATACAATAAATAGTAACAGAAAAACTACAAGTTACCGACAACGACGAACAAGACGGATTACACAAATCCTCTCCAAGATGCTTCTTCGAATTCTTGCCCAAATCTGCTCCAGATCCAATCCGTGTAGACGAAGTACTTCTCATCAACGTCGTACAACGACGTCTGAAAGCTCTCCCAAACAAAGACGATTGTCGCAAAGGTCTCTTTAAAAATCTTTCAATACTTGAGTTTGGAGAGAAGTGAATACATCACTCCTCCTCCTTCATCCCTATTTATAGGGCCAAAACCAAGGAGGTAGATGTGATAGATGGCATGTGGATGAAGCTTCCCTTGGTTAAAAAACACATGTTGGTTTAAAGGTCAAATGATGTTTCTCCTTTTCACACTTATCATGAAACACATGCTTGAAAAACATGATCAGAGTTGGCTAGCCTCTATCACACTTATGAGGAAATTATCTTAACAACAGATGCCTCTAATGGTCTCCTTTGTACATATCCAAACCATCTTAGTCAAGCTTCTCGCATCTTCTCTACAATTGGTGCTACTCCTGTCTTATCCCTAATACATTCATTCCTAATTCTATCCAGACTCGTGTGTCCACACATCCACCTAAGCATTCTCATCTTTGCAACTCCCATTTTTTGTTCATGTACACAATTCACTGCTCAACACTCAGAACCATAGAGCATCGCTGGTCTAATCGCAGTACGGTATAACTTGCCCTTAAGTTTTAATGATACTTTACAATCACACAAGATCCCTGACGCGCCTCTCCACTTCAACCAACCCTAAATATTTATATAATATAAAAATAAATTTATATGATATAATTTTACAAAAAAAATATAAACGCTTATAACATATACAAAGAATGAAAATATAATATAATAAACATACGAGTAATAGTGTAGAGTGAGGTCAAAGCCCGCTTAGATGTTGTCTGCTGAATGATGTCGCAGGGAGCCATCTGCATTGTCACTTGGTCTATATATATACACACTTATATACAAAAACTATGGTTAAAGAAATATAATCTATACAAGATTCATTATGTATGGAAAATGGAAATACGGGTTTTACCCGACAGTCATTACACCCCAAAAGGTTTCAAATAGCCAACATGCAAATGAAAAATTTGAACTGCAAAAAATTTAGGCTTTGTTTGTTTGGGCGTTTCGCTGCTCCGTTTTGGGCAAACGCCGCCGGAAGGAGGGTAAACAAATGAACCTCCGGCGGCGTTTGCTCCATTTCCACCCGCCCGCCTTGAGAAACGCCCCAAAAAGCTCCGTTTGGAGCAGCCACCTCCCCCCTCCGTTTCGAACACTCTGTTTCCACCCGCCGGATCGACCCGCCACCGCCGAAACAAATGAAGCCTTAATATCAGGGAAAATGATATCACATGGTTTTAGGTTTTTTCCACATGGTGTTTTGTTGCAAAGGAATATTAGTTAGGAAAAGGTTAGAAGTAAAGATAAAGGGCACTATGGAAACTTTGAAAATATATCAATTTTTAAGGAAAAAACAAATTTTTTCTAAAAATATATTATATCATGTAGTAAAATATAGGTCAATATATTCGATATATTGGCCCACACATATTTTGAGCAAGTCGTCTGCTATTTTATATTGTGTAATGTTGACAGACTAATAATATATGTTTAAGTCAAATATATATGTAATACAATATATATGCTTCAATTGATTAGTATTGTTATTTCATTTAAGATCAATTTTATATTAATATTTCACAATATTGTATTTTTTAATTTCATATTGCAATAAATATTAAAGTGTTCAACGCATTTATTTGTTGATTATTTTTATAATTTTAACATATATTTATTAAGCTTTAAAAGACTTATAATCAATCAGGTATATTTAGCTATTAAATTTTATTTATTTGTCATAAAGCTTAGTGTTATTGAAATAAAATTATTGTATATATTTTACAATGTATCAATTTGCACTTATTGACAATATTATATTTTAGATGTTATTTGAATTTATTGTGCGATATACATGACTCATTGTTCATTTACTTATTATGTGCATTATCTACTTTTAAAACATATAATTATAATTAGTATACATTAAAATAATTTTTATTTATGAGATATGAAATTTTGATATTTTAAAGTATCTCTGATATGTCTCCAACTTCATACATCCAACATTTAAAAACTCAATGGGATATTATATGTCACGGACATCTGATATTTACAACTTTAAGCAATCCACACTGGACAAGAACACAATTATAATTACCCAATTGCCATCAATGACTTGCAAAGCCTATAGACAAGATCTTATGGTGATGCCCTACTTGGAGAACTTTGGGAGTCTAATGGCTCCTAGATTGTTATAAAATTAGGATTGCAACCCTACAAGTTTTCATAATGTGGTGCCTTTCTAGATATGCTATCCTGTATTTTTATGAACCAAGACCTTCCTTTCTTCTTCTCATACATAATGAAAAAATTCTTAAACTCCATCAAAAATTAAATTTTCTAAAGGATCTCTAATAACAAGTTCTTTGGAAAATCGAATACACGAACTAAAATGGTCTCATCGAACCCATTTTATTAAAATGACCCGCATTCTCTAATTACAATTCGAACAATTACTAAAGAAACTCAAGAACTCGGGTACTAAGAGTATCCAGGAACCGGTTTGCATAACAAGTAGTGCATCACTTTCTTAAATGGAAACAAACCTCCAACCGCAACTATGCTTTTTGGTGATCGGTGCGGACCTCTTCGGATTTGCTCGAGAACAAAGCATCATTGGAAGAGTCATCCTCACGAGCTCCCTCCTCCGAGCACTGCCTCCAACCCAAATTCACGGCCAAGTCCTCGACGGAAACCTTGATCACGTCTTTTCTGACTCCTATATCAGTAATATACCTCCCGGCACAGTACATCCCAGCAGTCACAGTTGCCATCCCCACTGGACCTGCCACCAGCAATTTGAAAGGGCTGGAAAAGATGGCGGCTAACGGAATTCCGATGACCGAAGAAGCCTGCCCACTCCTTCCGATTCCCTGCTCGTCAATGGGCAGCAAACCCGTCTTGCAATAGAGCGCGAAATCCTCGCAGTTATTCTCGAACAAGTCATAATTTCCAAAACCATTCTGCAGCAGATACATTGCCCGATGGATAACGGTCCCCGGAGGATCGGAGGAAGCGGTCGTGCACGTGCCTCCCCGAACTTTTGTGAGAAACACGGATGGCGCCACTCCATACTCGAAATTGTGGAGGGACCCTTCGTCGAGAAAACAATCTAGGCAAGAAAGGATGACTCCGCTGTTGGGCTGCTGGAATCCACAGTCAGGGAAGATGGGGCAGGCTGGAGGGAGTTCTGGTTTAAAACTAGAGGAGCTCGATGGTGAATCAGTGCTTGACGATGTCTTCTTCTTCTTCCTGGTGAAATGAACCACCTTTTGACCTCCGACATATATGCCTGTATATTCAAAATGAATCAAGAAATGAACAGATTGAACACATTCAAAGTTGATTTCATAAATTGGATAATGATTTATTATTACCCACTGCAGAGCTAGTGTGATGACTTGAATTCTATACCATATGAGCATCATGACCATTTATCATGAATTAGAATAAAAAGGGATATTTACAGGGACCTCCCCTCTAAATTCGCTAAATTACAGGTTGGACCCCTCTTTTGAAATTACAAAAAACTCCCCTCTCTTATTTTTAAAATTACAAACACCTCCCCAGTAAAAATCATTTCATATCACCTATGCACAAAAAGACTCCCTGGAAATTTACTCTGATGGGCTGTTTTTGTGCACAATGAAATGTAAACTTCAGTAGAGGTTTTTGTAATTTCAAATATAAGAAGGTGCAACCTGTAATTATGCTAATTTCAGGAGAAAATTTGATAATTATTCCTTAGAATAAGAATCTTTCTTCCTTTTTGAAATACCAATGAAAATCTTCAGAAGAGTATGATACAAGAGATAGGCAAACAGGTGCTAGGGGATGTCACGTGCAATAATAAAGTTAGCTGACTCTTCCTTTCATTAGAGATCCACATGCTAATTCCCTAAATCTGACATTTTTGTTGGGAAAAGGGTGAAAAGCAAGTTGCCAAAATATTAGGGATCAACCAGTAGAACGTTGGTCGCTTCGCCTGAGGGTGGCCGGAGGTAGAGATGAAGGTGAGGGAGATGTTATGAGCTGGAAACAGGAGTGTGTTCGAGAGAGATTTATCAAAATCACTTAGGATCCATTCGTTTCACGAATATTGATATTGAAATATTGACTTTCAATCTGATATCAATGCACATGAGAAATGACATTGAGTTTAAATCCAATTCTTTTGTTCGCCTGTACTATACAAATTTGTCGAGGGTGGATCGCTCCAGAGCCAGTCAGCAAAAGTCAAAGTCAGCAAGTCAAGACAGAAGTCATAGTCAAAGCGCAAAAAGGCGGAAGACCTGGGCGAGTGTGGCGAGCTCCACTCGCATACTCGTCAGGTAGGCGACTAGGCCAGTTACTCGGCCAGCCGAGCGAGCTCCCCCAAAGAGGTCACCTAGTTGTCAGGGTGGGGCTATTAATAAGACTTATCTCTTTGGATTTGCCTATAAATAGGAATCCATGAGTACGAGGAGACGGACTTCGAAATCTCGCAAAAGATCTCGACCACCTTTTTCCTAGACAGTAAGCTGAGCCTTTGGATTCTTTTTTAGAGAGACAGATCACGAATTTGCGACTATCTAGCTTAGTCGATGCGACTTTGTTATCAGCCAGTCTACCTCGTACCCCGCTCAACCATTTTTGGTTGTGCAAGAGTTGCTTATTTTAAACTTTCGGGTACGTAGTGAGACCTCCCTGCCGCAACGTTTGTGGTCCTTTTAGTTGTTTGACAGTTTTCGTGTCTTAGCCCGTTAGCCGTCGAACCCGACCGCTGAACCGGTAACCTTAGGCTGTCTTGATCCGAATTTTTGGAGTAACGGAATTTCCGGCTTGAACATGTATGATGACTTTCTGTCGTAGAAATTGACATTCATCACTTTTTATTGTTTGTTTGCAGAAATACTATCTGTCATGAGAATTGACATTGATCAATATTGAGCTACTAAGTTTCTTCTTGCAAATTACCCTAAGCAATGACATGATTTTTTCGTTCGGGCGTAATTATTTCGCCAGAGCACGTTGTTTTCGTCCGGGCACGATTTTTTCGCCCGGGCGCGATGTTTTCGCCTGGGCGCCCTTTTTTCGCCCGGGTGACCTTTTTTCGCCCGGATGCCCTTTTTTCGCCTGAGCGCCCTTTTTAGCCCGAGCGCCCTTTTTTCTCCCAGGCGCCTATTTTCCGATCGGACACGCTTTTTTCGCGCGAACACCCTTTTTCCTCCCTTGAACGGTTTTTTCGTCGGGTATTGTTTTTTTTGCCCGGGCACGCTTTTTTCCAGGACGCGTTTTTTCACACGAGCACGGTTTTTTCTCCCGTGCGTGATTTTTTTGCCCGAGCGTGATTTTTTGCTCGGACATGTTTTTTTGCACGGACGGCGGTTTTTTCGCCCGATCGTTGTTTTTTTGCCCGAGCGTGGTTTTTTGTCCAGGCACGGTTTTTCACCAAGGCCGCTGTTTTTTCGGCCGCGCTTTTTTGCCCGGGCGGGCTTTTTCTCTCCTGGGCGCGCTTTTTCCACACTGGCGCATTTTTTTCTCTCGTGCGTGATTTTTTTGCCCGGGCGGCGGTTTATTGCCAGAGCGCGGTTTTTTTCGCTCGGTCGCAGTGTTTTTTCGGGCCCGGTTTTTCGCCCGGGCGGCTGTTTTTCGCCCGTATTTTTTCTCCCAAGCACGCTTTTTTCACTCGATCGCGGTTTTCTAACCTGAGCGCGAAAAATCGCCACCAGGCGCCAATTTCACGCTCGGGCGAAATATTCGCGCTCGAGCGAAAAAATCGTGCTCATGCAAAAAAATTGCCCCATGGAGAAAAAATCGCACTTGGGCGAAAAAATAACGTTCGGGCGCAAAAATCACGCTTGGGTGAAAAAATCGCGCCCGAGCAAAAAAATTACGCCCTTGCGAAATATCGCGCTCACGCGAAAAAATGCGCCCGGGCAAAATATCGCGCCTGAGCGAAAAAATTGCGCCCGAGAAAAGCGCATCCGAGCGGAAAAATTGCTTCCGCCAAAAAAATCGCGTTCGGGCAAAAATCATGCGTCCAGGCAGGAAATTCGCGTCCGGTCGAAAAAATCGCGTCGGTGCGAAAAAATCGCTCACAGGGGGGAAAATCGCATCCGGACAAAAAAAACTCGCCCGACCAAAAAAATAACGTCCTGGCAAAAAAATTACGTTTGGGGAAAAATTCGCGGTCTGGTGAAAAAATCACGTCCGGACCGAAAAAATAACGGTCGGGCGAAAATATCACGTACGGGCCGAAAAAATAGCATTCGGGCCAAAAAAATTGCTCTCATTTTGGAAAACCAGAGTTGACAATCTCAATATCCGTCTCTGGAGATAAACATTGAATCGATGAGTTTTTAGGTTATGATAAATATCTGTCCCTCGAGATAAACATTGGATCTCAATTCTACTCTATGATTATTGGTCCGTACAACAAAAATGACTTTCATATTCCCAAAGTCAATATTTCAATATCAATGTCCGTGAAACGAACGAACCCTTACAGAGGTGACAATGGGAATAAATTAATTATTGCATACTCCGACCCTAGTGGTCATTAAATAAGAGTGGCATAGGCGTAATAAGACCTGACAAGTGAATTTAACATAAACTCATAATAATTACACATAATAAAGTGATTTGTGGCCCGTAGAGCACATTTTATGGGCTCATAACATACAAACAACAACACTTAAGTCTTTATCCCAATATAGTGGGGTCGGCTATATGGATCATTTGTTGTCATTGTGCCCCTATCTTTAGTCATGATCTCATTAATGTCCAAGTACATTATTTTTTTACCTTATAGTTTCATTCCAATTTTTTATTGATCTACCCCTCTCATGTTTAGCATCCCTAATGACTAAACTCTCATAACGCCTAATAGATGACTCTAATGATATCCTTTGTACATGTCCCAACCATCTTAATCGAGTATATACAATTAAGATCAGACGAATAGGTAGACTCGGGACAAATTGAATATATATATATATAATGGATGAAATAGACACAATTATACGAGTACATACAATTAAATAAGCATATACAATTAAGAAGTGAAGTTGAGTGTCCATAAACTGTTCGTAATCACCTCGTTCACAATCGTCGCCGTCGTGTCAAACTGACCTTTAGGCTCCGTTTGGTGCAGTGATCTTGAACTAAGTAATTATGAACCATAGTTCGTGAACGCCTAACCTCACCTAAGAAACTTCATTCCGTTTTATGTTCAAAACTAGTTCTCTTTTCTTGGTGGCGGTCAAAACCGTTGTCATGCCAAACAGAGTCTTATGCTCCATTTGGTGTGGTGGTGGCGGTCGGTGAACATGGGGGTTAAACGTTCATATGAGAAACTTCATCCCTTCGAACATAAAAGTAGATGAAATTTCTTAGGTGGGCTTTAAACATTCACAATTTCAGCCTGATGTTCACAACTGTCACTACCGCGCCAAACGGAGCCCTAATCTCCTTGCAGCAAATGAAGGAAAAAATTGCGGTCTTCCTTGACAAGAAAAATTCAAGACAGTGCTGAGAACGGAGGCAGAATCAAGAGTAATCCACCGAGTGCATCCAGGTCAAATCTCCATGGGCAGCAGCAACCAAATGCCGAACTCTGCCCAATGCTCGATTTGATTTAAAAAAATAAAGCAATTAACGATTTGATAGTGTTTAAATCCTTCAAAAGTAAAGGTTCGGCAAATCAATTTCTCATTTCTGGCAAATATAAAACCTAATCCAGAAGGCAAGTTTGGGAATCCAAGCGATATGTGCATTCCCTCCTGGCTTCTCTCAAACCAGAAAATGTGAACGGAGATCAAAGACAATAACACGATAGAAGAAGAAGATGGGCAAGAAGAAGAAGAAGAAACGGCAAAAAACTTCATGAACAGATTGGAATTTCTGAGAGGAAAGGAGATCGGTCAGGGGAAACAAACCGTGGTGGGAGTAGGTGAAGAGAGCTCTCCAAGTGTAGATGTGGTCTCCCGCCATGATCGCCGATCTCTCCACTCTTGACGAGAGCAGACCCATCTCGCTCTCCCTCCGGCATTCGGAGGCCGGGAGATCTGAATCGGACTCTGAAATAATTTGATTGCAAAAAAAAATACTTTTAACGAATTCCCCCTTATAGTTTAATCAAATTGGGAATCTAGCTAATTGACGCTCGGGTTAGCGTTATGCTTTACTTTCCCCTCCAATAATCTGTTGACGTGACGTGGGTGCCCGGAGCAGAATCAATGTACGGCCTTTTTTTCTTCCGTCCTCTTTCAGGCTCTCTTTAGCTCGAAAATTTTTTTGATATGTGTAGCGTTCCTTTCTCTAGGAACGCAAATACCATTTTCAAAAAATGCGGGTCCATTTCATTTTTCGGGTTTCCCTCTTCTTCCCTAACGTAACCTAGATGATTTCCAGGCAAATTTCTTCCTCCTTATTCAGATTTCCAGGCAAATTTCTTCCTCCTTATTCAGATTTCCAGCATATTTCTTGTGATGCGAACTCCGGTGAAACGTACATGTTAATGTACGCGTCCCCAACGGCCAACTCTTCTTCTCCTCGCACTCGCGATCTCCAACAGATTTCCAGGCGCATTTTCTCGCCGGCGGCGTCGACGGCTTGAGAAGAATCAGGTATGACTTTTTTTTCCATCGACGATGGCCTCATCTCAAGTTAGAGCAACTGTATATAGAACTGTATATGTAGAACTGTATTTCAGGTATAATATAGGACTGTATTTGCATACAATTTTATATATAATTGTATTTCATATATATTGTAGGACTGTGTTTGCATATAATGTGAAATACAACTGTATTTCAGGTATAATATATGATTGTATTTGCATATAGTGTTATATACAACTGTATTCCAAGTATATTGTCGCACTGTATTTGCATATAGTGTGAAATACAACTGTATTTCAGATATAATATAAGACTGTATTTGCATATAATGTTATATACAACTGTATTCCAGGTATATTGTAGGACTGTATTTGCATATAGTGAAATACAACTGTATTACAGGTGTAATATAGGACTGTATTTGCATATAATATTATAGGCAACTGTATTTAACTTTTAGTAGTAGTCCAACTGTATTTTATGTTCAATATACAGTCGTATGTTCAATGTTGAACATATTATCACTGTTGAACCTCATTTGTGTACTCCCCTTCTCCATGGATCCCTACTCCAAAGGGATGTTACTGCAGGCAAGAAAGCTCGGAAAACTCATTGAACTTAAAGATAATACATAAACAGATGTTGGCGAAGGCGACGAGGCCTGGAGAGGAGGCGGCGGGCGGCGGGGGAAGAGATAAAGGGCGGAGGAGATGAAAGTGTAGGTCGGAAGAAGAAAAACCATAGCATCAAAGCAAAAAGAAGAAGAGAGTTCTGCAGCTCAATAGCGGGAAAGTGAAAATTAGGTGGGGTCCGCATAATATTAATTTAAAGGCGTTCATAGAGGAAGGAACGCTACACATACCAAAAAATTTTCCCTTTAGCTCAGCATTTTTCGAACGTCAAGCTGCTGATTCTGTCACCGCCACGTCAAACAGAAATTTGGCGGGAAGCAGTGACTGTCGCCACCGCTAAAATTAGTGGTAGCCCACTATTTTCAAGTCGCAAAAATTTTTCACGACTCGAAAATAGCAGCAGCACTGCAGCAGCGATGCTAACGTTTTTTATATTAAAAAATTATAATATTTAAATAATTATCTTTATTATATAAGCAAGGACAAAAGTGAATATGGTGTAACATTTTAATCCAATATTACCCCTCATACTACTCCTATGCTTATTTATTTATTTGGGTCTTTAGAGCCATTTCTTATTTATTTGAGTCTTTATTTATTTGATCTTTAATATCTATTATATTATATGCAGGCAATCTAGCACCCTGCCAGCTAGCAAGCTTTATTATGGTCTTTATTATATACTCTCATTTGTTTTTCTCATCTCCTGTCAGTTCTTCTCCACACGACTTTCCTGCTTTCCCGCCAGCACAAGACTTCCCTGCTCTCCGTCGAAAGGGTTTCCTACTAGGCCTGCTTTCTCCTCCCCGCACGCGACCCTCGCCTCCCACCGTAGCATCTTGCATCGACTGCCACCCGTCGTTTGGACCCGTGTATAACCCTACCTCCTCTCCACGGAGCCCCGCCTAAACTCCTCTCCACTGAGCCCCGCCTAAACTCTTCTCCGCGGTGCGACAGAGTTCCTCCTCCATCGACAGAGCTCCTCCATCAACAGGGCTTATCCTTCTTCTGATTAGCTCCCTGCTAGCTCACGGTGGAATGCTCTTCTCTCTTTGCAGTTGTTTCACTAGTAGAAAACTGACTTTTAGTGACGACTTTTTTGGTCATTAAAAGGTTGATTTTAGTCACTAAAGATATTTAGTGATCAAATATTGTCCGTCACGAAATGATCACGAATGCCCCGCCACTAAATGTATTTAGTGACCAAAAAGAGTTTTGTCACTAATTGTACATATTTAGTGACTCAAACAACAATAGTCACGAAATGAATTTTTGGCGACTAAATTGATTTGGTCACTAAATAAATATTCAGTGACCAACTTGAATCAGTCACTGAATGAACTTTTACTAACCATATTATTCAGTCACAAAATGATTTTTTGATGACGAAAAATTTGACCACTAATATTTTTATAGTTGTTTAAAATATATATTTTAAATAGAAAAAAAATTACAAGATTAACCACAATAAAAAATAAAATCTATTTGATAAAGAATCTGAATAAATTTTTTTTATTAATAGTAAAAAATAGAAGGTGGGAGATAGCCCAAACCCCTCAATACAAATCAATAGATATTTTATCTCTATTAAATTCAATACAAGAAAAATATTAATAATAAATAATCTACTCTTGAGCATAATTCTCTTTTTTCTTCATCTCAGGTTCATGCTTCTTGTCTTCGTCCTTCTTCGGTCCCCTTCTTAAGTGCCTCATTCTTTGATGCCATGAAAACAATCCTCTAGCCCCAACCTATGCATCACTCATTTGACATGATATTGGTCGGTATTTGCAAAAATCTGCGCTCATATGCATGTATGTGTTAGCCGTCGTTGAAACTAACTCCGTAATGAAATATGCTACTTAAGTTTTATTGGCGTACTAGTTTTCTCCAAGGCATTGATAGATATAGGTTCCTCACCACTGGATCGGATTTCAAAACATCATATGGTAGTTTTAGATGTACGCGTGCATGGAACTCATCATCATCAAAGCCATTTCGTCCTTTGGCCTGCAGCAAAATTGAAGAATCTAATAAATCCTTATTACAAGAAGGGATTTTATTAATTGGGTCTTACTCATGAGCTAGAGATATTCCCTGAGTCAATAATTGTAGTTCCATGTTCCTTGAACAAATCCAAGTACATACGTGGGATCAGGCCTTCCTCGATATGTAGATGATCCCTCATGTACACTACAAGAAAAGTGAACCGATAAAATAGCTCTCAAATAGAACTAATAAAAAGATGCAACAACATTACTTATGCTACACAGTGATACTCTACAAGGGAGACAAGGTTGTGCTTAACAATTCCAAACCACCCTAATAAGGAACCATTCGTCCTTATACATTTACTGGATTTATTCTAAATAAAGTGACAAATTATCATCTAGTTAAAATGCAAAATGAAGTATGCTTGACAAAAGAAACATCAATGCATGTATACACTTTCCAAGGTAGGTAAGTGACAGATATTCAGCGAATCGGGCGCCCGGTTCGCAGTTTTTCAGGGGACCGGGCGCCCGGTGTGCAGATTTTCAGGGGATCGGGAGCCCGGGTCGCAGATTTTCAGGGGATCGGGCGCCCGAGTCGCAGATTTTCAGGGGACCGGGAGCCCGGATCGCAGATTTTCAGGGGACCGGGAGCCCGGTTCGCAGATTTTCAGGGGATCGGGCGCCCGGTTCGAAGATTTTCAGGGGACCGGGAGCCCGGTTCGCAGATTTTCAGGGAACCGGGCGCCCGGTTCCCATATTTTCAGGGAACCGGGAGCCCGATTCCATATAGTGAATTTGTACAATTTATAAAAATGTAGATAGCAGATAAATTTGCTGCACAACTGATAACTAAAAGAAATTATCAATACCTTGGGCGACATCCCATATAGTGAATGATGAGCTCCCACATGAATACATGATGCAGATGCCAAGTATGTGAACAAATATCAAGGAAAAAAAAAAACTCAAAGAAGGAAAAGTAACATTAATATGAACAGTGCGGTGTGTGGAGATTGCATGATCTAATCACAGATTGCAGGATCTAATCACTACCCAAAATCTTCATAATCACAAATTAAAATTTGATTGGATCCGGATATAAACGCAACTATGAGCTTATGTGGGTCTCAACTCACTCCTTCGGAAATAACTTCACTAGATAAATTCAACTGTAAAAGAACTTAATCAATAAAAAAATGAAATTTGTGCACTAGGAAAAATGATTTTTTTACACCCCTTAATCTCTAAGGCTGATAGGTAGAATAATTTCTCGATTTTTTTTAACTTTCATTTAGTACAAACACTAAACAAGGTAAGTAAAGTGACTCATCACTAGTAGCGTAGCAAATACCAAACAAAAGAAGAATCAATCACCCATCTGCATATATTTTTAAAACAAATTCATTTGGATGAAATTCTATTATATGTGCAAAAATAATGTCAAAGTAGAGCATTTTGTTCTTGAAAATGCAATTTGGAAGATATATAACTTTGTGTTGTACATTTTTCATGATATTTTCACAAAGACTTGATGTGCATAACATAAATCCATGCAAGAAAAACAATAAACGTAAGTATTCAATAATGGGAGAATTAAAAATGATAAACAAAATTCTTGTTGATCAGAGCTTTACAAAAGTGACCCTAAATTGAAATTTTGAAATTTTTTTGCAATCAAGATATAATTCTTGTTCAGCGTCATTTAGCAAATCATTAATTTTTTAAGCATCTTTATTGGTTAATCCTTCAATGTGTAAGTCGCCGGATGAGTTCAAATCCCTAGTGAAATTTTGATAGCTCTCCTTCCGAGCACACACAACTAAGACACCCAAGACAAGGCTTCATAGCATATCACCGCCACCATCTCCACATTTTGTGAACCCTTTGATGAATCACCAACCCGGTCCATAATAGAAATCAAATAACAAACCTACTACAACAGTGCAAAAAACTTTATTTTTAACCCCAGCCAAATGTAAGAGGAGTAATTAAGTAGTTCATCTTCATTATTCTAGCTGTAAGAAATTAAGATCACCTTTAAGTATGAACAGAGTAAGAACCTACTCTTATGGATTACCAAATGGCCCCAAAAATCTCATGAATAGCTCCACTAGTTAATCTGAATCATTTAAACAAATTAAATGACCTGGTCTCTGTAAAATCATCAAACAAATCATTAGCCTAATCAGGATATAATTCTGGGAACTGAGCACAAACCATAAATCAAGCAGAGAAGGCGTTTAGTGTTACCCAGGGGAGTCCTTGGCGGTTACTAGGATATTTGATTGCACCTTGGCATGCTTCGGCGAAGAGGTCGTTGCAAACAGGTTCAACAGCTGCGGTGCAAGCAGGTTCAGGGGGGATACAAGATTTGGGAGAGGCGGAGGTGGGGGAATCTACCGATTAGAAATGCAAATGAGGAGTTTATCGTTACCCATGGGAGTTCTCGCTGGGAAATTGATCGCACCTTGGCAGGCTTTGGCGAGAGGCCGTCCCAAACGGAAGTTCTCTCCGGCTTTAGGGGATTCGCCGGCGTTCGTCACTCATTCAGGTGTTGCGGCATGAGATGGTTCAGAAGGGAAGGGGAAGGGGAAGGGGATTCGGGAGATCGGGTGGGGGAAACTGCCTATTAAATTTAGGCGGAAGTGGTCGGGTAACTGCCGAGTAAATTTAGGGGCCTAATTTTATTTATTTATTTTGAGGAAGGCTTTAAAATTTTTTTATTGAGTGTTGTAGCCACCAATTTTTGTTATGGAAACATCTTTAATCAAATATAAAATAATATAAAAGCCTAATTTCCAATTTATTTTGAAAGGCCATGCACAGCCCAACCCGTGCATGTTCCTTTCTCACGTCATTCTTGGTTTCAGAACTCAGTCGACGGCCGCCTCCCCTTGTCTCCGTAATAGTCGCTTGTTTCAAGCTCCATCGGTACCGGAAGACGCAACCATCCTTCCCGTCGACACCAATATCTGGGAAGGTATTCCACCCCTTTCACGCCAACATTTTTAGCCTTCAGGAGGCCGACGAGCACTATTTTGCTCGATTTCACTCCAATGCATGACGCAATTTTTTCTCATTTTAGGGTTCTATTTCAGTCTCCCATCGTAGGTGAGCATTTGTATACTGATTTTTAGGTTTTGATAGAATTTTTTTTATTTGAACGAATGCTCCCTATTTAACTTTATTTTGGGTAAATTTTGTCCTCTCTTCTTGAAGGCAGTATATGCATATGTGCCTAGGGTTTAGTGACTTTTTAATTCGTCACTAAACATGCGTCTTTCGTGACGAAATATATGTTGTCACTAAAAGCTTGTCAGGTCTTTAGTGACCTTTTTATGTTGTCACTAAAGATATCTCTTTAGTGACTAAATTTTCAATTCATCACTAAAATGTGTCTTTAGTGACGGCATATTTTTGTCACTAAATGTTCGTCACTAAAACTATATCTTTAGTGACTAACCTTTTATTTGGTCACTAAAGTTGTGTCTTTAATGACTAAACTTTTATTTTGTCACTAAAAATGTCTTTAGTGATTAAACGTTCACTTCGTCACTATAGATATGTCTTTAATGACTAAATATATTTGGTCACTAAATTTTCATCACTAAAGGTCATTTTTCTTGTAGTGTTTCCTGTCTTGGTCCTCGCTTCTCGGTGGAAAAGGTATGAGCTCAACACCTTCACATTCTCCATGCCCATTCCCGCTTTGTTCTCCGTTCACGGTAAACAATTTTGTTCTAAAATGATTTTTGTACTCCATTCCCATTCCCGCTTTAAATTTTACATGCTCCTGGCTAGCTCACGCCGAAAATGGTTTTTGTTCTCTATTTTGTGATCTTTGTGAGATTTCTGTTAAAATATTTTGTGATATTTCTGAAATTTTACAGTGAAGCAATTTTAGAATATTCGTTGTAATCTTCGCTCTACATGTTTTTAGTATCTCTATGTTTTTAGTATTCTTGAAATGGATCTAAAATTATTTCACTATTGTTGAAATGCTTTCCAGTTACTCCTCTGCTTTGTAAGCTTTGTTTACAGTTATTTTACTTCGATTTTAATTTTGGTTGTTGAAGCAGGCTCTGTTTTTTTCTTTTGTTCAGATGCATTTTGATTGTTCAATGCTTCTCCACCTTTACAGTTCAGTTTTTTCTCTGTCTTTTTCTGCTCCTCTCTCTTGACTGTAATTTAGTTTCAAGCAATTTTGTGCTAAATGTTTTAATTTTTGGTTGTTAAATGTTCTTAATGCAGTTTTCTGCTCCTCTCTCTTGACCTAATTTAATTCCTCTTACGTGACTTCCTTTTGTTTTGTGCTAAATGTTCTGGATTAACTGATTTACATGTTTGAACAAGCTCCAATTTTTTGTGTGCTTCTATTTTTTTTGAAGTTTTAGGCTCCGTTTGGGAGGACTTATTTTCACCGGTCAAGCGGTCACGACCGCATGAATCAGGATCTAATTAAGGTCCGATTCATGCGGTCGTGACCGCTTGACCGGGGAAAATAAGTTCCCCCAAACGGAGCCTTAGTTTACTTTTTTTGTGCTTTACATGTTCTGTATATTGATTTTAGTTTAAACCTGTTTAAGATAAAAACAAGTTTTTTTGAAGTTTATTTTAAATTTGTTGTGCTTTACATGTTTTGTATAATGATTTTAGGTTAAACCTATTTTTACCTTAGTTTAAATCTATTTAAGGTAAAAACAGGTAGAGCGGTAAAAACAGGTAGTGCAATGTTTTGTATAATGATTTTTCTATGTTCTGCAAATTAATCATAGTTTTAGATTTTAGTTTTGTTTAAGGTAAAAACTGATTGGTTCTTTTAGTGTGTTTTTATGTTAATCTGGGCCACCTGCAAAGAGTCCACAGTTCTCTGATTGAGCATTTTTTATGTTAACAGTTGCTCGCTAAAATAGGTTGTTGCCCAAAATAGGCATTTGTGAACAGGTCAGATTCACAGTTGTGATTTCATTTTTTAAAGTTACTCAATATATAGCGGCAGATTGTGATTTCATTTTTTTTTTCAGTTTTCAGTGAAGATGTAGGATTCACAATTATGCAATAGAGTTTGACTAAGATTTCATTTAGCCATTACTCATCTAAAATAACTTAAAATAGAGGTCCTAATTGCAAATGTTGAGGTTTTTCAGTGATTTTAATGATGAGGTGTTAAATAGATTGAAAACAGAGTTGCTAAATTATTTTTTCAGGTTTTGTTGGCGGCTGCACGAATTTTCATTTTCGTGTCCAGTTCGCTTTGTTTATGGTCAAGTAGAGATTCAACACAAGTTTTTTAATACCACTAAACATAAAAAACCAACATTTTCTTGGTGTTATGATTAATGTTGCTTTCTTTGTTCAACACTTTTTTTTGTTCTTTTCACTAAACTTATTAGTGTCGATGTTTTTACAATTTATTTAATGAGTATTTAACAGATGCCGCCCTATGCCAGATGCCGCCCCACGCGTCAGATGCCGACCCCCGCGACAGATGCCCCTCCAGATAGATGTCGCCCCACTCGACAGATGTTGCACCCACAACAATTGCGGCCCCCACAACAAACGTCGCCCCAACGACAAATGTTTCCTTACTCGACAAATGTCGCCCCCAGGACAATTGTCGCCCCCTGCAATTGTCGCCCCCGACAATTGTCGCCCCCACAACATTTGTCGCCCCACGACAAATGTCACCAGCACGATAAATGTCGTCCCCACGACATTTGTCTCCCCCATGACAAATGTCGTCCACACAATATTTGGTGTCCCCATGACAAATATCGCTCTCATGATAAATGTCGCTCCTGCGACATTTGTTGACACACGACAAATGTCATCCCCACAACAAATGTGGTCTCCAATACAAATGTAACCCCTACGTCAAATTTTGCCTCCACGATAAATATTCCCCCACGACAAATGTTGCACCCATGACAATTGTCGTCCCACGACAATTGTCGCCCCCACGACAAATGTTGCACCCATGATAATTGTCGCCCCCATGATAAATATCGCACTCACGACAAATGTTGCCCCGTACGAGGTCCCCCGTGCACGACTGCTTGTATATTCTAAGTTATTATATTAACAGCACTGCAAACATTGTTCTTTCAAACAGATTCTGCCACCACTCTGCAAAACAGATGATTATTCCACAACTGCTTCTATAGTCGCTGCAGTCGCGCCAAACAGAGTCTACCATTAGTTGCGTGCGGTCAGCACACAACATTATGCGTAGGGGTGAGCATAAAAAATCGTAAATCGCAAAAACAGCACAAATCGTGCAGATCGTACTGATTTTTACGCTGTACAACGTAGTTTCGGTGCGACGTGATTTTGAAGTTTTGCAATCCGAGCGTGACTCGGTGCGGTGAGGATATCGGATCTTGAAAACCGCAAAAAGTGCACCGCATCGACTAATTATATATAGTTATTTTTCATAATCGTGTGACATATCATATATATCTAAATAAAAGTATAACTCATAAATTACTAATTAATATTAGTAATTAACTAATTATATTAATGTATATTGCTGAAGCTAAAAACTGGGCTCAACGAGAGTTCGGACCTTGTGGTGTAGTCGACACCTATTTCTCCCAAACCTCGACCCAAGACTAGCAACAAAGAACCAGAAACTGACCATTAGCCTCAGCTGGGAGGTCACTCCTCTAACCCGGAAGTTCTCTGAGCGTTTTCCCTTCAAAGCCAGTTGCTGGGCTAGAAGTACCTCAGAGAGTTCTAGAAGGCAAAATGTGAGTATGAGGAAGTCTGCTTTCTGAGGTATCGTGTGGGTATATTTTTAGATTTCCAGTTTCTGATCTGCAAAAAGCGTACTTTTGCTGCCTTAAAATGACTAAAATGCCTCTGAGTTGGTCTGCCAATAGTCAAACTCCGCTGTTCTGAGGAGCTAAATGTAGATCAGGGGTATTTAGATAATTTTAGGTCTGGGTCCCACTTGACGGAAACTCTTTCTGCTGAGCTCTGCGGGAACCCTGCTTGCTCTGTGCGCGAGCCTTCCCGCCTACCCCGAGCGGAACCAAAAGATTGAAGGGGCGTTGAGTGGAGAGACATCACTCAACACCGAGGGCCGATGGGCTTCCGCCATCCCGAGGCGTGAGCCCCTGCTCCTGTCTAGGGCGGGAGCCTTCCCGCCCACCCTGGTTCCGCCATAGCCTAAACCTAAAATCCGCTCGGCGAAAATAACCTTAAGTCGAAGGCTCAGCTCGATGAGTTTACGTTCGACGAATTACGTTCTCAGCTCGACAAATTGAGCTTGACGAATAACGTTCTCAGCTCGACAAATTGAGCTCGACGAACTGGCGTTACCCGACCCCCTGGGCGAGAGCCTTCCCGCCTACTTACGACGAGAGCCCTCCCGCCCGCTTTCTTATTTGATCCAATTGTAAGCCCAAAGCTAGCCCAATCTGGGACCTTGAGGGATTTTGGTCCCACCCAGCGAATATGAGGTTGTACATATATAGTTGTTTTCTTGTTTTCATTATTTTTTTGCTACAATTCATGATAATATGACTCATATAGTAGTGTTTTTATCCATATTGTACATTTTATAATATCTTACATTATTATTTTTTGTCTGTATATATCATTTGCTAAAAATTGCACCGAAACTGCAAAAAATCATATCAAACCAAAATCACGCAGCATAATTTTGGTGCGGTGTGGTTTTGCTATGGCCAAAACTGTGTCCTTGCGGTGCGGTTGTGGTTTGGGACAAAACCCCACCGCCTATACCCCTAATTGCGTATCTTCTAGGTGTGTGCCTCAAAATTAGTGCAGTTTGCGGGGTGAGGGCCTTCAATGCGGGGAAGCGGTATTAGGCTGAGACACTTCGTATTTATATATGTATATATAAAACATAGTTCACTGTTGTTCAACAAAAACATATGATGTTAATGCCCCCCCTGTTAATGTATATTTGAGTATATAACGGACTCAGAGGCTTAACGAGTCTGGTTCAAATACTGAGATATTTGATACCCGTATTGAACCTTAAATTTGTCTATAAAACACAAGCTACGAGAAATAGGGAGGTAGTTCCTCTTTGACCACTACCCGAGATACATCGAGACATGACACCCTCGTCGTCTCCGGTAGGACCTCCTCCATTTGGACTGTTGGCCGCCACGTAATCTCCACCGTCCGATCGCTGATTAACCACCTCGTAACCACCAATCATGGGAGGTGCGCGCAGCTGAATTTAATATTCGGTGTGCGTATAACGAAGTCTCTTAAAAATGCATGTCATAAATTATAAGGCGGTGGTTTGCAAATAGTGCATAAAGTGGATTTGGTGTAGGATACCAGTGTCATTTTAAAGGGGAAATGTTCAAAATTAAGATGCTAAATGTACAACCCCGTATTCGCGAAGAGTGGACCCGAAATAAGACAAACTCGTTTTTAAGCTTTTTGGAGATTTTGAACTCTCGGTGGCCAATTTTGGCTCTGGCTTGGAACATACTATTAGGGGGAGGAAGAATTGGCTCCCCCCAATGGCCCCTCTGTTGGGAGGGCGGGTGCGGCAAGTTGGCTAGCACCCGCCCCGGCCGGTTGAGTCTGTGGTAGGGGCAGGCGAGGCGGCCGCGGCCTGGCGCTCGCCCGAGCGGCCTGCTCGCGGGCGAGGCGGCCAGCGGCCTGGCGCTCGCCCGAGCGGCCTGCTCGCGGGCGAGGCGGCCGCGGCCTGGCGCTCGCCCGAGCGGCCTGCTCGCGGGCGAGGCGGCCGGTCTCGCCCGAGCGGCCTGCTCGCGGGCGAGGCGGCCGCGGCCTAGCGCTCGCCCGAGCGGCCTGCTCGCGGGCGAGGCGGCCGCGGCCTGGCGCTCGCCCGAGCGGCCTGCTCGCGGGCGAGGCGGCCAGCGGCCTGGCGCTCGCCCGAGCGGCCTGCTCGCGGGCGAGGCGGCCGCGGCCTGGCGCTCGCCCGAGCGGCCTGCTCGCGGGCGAGGCGGCCGGCGGCCGGTCTCGCCCGAGCGGCCTGCTCGCGGGCGAGGCGGCCGCGGCCTGGCGCTCGCCCGAGCGGCCTGCTCGCGGGCGAGGCGGCCGGCGGCCGGTCTCGCCCGAGCGGCCTGCTCGCGGGCGAGGCGGCCGCGGCCTGGCGCTCGCCCGAGCGGCCTGCTCGCGGGCGAGGCGGCCGGCGGCCGGTCTCGCCCGAGCGGCCTGCTCGCGGCCTGGCGCTCGCCCGGGCGGCCTGCTCGCGGCCTGACCGGCGGCCTGGGGCCGTCTCGGGTACTTGGGGGCGGGGTGTTGGCGGCGTGCTTTTACCGCTGTGCCCTTGGAGGCGTTTTACCGCTCTGCCCTCCGGCGTGGGCGTTTCCTATTGGCCCAAGGCTTTTTGGGCGTAGGGGTATTTTGGTCATTTTTACCCCCAGGACTTGGAAAAACTATAAATAGACCCCCTTGGGTGCCTTGGAAGAGGATCTTTTTTCTTAGTTTCTCCTCCCCTAGCTTCTTCTTGGTAGAGTTGAGAGAGCTCTCCAAGGCATCCTAGCTCGAGCATTGGCTAGGGAGGGGAAGTGCTCAGGTAGCCTTCCGGGTGTGAGGTGGGACCTCCGCGCTAGAGCCGAGGGTCTGTTCCTAGTTTCTTGATCCTTTGGTCCGTGACGTTCTCTCGAGTGTAGTAGGTGTGAGGTCACCCCTTCCCCGAGGGACGAACTCCACGAGAGACCAGGTTTCTGGTTTCAACATTTTGGTGCGGTGAGCGTGGAGAGTGACCAGCACAGAAGATCTCAGGAGAGTGTCATGACGGGAGGTCAAGGAGGTAGTGATGATCTCGGCGAGCTCCCCACCCCAGGACCCTTTGTGGGGAGGCAAGAGTTCATGGCCTCCATCCAAGGTATCATGGAGATGCTGCGAAGCATTGCTCCTCAGGGTGGCAGCTCCACCCCGACCCCCCAGGAGCTAGCTCCCCCCCTCGACGAGTCGACTCCCAGGGGTCTAGGCGAGATGACCCCAGTGGGGGGAGAAGGAAGTGTCCCAGGAAGAAGGCCAGGGAAGGAGAGGATGGGCGATGGGGTCGAGCGAGACCTCACCGGCCGGGAGCTGTTCTCCAGCCCGGCGAGTGCCAACCTTCAAGGCGAACAGGTCGCGCGAGTGGAGGTGGCGAGACCACCCCTTAGGGGGTCACCCTTCAGCGAGCTAATCATCTCAGCTCCCGTTCCCGAGGGGTTCAGAGAGCCAGACATGGCTTACTATACGGGGAAGGATGACCCCGTCCAGCATCTGCAGTGGTTCGAGGATGCCGTCTCCATCAGACCGATGACGGATGCCTTCAAGTGTCGCCTCTTCGCGATCACTCTGAAGGAGAAGGCAAGGGACTGGTTCCATCAACTCCCTCCGAGGTCAATCTACGGGTTCGAGGACTTGAGCCGAAGCTTCCAGCTCCGCTTCTCCACCTCCAAGAAGCGGAAGAGGAGTCCTGAGTCCATCTTCCTGATAAGACAGGGGGCCGAGGAGTCGCTGGCCCGCTACGTAGACAGGTTCCAAGAGGAGATCTTGGAGGTCCAGGAGATGCCAGGGTATGCTCTCCAGATGGCCTTCACCGTTGGGCTGAAGGAAGGCTTCTTCAAGATGAGCTTGACCCGGAAGGCCCCCCTTTCCTTCGAGGAGCTGATGGAAAGGGCGGCAGAGGAGATAGCCATGGAGGCGGCCAACCCGGTGTTCGTCAAGAGGTTGGAAAAGTTGACGGAGGTGGAGTCAAAGGAGCAGGGTGGCTCAAGGCATCAGGAAGGAAGAAGGAGAGAGGATCACAGAGCTCAGGGGTTCCAAGGACAGGAGGGTCCGGAACCAGGCTGGAGGCAGCAGGGAGGACCTGCCCAAGGTCCAGGAAGAGCTCTCATCCAAGGAGGGGGGAACTACCATGGGGGCCAAGGGAGGTACAACTTCCAGAGGCAAGCCCCAAGACAACTCTTACCCCCTCCACAACAAGCATTGGCGATAGGAGGGGGAAGAGGTAACAGGAGGGAGCGTCCAGCCCGCCGAAAGAGGGGAGGAGCGCTACCGTACTGCGACTTCCACCAGGTGGAGGGGCACGCCACGGCTACCTGCCCCGAATTCTTGGAAGTGAGGGGGGCGAGAGGCCCTGCCAAGCCACAGCCGCCGGTACGAGTAGAAGAGGTTCTGCCCGGAGAAGGGGGTGATGATATATGCGAGGATCGGGTCGACGTGGGAACCCGAGGCAGTATAGGAGTGATCCACGGTGGAGTGGGGGTTGAGGCCACTCGGAAGGCAAGCCTCCATGTTATGTACCGAAGGAGCATCGCCTCAACCTCCCAGACCCCGCCCCCAGATGAAAAGATCACCTTCTCGGTGAAGGACCTGCCGGATCACGAGGATCCGTTCTGCGATGCGCTGGTCATCCAGACGGCCATCGAAGGCTACACCGTCTCCCGGATCTTGGTTGACAACGGGAGTTCCGTCAACGTTGTTTTCAAGAAGGCGTTTGACGAGATGAAGGTGGAGCCACGGAGGGTGCTGGCCTCAGACGGACTCCTGTTCGGATTCTCAGGGGAGAGAAAGGAGGTCGAGGGTGGAGTGGGGCTCCAAGTAAAATTGGGAGGAGTCTCGAGGAACTGTCGGTTCGTCATTGTTGACGCTCCAAGCAGCTACAACGCCATCTTCGGAAGACCCCTCATCAACGCCTTCCGTTGCGTGCCGTCTTCATTCCACCAATGCCTCAAGTTCAGCTCAGGAGGGATCCAGGTCAGAGTCAAGGGAGACTCAAGGATGGCAAGACAGTGCTACGTCACGGCCGTCAACACCATCTCTTGGATGGCCAAGGCAGAGGAGATGGAGAAGGTCATGGAGAGCCTAAGCAGGATGGAAGTGTCCGGCGAGCAGGAAGCGGGTGGCGACCACCAGGCCCAGACCCCCTGAAGAAGCCTCGTCCCGGTAGAGTCCTGTATTTTTCTTATGTTGTATTGAGTCCAGCCCCCGACCAGCTGAGTCGGGGGATCATGTAACCCATCTATTTTCCCCGTTTGAGGATGTAGGATTTGGTAAGGTTTGAATGTGCAGCCCAAGTCCTTAGCTCTGATGATGATCCCGCCGCCAGGCTCCCACTAGCTGGCTGGGTAGGTTGATCTCTCGTGGTAGCTCAAGTCCTTTGCTCCGATGATGATTCCGCCGCCAGGCTCCCACTAGCTGGCTGGGTAGGTTGATCTCTCGTGGTAGCCCAAGTCCTTAGCTCCGATGATGATCCCGCCGCCAGGCTCCCACTAGCTGGCTGGGTAGGTTGATCTCTCGTGGTAGCCCAAGTCCTTTGCTCCGATGATGATTCCGCCGCCAGGCTCCCACTAGCTGGCTGGGTAGGTTGATCTCTCGTGGTAGCCCAAGTCCTTTGCTCCGATGATGATTCCGCCGCCAGGCTCCCACTAGCTGGCTGGGTAGGTTGATCTCTCGTGGTAGCCCAAGTCCTTTGCTCCGATGATGATTCCGCCGCCAGGCTCCCACTAGCTGGCTGGGTAGGTTGATCTCTCGTGGTAGCCCAAGTCCTTTGCTCCGATGATGATTCCGCCGCCAGGCTCCCACTAGCTGGCTGGGTAGGTTGATCTCTCGTGGTAGCCCAAGCCCTTCGCTCCGAGATGGTCCCGCTGCCAGGCTCCCACTAGCTGGCAGGGTCGGTGGTACCTCTCGTGGAGAGTAAGTCCCTTTGCTCAGAGATGGTCCCGCTGTCAGGCTCCCACTAGCTGGCAGGGTCGGTGGTACCTCTCGTGGAGAGTAAATGCTTGCACCCCGAGGTCGTCTCGCCACCCAGGCTCCCATAGCTGGCATGGCAGGTTGACCCCGAGGGGAAGTGACACTCCGCGAATACGTTGGGTTGGATGTTTCTTTCCGAGCTTGTGCCAACCTCGAAAAGAGCGGGGATTGTGTACAACCCCGTATTCGCGAAGAGTGGACCCGAAATAAGACAAACCCGTTTTTAAGCTTTTTGGAGATTTTGAACTCTCGGTGGCCAATTTTGGCTCTGGCTTGGAACATACTATTAGGGGGAGGAAGAATTGGCTCCCCCCAATGGCCCCTCTGTTGGGAGGGCGGGTGCGGCAAGTTGGCTAGCACCCGCCCCGGCCGGTTGAGTCTGTGGTAGGGGCAGGCGAGGCGGCCGCGGCTTGGCGCTCGCCCGAGCGGCCTGCTCGCGGGCGAGGCGGCCAGCGGCCTGGCGCTCGCCCGAGCGGCCTGCTCGCGGGCGAGGCGGCCAGCGGCCTGGCGCTCGCCCGAGCGGCCTGCTCGCGGGCGAGGCGGCCGCGGCCTGGCGCTCGCCCGAGCGGCCTGCTCGCGGGCGAGGCGGCCAGCGGCCTGGCGCTCGCCCGAGCGGCCTGCTCGCGGGCGAGGCGGCCGCGGCCTGGCGCTCGCCCGAGCGGCCTGCTCGCGGGCGAGGCGGCCGGCGGCCTGGTCTCGCCCGAGCGGCCTGCTCGCGGGCGAGGCGGCCGCGGCCTGGCGCTCGCCCGAGCGGCCTGCTCGCGGGCGAGGCGGCCGGCGGCCGGTCTCGCCCGAGCGGCCTGCTCGCGGGCGAGGCGGCCGCGGCCTGGCGCTCGCCCGAGCGGCCTGCTCGCGGGCGAGGCGGCCGGCGGCCGGTCTCGCCCGAGCGGCCTGCTCGCGGCCTGGCGCTCGCCCGGGCGGCCTGCTCGCGGCCTGACCGGCGGCCTGGGGCCGTCTCGGGTACTTGGGGGCGGGGTGTTGGCGGCGTGCTTTTACCGCTGTGCCCTTGGAGGCGTTTTACCGCTCTGCCCCCCGGCGTGGGCGTTTCCTATTGGCCCAAGGCTTTTTGGGCGTAGGGGTATTTTGGTCATTTTTACCCCCAGGACTTGGAAAAACTATAAATAGACCCCCTTGGGTGCCTTGGAAGAGGATCTTTTTTCTTAGTTTCTCCTCCCCTAGCTTCTTCTTGGTAGAGTTGAGAGAGCTCTCCAAGGCATCCTAGCTCGAGCATTGGCTAGGGAGGGGAAGTGCTCAGGTAGCCTTCCGGGTGTGAGGTGGGACCTCCGCGCTAGAGCCGAGGGTCTGTTCCTAGTTTCTTGATCCTTTGGTCCGTGACGTTCTCTCGAGTGTAGTAGGTGTGAGGTCACCCCTTCCCCGAGGGACGAACTCCACGAGAGACCAGGTTTCTGGTTTCAACACTAAACTGTAATTTCAAAACTGTTGTTTCAAAATTGAGGATTTGTTTGGATAACTTACGTTTCGAGACGGTTTAAATTATTTTCAAAAATATCTTAACATGAAATTTATTTATTTCAGACCGATTTTTTCTGGATTTTTAAAAACAAAATTAAATATTATAGATGTGGATTTTTACAAATTTATGAACATAATTTTAATTTTTATAAGGGTTAAATTGATTAAATAAAATTTAAAAAATGGCCAAATAGTTGTTTTAAAAGGGAAAATGGAGGTGTCCGTTCTTTTCAAAACGGAGGAAAAAACAAGTTTTAAACCGATCGTTTTAAAATGACAGCATTTTGATTGCTGCCAAATGCCGCTCCTCCTGTTCCTTTAGAACGGAATAAGTCAAAACCGGCTCCCAAACATAATCTTAAATTTTAAGCCGTCTACAGTATTTCTACACGAAAGTAAAGACGATTGATATACACACACCTTAAATGGATATACACAGCCCGTTGATATACACATCCCCTAAACCACTATTAGTACACCATATTACTATTTGTAGCCCAAAATAAAAAAATTACATTTTAATTTCTAAAATTCAATTTCACATTCAAATGAAGAAAAACATTCATGATTCTTTCTGGTCAAAATAAAAGAGGAGAAATAACCTACAGTTCTTTCATGATTCATTCACGGTTCTTTCACGGTTGTCACAATCTCACCTATATTGCTATAGGAGAAAAAATTAAATAGTTCACCCACTCACAATATTGCTATAGGAGAAAAAAATATAACATTATGTCTTGTCTATAGTAAAGACAGAAGAAAAAAGGATAGAAATGGAGGAAGAAATGAGTGAACAACTCTTCTGCAGCAATTCACATTTGCCCAGAACTCGTGCTGCTGTCGAACTATACTTTACAAGATTTTAGATATAAACAATTCCCTCTTCTCACTCTGATAAGTCTTTCTTTCAACCTTTTGCAGCACCAAGTACGTGCTTGCTCGTTGTCTTTTTTTATGTGATCGAGGCTATCAGAGCCTCCATTGCAATCTGCCATAACATTTTGGGAGCACCGGTTCTGGGAACTGGAAGTTTGCTTCTTGGATGCGAGGGAGCCATCAATGACTACTGCGGCGACATCAGAAGCATCTGGGCAGGGAGGGAAAAGGCAAAGAACAACCTCCGGCGAGTCGTGGGACGGACGAACAACCGCCGGCGAGTTGTCGGGCGGGCGAATGCTCCTGGTAGCGAGGAATCCTGCTCGACAGGAGGAACTGACGGAAATAGTAGAAATACGCTATCAGGAAGCGGGCTGTGATTATGAGAGGGTGAAGGCTCCTGGCGAGTTACCGCAACCCGTAATTGGCTAGTCGCACCGTAAAATTTCCCAATTTTTCGCGTCTTTTCGAAATACATCTTGTACATGCAATTTCACGAAAATTGTTCAACACGAAAGTTGTAGATATCAACGAGATCTACAACTTTCGCGGTGAACACTTTTCCTGAAATTGCATGTACAAGGCGTATTTCAAAAAGGCGTAAAACCTGCGCATATTTCTAAAGTACGCCTCGTACATGCATTTTGAGGAAAAGTGATCTCCACGAAAGTTGTAGATCTCGTCGATATCTACAACTTTCGTGTTGAACACTTTTCTTGATATTGCATGTACAAGGCGTATTACAAAAATGCGCGAAAAATTGAAAGATTTTGGGTGCGACTATCAAAATAATGATTTGCGGTTAACAATCACATATTAATTTTAAAACTCACTACGTGGGCTATCACTATCCATTTAAGATGTGCACATATCAATCGCCTTTACTTTCGGCCATGGAGGCCCACAAATTCAAAACTTCACATTCCAATAGGCAATGGCTTTATGGCTCCACAAATTCAAAAATTTCACATTCCGGATTCCACGTAACCTAATTTCGCTCCTTTCTCGTCGGGCACTGAAAGTACTGAGCAGAGAGCAGCGAAAGAGATGGAAACCAATTCCCCATTTCTCTTCCAGTCGTAGAACCGAAGGGAAGGCGAATGGCGATGAAACGTCCTAGAACTGGAGTGGCGCAGAGGTTGATGAGAACGCAATCTATCGCCGCCTCCGGAGACTTTCCCCGGCCAACGCCATCCCCTTCCCTACCCTTTTACGAGTACTCTTCCAACATCGGCACTGATGGCCGCCGTGACTCCGATGCATCCAGCTTCTGCAGCAGCCTACCATCCTCCGCCGGCAGTCGCTCCACCTATTCCATCCGTTCCGCCCCCTCCGACCGCGCCTCGTATCTCCGCGCCGTGAACTCCTATATCTCCTCACTCTCTCCCCCCATTTTCCTGAAACCACCCCTCCCCCCAGCGAAGGACATCATCGACGCTCTTCACCGCCTATTTTCCCGCCTCGACCTCGACGCCCCCATCCACGACCTCACCCGTGACCTCCCCTCTCTTCTCGCCGCCCTAGGATGCCCCGTCAAACTCAGCAAATCGGCCCTCAGGGCCCCCTCCACCCCGCACGCCTGGCCATCCGTTATCTCCGTCCTCCACTGGCTCGTGCAGCTCGCTCGCGTTTCCGACCACCTCGTCTCCTCCCCCTCCGCGCTCCATCTGTCTAATAACTCTCTCCACCAGTACATATCCGGTTCCTACTCCTTTTTCCTATCAGGCGATGACTGCGCCGTCGCTGACCTCGACGCCGAGTACCTCGACAGAGCCGAACGAGATACCGCTTCGGCAGTCAAAAACGCTGAAGCCCTCGAGGCTGAAGTGGCTCAGCTCGATGAAAAACATCGAGATCTTGCCTCCAATCCCTCCCCACTGGAAGCGCTCGAAGTAGAACGGGCTGCTCTTCTCGAGGACGTCAAGAAATTTCAAAACGTGGTCGATAAATTTTATGGCATTATTGAGGAGAAGAAGGAGAAGCTAGCAGAAAGAGAGAAAGAGCTGGAAACGAGGGGAACGGAGAAGACGAGGCTGGACGAAGAGATTGAGGCGTTGAGGCAAAGGATTCATGGACAGGCTCTGAGCACCAGAGATGTGGAGAGGATGACGAGGGAGTTGCAGGCAGTGGAGAGGGAGATTTCTGATGCAGAGAGGAGGAGGAATGAGACGGATGAGAAGACTTGGCTACTGAACCCCGAAGTAGAAAGGGAGTTCAGGGAAATAGAGACTTCAGCAGAGCAATGCAACCAAGCAATTAGGAAGTAAGTTTTTAATCTTGACTATTTGTTTTCCTTCTTGAGTTTGTCATTGATGTCATATTAAGTGTGTAGAGTTATGTTTGTTTCAGATCAAGTTGACTCTAGATTAAATCCAATTAAAACGAAATAAATCTATAAGTTCTAAATAATTATTAAATAATTTATGTAGTTTTATAGTTTATTTAGCTTTAGGATTTAAGGTTCATTATCATGTTCTTGCCATTTTCGCTTCCCGCATTTGGATCATAGTTCTCGCCGTCTTAGACTCCGTCTAGCGCTGCTTTTTTGCTCCTGTAAGTTTGGACAAAAACACTAACATCATAGAAAGTATGTTTGGTATGACAATGGTTATGGCGGCCACCAAGAAAGAAAACTAGTTTTGAACATAAAAGTTGATGAAGTTTCTTAGATGAGGTTGGGCGTTCGTCAACAACGGTTCATATCCAGCACGTTGATGACAACATCATCTCAAGCTCTCTTTGCTTTGGATTATATCTGTTCCTGCCATCTTCTCCATTTATTTGATCTGGTTTCTTATACTTCCCTTGATAACTTCGCTATTTTTCATGTTCTTCCTTTTTCGGCCGAAACATGGCACTTTTTTTGTGATCTCAGAATTGTGATGCTTAATCTTCTATGCGGTGATTAGTTATAATTTCTCTTCCTTTTGCTGCTTTTATTCCCTTATCTGATTGCCGTGGCCAAGGTTGTACAACCCCATATCGCTGAGTCAGACCAGGAGGCACCAACAGTCACAATTAGGCTAGTCAGAGGAGTTCTCGCCCTAAAGAAGATCTCGCCCAAGTAGGCGGGAACGCTTGCGCTAGAGCCAAGCTCCCTCGCCTACAAAGCGCCCCGCGCTCGACGATCGTCGAATCCAGATCGTCGGGCGCAGCCAAATCGTCGAACGAAAATCAACAGGCCAAGATCGTCAAACGCAGCCAACACGGGAACGCTTGCGCTTACGCCCAAGCTCCAATCTCAAAGGAGCTCTCGCCTATAAGCAGGCGAGAACGCTTGCGCCGGCTCTGGACAGAAGGCTCTCGGCTCAGAGCTCTCGCCGAGTGGGGCCCAGGGCCTTGGGTAAAATGACCTAATTGCCCTCAGACGAAATTACCCCTATACCCTCAAGATAAAACCGCGAGATTTGGCTATTGGCAGATCAACCAAGAACATTTCAGTAATCTCAGGTCAGCAAAGGCTATAAATAGACCCATTAGGGCTCTTTGAAAGCAAGCTTTCATTATCTTCCAACTTTCAGTGCTTTCTGAGCAGCTCCTAGCCCAGCTTTGGCTTTGGAGGGGAAGCTCTCAGAGATCTTCCGGGTGTGAGGTGAGACCTCCCTGCTGAGGCTTTGGGTCAGTCCAGGGACCTTTGATTCTGGTTGAGGGTTGAGGCTTGAGAGAAGTAGGTGTTGGCTGCACCCCTATTTTGAACTCTCGTTGAGGTCATTTTTAGCTTCAACAGTTCTGGTGCGGTGAGCGTGAAAAGCAGCTGATACAAGAAAGCCTTGAGTTTTGTCCCATGGCTGGAGGTGAAGGTGAATGGTCTGGTTCTGGAGGCTCCCCACCCGGGGAGAGGAAGTGACGAAGAAGATGCTGGATGACTTCAGGCGAGAAGTCTTGCAGACCATCAACTTGGCCTTCTCAGCCCGAAGCGAGTGGGCCACCCCTCAGGTTCCGATAGAGGAGGTCCCGCTCTTGGGCGAGAACGCCCCTGGACAGCGCCCGGGAAGGAGGTCTCGGCGGAGGCTGGCGAGAGAGACGTGGCGGCGCGGGAGCTCTTCCCAGGCCAGCGCCCGGGCAAGGAGACTTTGACAGATCTGGGCGAGAGGGAAGCGGCAGTGCGAGAGCTCTTCCTGGGCACGGTCTCGCGGATCGGGCCAGCCAGCCGAGGCCGCGGGACGTACCCTCTCGCCAGGCAGGAGACGAGAGCCCATTCAGCGAGCTCATCATCTCAGCTCCGGTACCGGAGGGGTTCCGGGAGCCAGACATGTCCTACTACTCGGGAAAGGATGATCCTGTACAGCACGTACAGTGGTTTGAAGATGTCGTTTCGATAAGGCAGATGACGGATGCCTTCAAATGCCGGCTATTTGCCATCACGTTGAAGGAGAAGGCTCGGGACTGGTTCCACCAGTTGCCAGCAATGTCGATCTACTGCTTTGAAGATCTGCGAAGAAGTTTCCTGTTGAGCTTCTCAACATCGAAGAAGCGGAAGAAGGAGGCGGAGTGCCTGTTTGCGGTGAGGCAGAAGCCGGATGAGACACTGAGTCACTATGTCAACCGGTTTCACGAAGAGATCCTCCTGGTCCAGGAGGTCCCAGGGTACGCGTTGATGCTCGCCTTTACCCTGTGGCTGAGGCCAGGATTCTTCAGTATAGAGTTGAAGAGAGTGTCCCCCCTCTCCTTTGAGGAGCTCATGGAGAGGGCGGTAAAGGAGATAGACTTCGAGAGAGAAAACCCAGCATTCGCCAGGAAGTTGGCCAGGCTGGCGGAGGATGATGTGAAGGAACCCACAGCGGGATGGCAGAAGGAGCCAAGGGAGCAGAGGGAGCAGAGAGAAGAAAGGAGGAGGAAGAGCCCCGAAGGCAGGGGCAGCAGCAGGGATGGGGGGCCCGGGAGCCGAACAACCGGTTGGGTTGGAGGCCCCAGGAGGGTCGCCCCCAGGGCCAAGGAGGAGGCTACCAGGGAAGAGATAACCTACGGGAACCTAGGAGGTTCGACCAACAGGCATGAAGGCAGGAACCAAGGGGTCGAGTCCCGCCGCCGCAAGAGTCCATGGAGGTAGGCAGAGGAAGAGGAGCGAGGAGAGGAGTTCGAGAGCTGGGAGAAGAGGAGGAGGAAGAAGGGGTAGGGTGGCGTTGCTCTTTTGCGACTTCCACCAGGAGGAAGGTCACGCAACGGCCACCTGTCCAGAATTCTTAGAAATGAGGAAGCAAGAGGAGCAGGGAGGCAAGATCCGCTGGTTAGGATCGTAGAAGTACAGCAGGGGGAGATGGAAGATAGGTGTGAAGATCGGGTAGACGTGGGGACCCGGGGAGGAATCAGGGTGATTCATGGAGGAGTGGGATTGAGGCAACCCGCAAGGGAGCCTGCAAACCATGTACCGAAGGGGGGTCGCCTCTACCTCCCAGACTCCCCCACCGGAAGAAAAAATCACCTTCTCGTTCGCAGACATGCCAGACTACGAAGATCCGTTCTGTGACGCCCTGGTGATCCAGACGACGGTGGAGAACTTGACAGTCTCAAGGATACTAGTGGACAACGAGAGCTCGGTAAATGTCATCTTCAAGAAGGCCTTCGATGAGATGAGGATTGAAGGGAAGAGAATCTTGGCTTTGGATGGACCGCTGTTCGGGTTCTCCGGAGAGAGGAAGGAAGTAGAAGGAGTAGGGCTGCACGTGAAGTTGGGGGCGTGTCACGGAACTGCAGGTTCGTGATCGTGGACGCCCCAAGCAGCTATAACGCCATCTTTGGGCGCCCCCTCATCAACACCTTTCGCTGTGTCCCCTGCTCGTTCATCAGTGTCTCAAGTTCAACAATGGAGGGGTGTAGGTCAGGGTGAGAGGGGACCCGAAGGTGGCGAGACAGTGCTACGTTACGTCAGTCAACACCATATCGTGGATGTAGAGGCAGAGGAGTTGGAGAAGGAAATGACGGCACATGAAGAGATTGTCGGAGAAGAGGAGATGAGCCTAGAGGAGGCGAGAGAGGTAGCTGAAGAGGAAGTCGGAGGGGAGGAGATTGAGGAGGAGCAGCAGGGAGGATATGTGCAGGAGGTCCAGGGGGACGAGGAGCAGGAGAGCCCGGAAGGGGCGATGGAGGTATAAGAACAAGAAGCAGGAGGAGCTGAGGGAGAGGCCCAAAGGGGCGTGGAAGTCGAGCAGCAGCAGGAGGGGCTGGAGGAGGCAATGGAGATCGAGGAGGAGGTAGGAAGGGATGAGCTGGAGCTGGAGGAAGAGACAAGGGACGACTGGGAGCAGTCGCGGCTGGAGCCGGCCAAGAAAGTGGTGGAGATGGAGGTCTTCACCAGCGCAGGGCAGGTGCAAAAGGTGCGGGTCGGCGGGGGCTTGAGTCCCGAGGCCCGGGAGCGAGTGCGGGCCTGCATTCAAAGCAACATCGACATCTTCGCTTGGAGCGCGGCAGACATGCCGGGCATCGACGCGGACGTGGCCTGCCATCGCCTGAACCTGGACCCCCGCACTCGCCCATACGCCAAAAGATGAGAGCCATCGCCACCAAGCTGGAGGAGCCCATCCGCAAAGAGGTCAGGAAGCTCCTGGAGGCTTGCTTCATCTCAGAGATCCAGTATCCAGGCTGGATCTCGAATGTGGTAATGGTTAAAAAAGGGGGTAGTAAATGGAGAATGTGTATTGACTTTTCTTTGTTAAATAAATCATGCCCTAAGGATTGCTATTCCCTGCCTCGGATCGACGCGCTGATTGATTCAGCCGTCGGTTTTTCTATCATGAGCTTTTTGGATGCTTTTTCAGGTTATCATCAGATCCGGATGCACCCTCCCGATGTCAAGGATGTTTCCTTCATCACGAGAGAGGGGTGCTTCAGTTACAAAATGATGCCCTTTGGGTTGAAGAACGCAGGAGCTACCTACCAACGCATGATGGATCGGGTCTTCCGGGATCAAAGAGGGAGAAACTTGGAGGTCTACATCGACGACCTAATGATCAAAAGCAAATGCGTGGATTCGCACCTAAAAGATCTAGAGGAGACGTTTGCCACCCTGAGGAGGTTTAAGATGAGGCTGAACCCCTTGAAGTGTGTCTTCGGGGCTAACCGCGGGAAGTTCCTTGGGCATCTCTTGACTCCGGCAGGGGTGGAGCCTAACCCGGACAAGGTAAAGGCCATCCTGGATTTGGAATCACCTCGCGATGCCAAGGAGGTTCAGCGCTTGACAGGCAGGCTGGCAGGGCTGAGCAGGTTCCTCTTCAGGTCAGGAGACAAGTGTTCTTCGTTCTTCAAGGTGCTGAGAGGGAATCAAAGGTTCGAGTGGACCGCCGAGTACGAAGAAGCCTTCCAAGGGCTGAAGAGACAGCTCTCTCAGGCTCCTCTGCTTCAGAGCCCAAAGAAGGGGAGGACCTGACCTTGTACCTTGGAGTAGGAGCGGAGGCGGTGAGCTCCGTCCTAGTAAGGGAAGAAGGAAAGAAGCAACTGCCCATCTACAACGTCAGCCGGATATTGAAGTAAGCAGAGCTCCGCTACCCCATCCTCGAAAAGCTAGCTTACGCCTTGGTCATCTCTGCAAGGAAATTCCGGCCGTACTTTCAAGCACATTCGATTAGGGTGGTGACCGACCATCCTCTTCGCAAGATCTTTGAAGGAGTAGAGCACTCGGGAAGACTTGCTAAGTGGTCCATTGAACTAAGCGAGTTCGACATCTCTTTTGTTCCGAGACTCTCCATTAAGGCGCAAGCGGTGGCGGACTTTCTGGCGGATTATGTTGTTGAAGTCGAGGAGGGAGAGCAGCAACCACAGGAAGCGTGGAAGATGGTGGTCGATGGGGCCTCGGGAAAACATTCCCTCGGGGGAGGAGTGGTGCTGATCAGCCCCCAGGGAGTCGCGATAGAGCAGGCGGTGGCTTACCATTTTTCAGTAACCAACAACCAAACGGAGTATGATGCCGTAATCGCCGGCCTTCGCTTGGCAAAGGAGCTTGAGATTCAGGATGTGGAGACCTTCACTGATTCAAAGGTAGTAGCGTCACATATCCGGAGAGAGTTTGAAGCTCGGGAGCCTACCCTCATAAAATACCTCTCCAAGGTAAGGACGATCATCGGTGGGTTCCGGTCGTTCTCAATCCAACATGTTCCAAGGGAAGAAAGTATAGCTGCCGATCGATTGACTAAGTTTGGACCTCGGGGAGGAGGGACCTTGACAGAGCTATTTCGACTGGCCATCGAGGAATGAGAGTTGATGGTGGTGGATCGGCGACCCTCGTGGGTGGACCCATTGGTGACCTTCCTAACCACCGGTGAACTTCCTGAGAGGATCAAGGACGGGAAAAGCTTCAGGCGCAAGACAGCTCACTACCTGATGATAGAAGGGGGCCTGCATCGTAAGATGTTGTCAGGGCTCCTAGCTAGATGTGTGACCAAAGAAGAGATCCCAAGGATCTTGGGAGAGGTACACTCAGGCGAGTGCGACAGTCATTTTGGAGGGAGGATGTTGGAGGCAAGGGTGGTCAGACAGGGGTACTTATGGCCCACCCTAAGGAAGGATACCGCGGAGTTTGCAAAGAGATGTCAAAAGTGTCAGCTCTGCGCCCCCTTCAGCTTTTGGCGGCTCAAAGACTCCGAAGCATCACGACACCGTGGCCGTTCGCCATCTGGGAGATGGATTTAGTTGGACCTTTTCCTCCGGCTAGTGGACAGAGGAGGTTCCTCTTGGTCATGGTCGATTATTTCTCAAAGTTGCTGGAGGTTAAGGCCTTGGCCAAGGTCACCTCGCAAGTCATAAAGAACTTCATCTGGGGGGAGATCGTATGCAGACACGGGCTGCCTCAAGCAATAGTGACAGATAACGGCCCCCCAGTTTGCCAGTGAAGAATTCATCAGCTTCTGCGCCCAATTGGGGATAGACCTCAGATTTGCCTCTGTCCACCACCCCCGGAGCAACGCCAGGTGGAAGCGCCAAACAAAATCATTGTAAACCTGCTCAAAAAGAAGGTGGAGAACTTAAAGGGAAATTGGGTGGAGCAGCTCCCCTCGGTCCTATGGGCCTTGCGAACGACCCCAAACACGGCCACCGGTGAGACCCCCTTCAGGCTTTCTCACGGGTGTGAGGCGGTCCTACCAGTGGAGTTCGAGGTTCGGTCCCCGCGGGTCACAGCCGCGGGCGAAGGAGATGAGACTTGGAGATTGGAAAATGAAGAAGGGTTGCGCCTCTCGCTAGATATGGTGGAAGAACTGCGGGACGTGGCAGCTATCAGGCAAGAAGAGATCAAGCGGCGGATGACCAAGTATTTTGATAAGCATGTCAGGGTCAAGCAGTTCACCAAAGGAGATCTGGTGCTGAGAAAGGTTGACGCGGCAGAAAGTTCGGCTCCCGTGGGCAAGCTCAACCCGAACTGGGAAGGACCATACATAGTGAAGGAAGTCCTTGGAACAGGAGGTTACTATCTTCAGGACGCGGGAGGGAGGGCCTTAAGCCACACTTGGAGCGGTGATGACCTGAAACGCTTCTACCCATGAAATGGAAAAGATGTAATTATGTATCTCGAAATTAAACTTATTATACTGCATCAGTTGATTTGATTTTCTCTTGCCTATTGTGAAATTTTTATAATAGGACGTAATTGTGTGTTTTGTAATACCCCGAGCTCGGCTCGGCTCCGGGTAGACCCGCTGCGCAGGCTCTCATCTAGCTGGCAGGTCCGAAGGCTCGCCTGTGGGGGATAGGTTTGATTTGAAAACTTCATCGGCACCCCGAGCTCGTCTCGGCCCCAGGTAGACCCGCTGCGCAGGCTCTCATCTAGCTGACAGGTCCGAAGGCTCGCCTGTGGGGGATAGGTTTGGTTTGAGAACTTCATCGGCACCGCGAGCTCGGCTCGGCCCCAGGTAGACCCGCTGCGCAGACTCTCATCTAGCTGGCAGGTCCGAAGGCTCGCCTGTGGGGGATAGGTTTGGTTTGAGAACTTCATCGGCACCCCGAGCTCGGCTCGGCCCCAGGTAGACCCGCTGCGCAGGCTCTCATCTAGCTGGCAGGTCCGAAGGCTCGCCTGTGGGGGATAGGTTTGGTTTGAGAACTTCATCGGCACCCCGAGCTCTGCTCGGCCCTAGGTAGACCCGCTGCGCAGGCTCTCATCTAGCTGGCAGGTCCGAAGGCTCGCCTGTGGGGGATAGGTTTGGTTTGAAAACTTCATCGGCACCCCGAGCTCGGCTCGGCCCCAGGTAGACCCGCTGCGCAGACTCTCATCTAGCTGGCAGGTCCGAAGGCTCGCCTGTGGGGGATAGGTTTGGTTTGAGAACTTCATCGGCACCCCGAGCTCGGCTCGGCCCCAGGTAGACCCGCTGCGCAGACTCTCATCTAGCTGACAGGTCCGAAGGCTCGCCTGTTGGGGATAGGTTTGATTTGAGGAAACTTCATCGGCACCCCGAGCTCAGCTCGGCCCCAGGTAGACCCGCTGCGCAGGCTCTCATCTAACTGGCAGGTCCGAAGGCTCGCCTGTGGGGGATAGGTTTGGTCTGAGAACTTCATCGGCACCCCGAGCTCGGCTCGGCCCCAGGTATACCCGCTGCGCAGGCTCTCATCTAGCTGGCAGATCCGAAGGCTCGACTGTGGGGGATAAGTTTGATTTGAGGAAACTTCATCGGCACCCCGAGCTCGGCTCGACCCCAGGTAGACCCGCTGCGCAGGCTCTCATCTAGCTGGCAGGTCCGAAGGCTCGCCTGCGGTGGATAGGTTTGGTTTGAGAACTTCATCGGCACCCCGAGCTCGGCCCGGCCCCAGGTAGACCCGCTGCGCAGGATCTCATCTAGCTGGCAGGTCCGAAGGCTCGCCCGTGGGGGATATGTTTGGTTTGAGGAAACTTCATCGGCACCCCGAGCTCGGCTCGGCCCCAGGTAGACCCGCTGCGCAGACTCTCATCTAGCTGACAGGTCTGAAGGCTCGCCTGTGGGGGATAGGTTTGGTTTGAGAGCTTCATCAGCACCCCAAGCTCGGCTCGACCCAGGTAGACCCGCTGCGCAGGCTCTCATCTAGCTGGCACGTCCGAAGGCTCGCCTGTGGGGGATAAGTTTGGTTTGAGGAAACTTCATCGGCACCCCGAGCTCGGCTCGGCCCCAGGTAGACCCGCTGCGCAGGCTCTCATCTAGCTGGCAGGTCCGAAGGCTCGCCTGTGGGGGATAGGTTTGGTTTGAGAACTTCATCGGCACCCCGAGCTCGGCTCGGCCCCAGGTAGACCCGCTGCGCAGGCTCTCATCTAGCTGGCAGGTCCGAAGGCTCGCCTGTGGGGGATAGGTTTGGTTGGAGAACTTCATCGGCACCCCGAGCTCGGCTCGGCCATAGGTAGACCCGCTGCGCAGGCTCTCATCTAGCTGGCAGGTCCGAAAGCTCGCCTGTGGGGGATAAGTTTAGTTTGATAACTTCATCGGCGTCCCGAGCTCGGCTCGGCCCCAGGTAGACCCGCTGCGCACGCTCTCACCTAGGTGGCAGGTCTGAAGGCTCGCCTGGGGGAGGGAAGTTTTTGATCCTAGGAGACACTCCGACTTGGATGCTCTGAGCAAGGCAAGAAACCCACCACGGAATGAAAAGGAGGAAAAGACAGGATAGGTCTCGACCAGAGAAGGTCTCGATTGGGGAGGTCCCTGTCAAGGAGATCTCGCCGAGGAAATTCTCGGCGGAAGGCTCCAAACAAGCTTTTCTTGGTCATACAGCGAGAGGAGTTGGGCGAAAGCTTCGGACAGTTTGCGCAAGCTAAAGGGGGACGACCTCGCCCTAAAGGGCCCGCGAGCCATGTTCCCGGCAGATGGTTTTCGGCCGAACGCGAGAACGAAACGTCCAAGCCCTGGGTTCTTTCGACAGGTTCCCGCCTATCCGTCACTAAGGGAGACTACCCTAGGAGGCCAAGGGCTCCGGCGGAAGCATGCTTTAGAAGCACTCGCCACAACAATTGTATCAAGCACATTTGCAATAAAAAGAAAAAGACAATACATACAAAACATTTACAATATATTTTATATATAGTTACAGATCTAGAGTGTTCTCGCTCAGAAAAACAAAAAGAAAAGAAGAAAAGGGGAGCCCCTCAGGGAGACAAGCTGTACCCCTCAGAGCTCCCGCTTGAGCTCCCGCTGGAGCTCTCGCCTGAGCTCTCCCCGGATGTCTCGCCACCAGTGGCAGGGGATTTCGGGACATCCGAGGGCGGGGGTAATCAGGCGCGCCTGGGGGCTTCGGGACAGGCTCGAAGAGCCAGGGGACGAGCTGTTGGGCGGAAATGGTCTTGCCCCTCCCGTCCAAGCAACCGACATCCCGCAGCGTCTCCAGGGTCAGCTTGACTGTGGCTTGCGCGTTGGCCTGGAGGAGCTTGTCGATGTCATAGACGGAGTAGTAGCGGCTCTTCAACCTTTCGTCCAAAGGAGGAGGCGCATTCGCCTCCAGACGCTGGATCTGGTCCCTCAACAGGACGTTCTCGTATCGCGCCTGGGCCAGCTCCGCGCGAAGCGCCGCGGCTTGAGCGGAATCCTGCATAGCGAGAGGTTAGCAAGAAAGGAAAGAATGAAGTTGAAATCTGTAGTGGCGAGAGCGAGTGCCGTGAAAGGTGTCGCTTACCTCTTCCGCCCGGCGCGAAGACAGCTGTTGCTTGGCGTCTTCTAGCTCCTTCTTCAAGGTAGCCGCCTCAGCCACCGCGCCCTCCCTGGCCTTGAACATATCCTGGAAGTTGCGGTCGATGGTGATGCTCCGGTGAGCACACATATGCGCATGCTCCAGCACGCGCATCAGAGCCCGGGTGGAGTCATAAGCCAGGAGCCTGGTGGTCATCCTGTCATAGACACTGGCGTTCTCCCGGCTGTAGAGGCAGTAGCCCAAGGCGAAGGCCTCGCTGGTGACCTCATCTCGCTCCGCCCAGCTAGGCAGAAGAGACGAGATTGAGACCCTGTTGATGTCAGGGTCCCACTGAAGCAGCGGCTTGTTTTCCGCGTCCAGGCACTTCATGCCGAGACCAAAATTGCGATGCCCTCGCGGCACCTCTCCAGGCGAAGGCTGGCCGGAGGTCTCGGCGGCGGCTCCCTCGCCATCTGCTCCACCGGGGGCCGGGGGGATTCTCGGCAGAGGCCTCAGCGCCACCCGTGGTAGCCGCAATCTCGCTGACGACCTGCAAGATCTCTTCAAAGGAGCGGCCTGCAGCGAGAGGTTGGGAGGGCGGCACCACAACGGCTTTACCCTTCTCGGCGTCAGTTATCTTGGGCCTCTTGATCGGTGGGGCAGAGGGGCGCCGGGTTTTCGCTTCCCGGCGCCAGTCAAAGGGAGCGAGGCCGGCTCGTCCCGACAAGCTTGAGCTGCAGACTTTGCAAGAGCCAGCGGGTCTCTCGCAGATTGGCTCCCGGCAGCGCGAGCCTCGTCAAAGGGTTTATGCACGGGGATCTCGCGCTCTCCTGCGGAAGCGACAACACTCAGTTCTAACCTTAAAAAGGAAGGGAATAACGAGACAAAGGCGAGACCTTACCTTCGCCCGGAGGCACGTGGAGGAGTGAATCAACGTCTCGCCGGAGGAGTTGGACGTCGAAGTCCTTAGTTCCGAAGAACTCAAGGAGGGCGCTCTCGCGCGAGCCCAAGGATGGCGGCTTATAAGCGGCGTCCTCATATTGAATAGGTGCGAGAGGCACGTTCCCGAAATCACCGGAAACGAAGATGAACCTCTCGCCCCAGTGGTGGTGTTTGTTGGCGAGGCCGGTGGTCTTGAGCAGCTGCCCTGAAAAGAAGACCACCCCTCCTTTGGCGCAGAAGGTGAACAACTTCCGGAAGATTGGAAGGCTGAACTCGATTCTCTCGGATCGCATATAGCAGATGAAGGCCACCAGAATCGCGACCGAGTTTGGATTCAGTTGCGCGGGAACCACTCCGTAATATCGAAGGGCCTGGCGCATCTCGGGCCACAACGGAGGAAGCGGAAGCCCACCTCAAAGTGCTCAAGGGGGATGACGAGCTCCCCCTCTCCCGCGCTGTTTACCTTATCGTGGTTGCCGGGGTCCGCGCGGTGAAGCCGGCGGGAACGTAGCGAGTTTGAGTCATGTTGAACTCGTCCATGGTAAGGGTGCAGGAGGGAAAACATGTGCTTCTGGAAGGCTTCCGCGCAATTTGAACGCCCCTCGCTTCCGCCCGGCATCGTGTTGGAGAGGTTGTAGGCGAGAGGGAGGCGAGAGCGAGAACTGTGCGAGAACGGGAAGAGAAGGCAAAAGCGAGCAAGAGCTTTTAGGCAAGCGCGCGAGAGCGACAAGGGAAAAAAGAGGATTTGGGTCGGAGAAATGAATATGGTAGGTGAGCTTCTCTATTTATAGAAAACCGTGATCATCATGACTGTTTTCAAAAAGGCGACGGGGGTACAGCCGTCACGCCCTAAGTCGGCGGCGCTTCGTTTTCCCGCCCAAGTTTGACTGACTGACAGGTGATTGGCGCAAGTATTGTGAGATGACATTCGACAAATGAGCGGAAGCAGGATTGCTCTCGCCGAGCGAGAGCTGAATAAAAATAACAATAATAATAGTAACGAAATCGGGAGTTACTCTCGCCGAGCGAAAGATAAATAAAAGGTAAAGATGATAGTAGCAAAATTATTGGTTACAGACTGATGAAAATAAATATGAGTCCATTTGGGAAGGGGAAGGCCGGGGCAAGGAAGGGCGAGATTTCGCGAATCAGTAGGGCTCCCACCGCCATCGTCCTCGCTCCCGCTGCCTAGTCCTTTGGTGGCTCCTGCGGGTGGTAGTAGGACGACATGACGGTGCATCCTAGGTGGATCCGGCGAGACAGGTCCCGGATCCGCGCGATGCACCTTTCAGGAGAAGACCCGACGGTAGGCCCACCTGGCCGATCCATCTCGCCGATGAGGTAGTCTCGCTCCAGAGCCTCTAGCCTCTTCGCCACCGATTGGCGAAACTCTCTCGCCGCCAAGTCATGGGCCCGCTCCCGCTGGATAAGCTTCGACAGGACGGCGACAACCTTCTTCCCCCGCCTCTTAGCGCTACTGGCACTGGTCAATATCTCCTCCATCTCGTCAGATGAAGGGAAGGGGGAGCTCTCGCCGTCTTCCCCCTCTCTGTCTTCGTCTTCTTCTTCTTCTTCCTCTGCGTCGGCTCCCGACTGCGAGCCCGGATCCCCTGGCAAAAGAATTCCCCAGTCATGACGAGAGTTAAGCGAGACCGTTATGGACATACCGCATACCTACAGTATGGCGAGAACCCCCGGTCGACGGCAGGCGAGAAGAAGCCCCCAGCCCCCTCAGCTCCAAAGAGTAGGTGGATCGGTTTCCCTTTTCCCGGGGGGAAGATTGTGCGAGTGGTGATCCCGGCTTGGCCGGAAGCTGGGGTGAGTTATCCACTCCTGCGGGATGGCTGGCATCCTGGGAGCTGCAGAAGATTCGTCAGCCATTCCTCCCGCCGGTAGGGAGGAATCAACCGCGAGGGCAGGCTGATTTGCAGCCTTGCTTCGTTCTCCCGGTAGCGAGACCCGGCTGGGCGGAAGCTGGCGCTGCGGGAAGACAATTCAGCGTTCTGAGATTTGAGTTAAGAGCGAGAGTGGAAAAGTTACCTGCAGTTCTCGGTCAGGCAGAGGGCCCACCTTCGAGACCCGCGGTTGGTCCTCAAGGGGGCGAGATGATGGGTCCAGGGTTCCCGCGGGGATCTGACGACGTCGGGAACCGTTTCCTGCGAGAAGTATCGCGTCAGCTGCAAATCCTCCCGCATAAGCAACTAGTGGTTTCAATGATTAGCGAACCAGACATACCTTCCGCGAGAGGGATCATCCGCACGGCTTGGGGTTGGGGTAGGCGGGCTCCTGTTCTCGTGGGGCAGGTCTCGCTGGACCGCCTTCGCTTTCTTCTTTTTTTCTTGGGTTGAGAAGGCTCAGCGGCTGACGACTTTCTCGCCAACCAGGGGGCGACCAAGGCGCTGTTAGCCTTGGCTCGCGCCTGTGCCGCGTCGATGCGGTCTTGAAGATCCTGCGGAAGCGGTTTGTCAGCACGCTTGGAAGGTATCGCGAGAGGAGGCGAGAACTCAGACGAAGAATGACGTCTCGAGGGAAGAATTATGGCCGTCTATCAGCACATATATTTATAGCCACGGTACGGCCCACCAAAAGATTCCCTGATGTTGACACGTGCTCAGCGAATATTTATGGTTGGATGTGTCTTTTTCGAGCGCAGAGGTAGCTCAAGAAGAGCGGGGATTGTGTACAACCCCATATTCGCTGAGTCAGAACAGGAGGCACCAACAGTCACAATTAGGCTAGCCAGAGGAGTTCTCTCCCTAAAGAAGATCTCGCCCAAGTAGGCGGGAACGCTTGCGCTAGAGCCAAGCTCCCTCGCCTACAAAGCACTCCGCGCTCGACGATCGTCGAACCCAGATCGTCGGGCGCAGCCCAAATCGTCGAACGAAAATCAATAGACCTAGATCGTCGAACGCAGCCAACACGGGAACGCTTGCGCTTGCGCCAGCTCCAATCTCAAAGGAGCTCTCGCCTATAAGCAGGCGAGAACGCTTGCGCCGGGCTCTGGACAGAAGGCTCTCGGCTCAGAGCTCTCGCCGAGTGGGGCCCAGGGCCTTGGGTAAAATGACCTAATTGCCCTTAGGCGAAATTACCCATATACCCTCAGGATAAACCGCGAGATTTGACTATTGACAGATCAACCAAGGGCATTTCAGTAATCTCAGGTCGCAAAGGCTATAAATAGACCCATAAGGGCTCTTTGGAAAGCAACTTTCTGTAGAAATAGACCCAAAACCTTGTATATATTCATTCAAGTAATAGTTACAAGTATACACACACTTATATATGAGAAGAAGGAAGAGAGAAATCCTAATACATGATGTGAGACTAATACAAGAAGAGGAAAAAGAAGAAACAACATGGGCCCTTAAATGGGCTTTTCTAACACTCCCCCGCACAGCTGGAGCGTACAAGTCGTAGACGCCAAGCTTGGATAAGAACTGATAGTATAGCGGCCTGGAGAGAGCTTTCGTCAGGATATCCGCAACTTGGTCGGTAGCAGGAACATGCTCCAAATCTATCTTCTTTGACTGTACCTTTTCCCGGATAAAGTGACAGTCAACTTCGATATGCTTTGTTCGTTCGTGAAAACCGGATTCTTGGCAATATGAATTGCTGCCTGACTGTCGCAAAATAAGGTTGCCGAGATGAGAGACGAACACCTAAGTCTTCCAGAAGGCCTTCAAGCCAGGTTAGTTCAGAGACACAGCAGTCATAGCCCGGTACTCAGCTTCGGCAGAGGAACGCGCAACCACATTCTGTTTCTTGCTACGCCAAGTTATGAGGTGTCACCAAAGTAAGTGCAGAGTCCAGTTGTGGAGCGTCTATCATCAATAGATCCTGCGTAGTCAGCGTCAGAATACGCGACAAGAAGATAGAGATGTGGATGGCTTGTACACGAGTCCTTGTCCGGGGCGATCTTGAGATATCGAAGGATGCGCTCGACAACTTGAAGATGAGATGTCCGAGGAGCGTGCATGAAACGACTCACAACTCCCACAGCAAATGAGATGTCTGGTCGAGTCACCGTAAGGTAGATCAACTTCCCAACCAAGCGTCTGTAATATTCCGGATTTGTAAGTAGCTTGTCAGAGTCAGAGCTATGAGCCGAGAGCTTGTGATTTGCGTCCATAGGAGTCTCCGCAGGTTTGCACCCAGAATAACCTGCATCACGAAGGAGGTCCATACAGTACTTCCTTTGAGATAACACAAGACCATCAGGGCGTCGGGCGACCTCGAGCCCAAGAAGTACCGAAGGTTGCCCAGATCTTTGGTTTGAAAGGCAGAATTCAACTGTGCCTTGATCTGTTGTATTCTTGCCGTGTCGTCGCCAGTAATCAGGATATCATCAACGTAGACCAGAAGAATCACAGTCCCAGTTGACCGATGTTGGGTGAAGAGAGAAAAATCAGCCGAGCTCCGAGTGAAGCCACTAGCACAGACCACCTTACTGAACTTTTCAAACCACGCACGCGGGGACTGTTTGAGAGCATAAATGGATTTCCGAAGATGACAGAGCAAAGACTCCCCCGTGGTCCAAACCGGGAGGCTGCTGCATATAAACTGTCTCCTGTAGATCGCCGTTGAGGAAGACATTCTTGATATCCAGCTGATAAAGTGGTCAGTGACGATGAACAACCAAGGAGAGAAGAACGCGGACCGTGTTCAATTTGGCCACGGGAGAGAAGGTTTCCTCGTAATCAAGGCCATGTTGCTGAGTAAACCCCGTGACACAAGACGGGCCTTCAGACGGTCGATAGTGCCATCTGCCGCATGTTTAATGACAAAGACCCATTTGCAGCTAACAGGGGTGTGGCCAGCAGGAAGAGGAACCAGATCCCAGGTCTGGTTAGCCCAGAGAGCCTGCATTTCATCGTGCATAGCAGCCCGCCATCCTGGGTGGTGAAGCGCCTCCTGCACATTGTTAGGAAGAGAAATAGAGGAAAGGGAGGGTGGCAAATGCGTAGAGAGGCGGTGTTAGCCGATGTAGATAGACGTAGTTGGCCAAGGGATGAGTTGTTGAGACGGGAGCGTGATCGACCGCAGCCGAACTATCGCTGGCAGCAGGGAGCTGGGTCACGAGAGCATCCTTGGATGACGCGACGAGAGTAGACACGGATTAGCGGTTTAGGAACCCGAGGAGGAACGAGGGGAGAGGAGGAAGAAGACGGCACAGATGGCGTGACCGGGACAACGGGCCGGGGATGAGGGAAGCAGAAGACGAGGAGCAGAAGACGAGGTGGTGCTGGGTAAGTGGAAGGGCTGGTCTTCGCAGAAGGTGACATCTGCAGAAAACGACCATTTTGCCGGTAGTAGGAGAGTAGCAGACGTACCCCTTTTTAGTGCGGGAGTAGCCAACAAACATATACTTGGCGGCCCGAGGAGCAAGTTTGTCGGAAGGAGGGCCAAGAAGGTGGACATAACAAACACACCCGAAGATCCGTGGTGTGAGAGAGGTGAGGGGGATGGAGGGATAGAGAGTTGGATGGGCGAGTAAAATCAAGGACAGAGGAGGGAGGCGGTTGATGAGATGACAGGCGGTGGAAACAACAAAGTTCCAATATTCGGTGGGAACGTGCATTTGGAACATAAGGGAGCGGGCAACATCGAGAAGATGACGATTTTTGCGTTCTGCCACCCCGTTTTGCTGAGGGGTATACGCACATGAAGTTTGATGGATGACACCAAAGTCAGTGCAGATATTGGAGAAGGCACGACCCGTATACTCCCGAGCATTATCAGTGCGAATGATTTTGAGAGAAGTGGCGAACTGCGTACGCATCTCAAGTAAAAAGTTGCGAAAGACAGAGGGAAGTTCAGTGCGATCATGTAGTAAATAGAGCCACGTGGTACGAGAGTAATCGTCAATGAACGTGACAAAATACCGAAAGCCAAAATACTAGGGATCCTATAAGGACCCAAATATCAGAATGAACTAACGACAAGGGAGTGGTACTCCTGGTACAGGCTGGGGGGAAAGAGGAACGGTGTTGTGTGCCGTAGACACAAGATTCACAGGAGAACTCCTGTAAAGATATATCAGGAAGAGCCCGCTTGAGAATCGGAAGGGGACCATGTCCAATACGGCAATGCCCAATCAACAGTAGAGATGGTGGAGAGAAGAGTTGGTGGGATATCCAAGATGTACAACCCATTCACCAGCTGCCCCTGACCAATGGTACTCCGGGTGCGGCGATCCTGCATAAGAAAAGAAGAGGGTGAAAATGTAATACAACAGTCAAGGTCGTGTGTGAGGCGACTAACTGATAATAAATTGAAGGGAGACCCCGGAACGTGAAGAACCGAGGAAAGAGAAAGGGTTGGCGTAAGCTGAAGATCACGGAGCCACAGACGGGGGGTGTCACCGTTGGCCACAGTGATGCGAGCAGGATGAGGCGTTTGGAGATATGCTGGGGGCTTCTGGGAGGAGATATGGTGAGTAGCGCCAGAATCAACGATCCAACAAGGATGATGAGAGAGGCAGGTGATACCCTCCGTAGAGAAGAACACAACAGAGGTGACAGCTGAAGCAGCAGGCGCCATGCGGTGAGCAGAAGAAAAAAACAGCGGCTAGCAGAGACGAGGCCGGGCGGCTAGCAGAGAGGAGGCCGACGACTAGCAGAGGGGAGGCCGGCGGCGAGCAGGAACAGACCGCGGCGGACTGGAGTCGGTCGAGGCGAGTAGGGCAGACCGCATCGGGTAGAGACAGACCACGCAAACAGAGAGGGGAAAGCCGGAGGAAACCGCGACCAAGATGCAGGTGAGAGAGGAACAACCCGCACGGTCACAATGGCACCAGCAATCAGGCAGATCTCGACAGAAGAGGCCGCGATCAAAAAGCGAAGCGACCAGGGGAAGCGCCGGTCAGAGACAAGCCGGGCGGACTGAGACAAGCCGCACCGGACTGAGACATGTCGGGCGACCAGGAGACGGTAGGAGATCGCGACCAAGATGCAGGCGAGAAGGAGACAGCCCGCACGGTCAGGCAGATCTTATGCGCCGGACTGAGACAAGTCGCGCCGGACTGAGACAAGTCGCGCCGGACTGAGACAAGTCGCGCCAGACAGGAGAAGGCAGGAGATCGCGACCAAGATGCAGGCGAGAAGGAGTAGCCCGCACGGTCAGGCAGATCTTAGCAGCGGACAGAGAAGGAGGCCGCGACGAGTAGGGAGGCCGCGACGGACAGAAAAGAGGCCGCAGGCAAGACAGGCCGCGAACAAGCAAAGAGCGCAGGAGCGACTGACGAGAGGCCGCGACTAGGAGAGAGGCCCCAGCGGACAGGTAAGAAGGTGGTCCCACGGAGAGAGAAAAAGCTATAAAAGTAGGGGGGGGGAAGGTGGATCCACGGAGAGAAAAAAAAAGGCAGAAGGAAGCGGACTGAAAGGGCAGGCCGCAGGGAAGCGCGGCTAGAAAAAAAACAGTCCGCGAAGAACAAGCCGCAGGAGGAATTCCGCGAGAGAAATTACACAGTGCGGTCAGACGTCGGCAGACCGCGAGAGTCGGAACCTGGCTCTGATACCATGTAGAAATAGGCCCAAACCTTGTATATATTCATTCAAGTAGTAGTTACAAGTATACACACACTTATATAGGAGAAGAAGGAAGAGAGAATCCTAATACATGATGTGGGACTAATACAAGAAGAGAGAAAAAAGAAGAAACAACATGAGCCCTTAAATGGGCTTTTCTAACACTTTCATTATCTTCCAAACTTCCAGTGCTTTCTGAGGAGCTCCTAGCCAAGCTTTTGACTTTGGAGGGAAGCTTTCAGAGATCTTCTGGGTGTGAGGTGGGACCTCCCTGCTGAGGCTTTGGTCAGTCCAGGGACCTTTGAATCTGGTCGAGGGTTGAGGCTTGAGAGAAGTAGGTGTTGGCTGCACCCCTATTTTGAATTTGAACTCCGTTGAGGTCATTTTTGGCTTCAACAAAGGTATTTCTCATTCTCTCCCATTTTTTTCTCTTTCTCTTGTCGAGAGCTTGTAAACTATGACATTATGATTGTGGCTCAGTGCAAATGTGTGCAGGGATTCTTGTGGGTAGGGTTTACTCACTGTAGTTTTTGCTAGGCTTTCTACTATTGGAGGTAATGACTGTGAGCTTCCTGTGAGTCCATGACTCCGTTCTTGTACCTAAGGTTTATTCATTGGCTCTCCATGTGCTTAATGCTTAACTACCCTTCTCTTCTATCAATATGATCAATGCTCTACACCTGGCTGCCCTTTTTTTATATTTATTATGTGTTAGGTGCATAAACTATAACGTTTTATTGAACAATAAGTAATGTTTCACATATCTTGACTTTGTATAGTTACCCTCATATGTCATTGTGACAAATAACAATGTTTTCCCTACTACTGTCTAATATTAGTTTCTCTTCCAACGGTGGCATTGAGAATGAAGGTGCTTGTAATTATGGGTTTATTTGGCGCGGCGGTGGCGGGCAAAGACGGCGTGTGGAGAAGCGGGGATCAAAAGAGAGAGGGGAGAGACGGGGATTGAAACAGAGGAAGATGGCGGCTTTTCCTCCTTGCTGCGGGAGGAGACGCGACAAACACCCGTCAAGGCCATTCGGTAACCCGCTGTTCGGGCGGCTTTTGCGGGAAACGCCCGACGAAAAGGCCCAAACAAATGAAGCCTAGATTACATGGAAAATCATCCTCAGCTCGAGGCTAATACTCAGTCATTCCTGAGGCTGAAGTGTTGTGTTAGAAGATAAGATGAGGAAGAAAATGTTTGATTCTTGAGACCACTTTCCTATTTTTATAACTACTGTAGAGAAAAGAGCACAAAGATTTGGAAAAATTGTAAACATCAGCATATACTTCTTGTGTGTATGAATACAAGCATGAATACATATATATAGGGAGAGAAGAGAGAAGAGAGTCCCAATTACAAGATGTGGGACTAATACAAGAAGAGGAAGAAGCCAATAAATGGGCCCTAGTATGGGACTTTACAAATTCTTTTCTAACACTCCCCCGCAAGCTGGAACGTACAAGTCGTGGGCACCCAACTTGGACAAGAACTGATAAAATAGAGCACTCGACAAGGCCTTAGTGAGGAGATCGACAACTTGGTTAGTAGCCGGAACATGTTTCAATTCCCGCTTCTTTATTTGAACTTTTTATTGAATGAAGTGACAGTCAACTTTAATGTGTTTCGTTCTTTCATGCAAGACAAAATTCTTGGCTATGTGAATCGCAGCTTGACTGTCACAGAGTAAGGTGACTGGTGAGGATAGTTTTACTCCCATATCACTCAGGAGACTCTCAAGCCATTTGAGCTCAGATATAACAGACGCCATTGAACGATACTCAACTTTCGCCAAAGATCGAGCAACGACAACCTGTTTCTTACCGCCTTGTAACAAGAAGACCTCCGAAGTAAGTACAAAAACCGTTGGTGGAACGCCGATCATCCAGGGAACCAGCATAATCAACATCTGAACTATGAAGCATCGGTACAGGTACGGGTACTGGGTACGATACGTATCCGATACGGTAGTACGATAAAATTTTGAAATCAAGGATACAGGTACGACGGGATACGTTGTATTAAATTTAATAAATATATATGCATATATCATAAATACAATTATAAATTCTCAAAACAATAAAACATGAATCATAAATAATCAATTCTCCATCCCTTGTATTTCTACAGATACTTAAGTAATATTAGACATGCCTTGTATTTTCTCCATCCCTTGTAAGTGATGTTGCAAGTTGAGAAAAAAATCATGAAATACTAAAAGAAACAGTATAATGACGTGGGTACACAAATTGCAATGATTCTGAAGTGCTAAACTGACTAACATAGTGCTAAACTCACTAACCTCGTGAAGAAGAAGAAGAAACCGTAAGTGACTAACATAATGCTATATACTGTTATGGAATGACTCTGAGAAACAAATCATGAAGAGGAAGAGGGGAAGAGAGAAGAAGAGGAAGAAGATGAAGAAGAACAACACGATCGGGAGGGACAAAAACGTAACCCTAAAATCGGGATACAGGGGGGGGGGGGGAGATTAAGATCTACTACAATAAGAGATTGCTTCATTTTAAGGATTAGGTTGATTATTGCCCTGGGTACTTTGTACAGTACATCTAGAACTCGTGGGAGCTGCGTAAGCTATGGAGGATGCTTCCTGGGCATTGTATCTATGTAACAGACTAGAAGCATGATTTTTGCGCCTATCCTGGGCTTCTGGGAACTAGTTACCCTGGCAAGACCTCTTTTTAGTATTTGTTCCTTTATGAAGGAGAAGATTGTTGTTGTGTGGTCTTTCTTCGGATGTTGATGCGGGACTTTGTTGCTCCTTTGGTTCGTGATAAGAAGAGGATACTTGTGTTCAAGTGAGGGGAATTTGGATTGGCTCCTACCTCCTTTGGGTCGCAGAGTTATGTGGAAGAGAAGAGGAAGAAGAAGAAGAAGAGGAAGAAGAAGACGACGAAGAAGAAGAAGAGAGGAAGAAGAAAAAGAAGAGGAAGAAGAGAAAGAAGAAGAAGGGAGCGGCAACACGGGATCGGCAACACGATATCGGGAGCGGCACGAAAACGTAACCTTAAAATCGTGATTATAGCCGAACCGGCCCGTGCGGTACGCGTATCCGTACCGGAAACGTACCCGGTACGGGTACGGTCCTATTTTTGGTGTATCCATGCTTCGTAGTATTTGAATATGCAAACAATGTTGGAGTAGAGGAGAAAGAAGTTCTGTATACCAGCCCTTGACCAGGAGCATTTTTCAGGTATCGCAGAATGCGTTCGACAACTTCTAGATGTGACACCCGAGGAGAATGCATAAACCGGCTGATAACCCCAACAACAAAGGATATGTCTGGTCTTGTGATTGTTAGATATATCAGTTTTCCCACCAACCGTCACTAGTATTCTGTTTGGAAGAAAAAGATCTGTATCAGAGGCATGAACCCACAGTTTGTGATTGACATTCATAAGAGTGTTAATCGGTTTGCACCCAGAATATCCAGCATCCTGAAGAAGGTCGAGACATTACTTCCGTTGAGATAGGACAAGAACATCAAAACGTCTTGCGATCTCAAGGACATGGAAGTATCAAAGGTTCTCTAGATCTTTCGTTTGAAAAACAGAACTGAGATGCTGTTTGACCACTTGGATTTCTTTTGAATCATCTCCTATGATTAAGATGTCATCGACATACACCAAAAGAAAAACTGTTCCTGTTGTGCTATGTCGAGTGAACAGAGAAAAATCCACCCAGCTTCGAGTAAAGCCAACCTCCCAAACAACTCTGCTAAACTTATCAAATCAAGTCTGAGGAGATTGTTTGAGACCATAAATCGACTTCTTAAGTAGACAAACTTGGGACTCCCCCGTGGTCTCAAATCCGGGAGGCTGTCGCATGTAGACAGTTTCTTGGATATCGTCATTGAGAAAAACATTCTTGATATCAGGTTGATGTAAGACCCAGTGACACTACACAACTACAGAGAGGATGACACGAACCATGTTGAGCTTGACCACTGGAGAGAATGTTTCCTCATAATCGAGACACTGTTGTTGAGTAAATCCACGTGCCACCAGACAGGATTTAAGTCGATCAATCGTTTTATCTGGAGCATGTTTGATGACAAATACCCATTTACATCCAACAATAGTTTTGTCGGAAGGAAGAGAAACTAGATCTCATGTCTGATTAGCACAGAGGGCCGTCATTTCTTCGTCCATGACCGCCCGCCAGTCCGAATGTTGAAGAGCCTCCTGCATAAAGTTAGGTACAAAAATAGAGGATAATGAGGTAACAAAGGTTTGAAGCACCAGAGTCAAGCGATGTAAGGATACATAATTTTCTAGAGGATAGGCCGTGGAGGCTCTTCAACAAGTATAGACACTAGTGGGGAGTTCGACGAGTATAGACTCGAAGAGGGGGGGGGGGGGTTGGTGAAGACCCGGAGCTCGTGAGGGGAGGAGAGGAGATGTTGGAGGAGACGAAGTTGGTGGTGGTGGAGGAGACTTAACTGAGATGACAGGTCTTGGTAAGGGTGGTGGTGGTGGAGATGATGGTGAAGTGAAGAAAAAAATGGTTGATCTTTCAGAAAGGTAACATCAACCGAAATAGTCAACTTGCGGGTAGTGGGAGAGTGACAAACATACCCTTTCTGAGTACGAGAATGACCAACGAATATATATTTGGCCGCCCGAGGATCGAGCTTGTCAGTGAAAAACCAAGTAAATGAACATAGCAGGTACAACCAAATATTCGAGGTGTTAGAGGAAATGAGGTGTGAAGGGAAAGAGGAGGCTGAACGGGGTGATGTTGTGTCGGGGAGGGAGGATGACAAGCGATTAATGAGATAACACGTCATCGTTAATGAGATAACACGTCATCGAAATCACAAGTGCCAATATGTCTTGGGAACATGCATTTGAATCATGAAAGAGCGAGCAACATCAAGAAAATGTTTGCTTTTTACGCTCAACCACACCGTTTTGTTGGGGAGTGTAAGCACATGACGCTTGATGAATTATTTCGAACTCAGAGCAGAGGTTATCGAACTCATGGCTAGTGTATTCGCGAGCATTATCTGTTCGTATTGTTTTGATTTTGTTGGATAATTGAGTACGAGTTTCAAGAACAAAAGCCCAAAATACACGAGGAAGCTCTGAGCGATCACGAAGTAAATACAAACATGTCATGAAAGAATAATCATCAATAAAGGTTAAAAAATAACAATAACCAGAATACTTGTTACTTTATACAGTGTCTTAAACATCAGAATGTACTACCATAAAAGGAGCAGAGTCTCCGGGTACAATGAGGAGGATAACAAGAATGATGTTGTTTCTCCAAAGTACAAGAATCAAAAGTACGAAGATGAACTTCTGAAAGGGCCTTCTTGAGAACAGGAAGATGAGCATGCCCAAGACGCCGATGCCAGTCAACATAGGAGACAAAAGAGAGAACAATGGGAAAGACATCGAGAAGGTAGAGCTTGCTGTGCAGTCATCATTTACCAATGATACTCTGCGTTCGTCGGTCTTGCATCAGAAAGGAAGAAGAGGTGAATGCGACAGAATAATCCAAATTAGTAGTGAGACGACTAGCAGAAGTAAATTAAACAGAGAGCCTGCCGACATGAATTTGAGCGAAGAGAAATAGAGGGATTTAGAGGTATATCAGCAGAGTCGGAGACAGGAGCGGTGTTGCCATTGACTACAGTGATAAACTTGTGTTGCGGAGAATCCAAGTATTGATGTGGCTTCAAGGAGGTCATATGATGAGTATCACCTGAGTCCACTATCCAACGTGGGTTAGTAGAGCGACAAACGATACCTTCATGAAGACAAAGCAATAGAGGCAGGTGAGTTATGGAGCAACCCTTGAAGTTGTTGGAGCTGGAGGCGGACTTCATCAAGATCAGCCCGAGTGGTAGAAGTGCTGCGGGCGGTAACATAAGCATTTGGACGAGGAGACAAACCATGCTTGCAATAGCATGGTGCCTCAAGGTGTCCATCCTTTCCACAGAACTAGCACTTAGGCCTTGGCCGGCCATTTCAGACCCTCCCCCGACTGCCAGTATGGCCCCCACGAGTAGAGGATGGAAATGGAATAATGACGCAGAAGATTGCTGGAGAAGAGCCGCTGATGAGGGCCGATAGCATCAAGAGGCGGTGAAACTTCAAAACATATAACACACATCAGGGAATGATGAATAAGTAGCATATGAGAGGATCTGAGCCCGAACACTATGAAGATGACGCGGAACACGAGCCCGAACCGCTGCGGGATCAGAAAGGCAGACCGTTGCGGCTAAAGACACAAACCGCTGCGGCTAAAGAGGACAACCGCGACAGGCTCGAAAGGGCAGACCGTTGCGGCTAAGGAGACAAACCGTTGCGGCTAAGAGACAAATCGCTGCTGCTAAAAGAGGCAAACCGCTGCTGCAAAAGAGGCAAACGCTACGTCAAGAAAGAACAGGCAGGAGGAGATGAACCAAACAGACCGTGGCGGATACAGAACAAGCCGCACGTGGGTCCCAAACAACGAAGTTTATAAAAGCGAGATGACACGAGTTCAAGGAGGAGGGGAGCAGCACAAGGTGAACCATGCGGTTAGAAAAAAATCTATCCGCCGAGGATGCGGATAGGTAAGCCGCACAGAGAGTTGCAGGTAGAATAATCAGAGAACCGTCCGGAGGGATCGAGACCTCTGATATCATGTAGAGAAGAGCCCAAAGACTTGGAAAAATTGTAAACCTTTGCATATACTTCT
>CM077159.1:181949076-182071603 GCA_039583875.1 Platanthera guangdongensis
CCCGCGGTATGTCCTAGTTTCTTGTTCAATTTGGTCAGTGGAGGTTATCTCAGAGGGTAAGTAGGTGGCGGAGGCACCCCTTTCCCCGAGGGCAACGAACTCCCGACGAGAGACCAGGTTTCTGGTTTCAACATTTGGTGCGGTGAGCGTGGAGAGCGTGACCAGCACAGAAGATCTCAGGAGAGTGTCATGACGGGAGGTCAAGGAGGTAGTGATGATCTCGGCGAGCTCCCCACCCCCGGACCCTTGTGGGGAGGCAAGAGTTCATGGCCTCCATCCAAGGTATCCAGGAGATGCTGCGAAGCATTGATCCTCAGGGTGGCAGCTCCACCCCGACCCCCCCAGGAGCTAGCTCCCCCCCTCGACGAGTCGACTCCCAGGGGTCTAGGCGAGATGACCCCAGTGGGGGGAGAAGGAAGTGTCCCAGGAAGAAGGCCAGGGAAGGAGAGGATGGGCGATGGGGTCGAGCGAGACCTCACCGGCCGGGAGCTGTTCTCCAGCCCGGCGAGTGCCAACCTTCAAGGCGAACAGGTCGCGCGAGTGGAGGTGGCGAGACCACCCTTAGGGGGTCACCCTTCAGCGAGCTAATCATCTCAGCTCCCGTTCCCGAGGGGTTCAGAGAGCCAGACATGGCTTACTATACGGGGAAGGATGACCCCGTCCAGCATCTGCAGTGGTTCGAGGATGCCGTCTCCATCAGACCGATGACGGATGCCTTCAAGTGTCGCCTCTTCGCGATCACTCTGAAGGAGAAGGCAAGGGACTGGTTCCATCAACTCCCTCCGAGGTCAATCTACGGGTTCGAGGACTTGAGCCGAAGCTTCCAGCTCCGCTTCTCCACCTCCAAGAAGCGGAAGAGGAGTCCTGAGTCCATCTTCCTGATAAGACAGGGGGCCGAGGAGTCGCTGGCCCGCTACGTAGACAGGTTCCAAGAGGAGATCTTGGAGGTCCAGGAGATGCCAGGGTATGCTCTCCAGATGGCCTTCACCGTTGGGCTGAAGGAAGGCTTCTTCAAGATGAGCTTGACCCGGAAGGCCCCCCTTTCCTTCGAGGAGCTGATGGAAAGGGCGGCAGAGGAGATAGCCATGGAGGCGGCCAACCCGGTGTTCGTCAAGAGGTTGGAAAAGTTGACGGAGGTGGAGTCAAAGGAGCAGGGTGGCTCAAGGCATCAGGAAGGAAGAAGGAGAGAGGATCACAGAGCTCAGGGGTTCCAAGGACAGGAGGGTCCGGAACCAGGCTGGAGGCAGCAGGGAGGACCTGCCCAAGGTCCAGGAAGAGCTCTCATCCAAGGAGGGGGAACTACCATGGGGGCCAAGGGAGGTACAACTTCCAGAGGCAAGCCCCAAGACAACTCTTACCCCCTCCACAACAAGCATTGGCGATAGGAGGGGGAAGAGGTAACAGGAGGGAGCGTCCAGCCCGCCGAAAGAGGGGAGGAGCGCTACCGTACTGCGACTTCCACCAGGTGGAGGGGCACGCCACGGCTACCTGCCCCGAATTCTTGGAAGTGAGGGGGGCGAGAGGCCCTGCCAAGCCACAGCCGCCGGTACGAGTAGAAGAGGTTCTGCCCGGAGAAGGGGGTGATGATATATGCGAGGATCGGGTCGACGTGGGAACCCGAGGCAGTATAGGAGTGATCCACGGTGGAGTGGGGGTTGAGGCCACTCGGAAGGCAAGCCTCCATGTTATGTACCGAAGGAGCATCGCCTCAACCTCCCAGACCCCGCCCCAGATGAAAAGATCACCTTCTCGGTGAAGGACCTGCCGGATCACGAGGATCCGTTCTGCGATGCGCTGGTCATCCAGACGGCCATCGAAGGCTACACCGTCTCCCGGATCTTGGTTGACAACGGGAGTTCCGTCAACGTTGTTTTCAAGAAGGCGTTTGACGAGATGAAGGTGGAGCCACGGAGGGTGCTGGCCTCAGACGGACTCCTGTTCGGATTCTCAGGGGAGAGAAAGGAGGTCGAGGGTGGAGTGGGGCTCCAAGTAAAATTGGGAGGAGTCTCGAGGAACTGTCGGTTCGTCATTGTTGACGCTCCAAGCAGCTACAACGCCATCTTCGGAAGACCCCTCATCAACGCCTTCCGTTGCGTGCCGTCTTCATTCCACCAATGCCTCAAGTTCAGCTCAGGAGGGATCCAGGTCAGAGTCAAGGGAGACTCAAGGATGGCAAGACAGTGCTACGTCACGGCCGTCAACACCATCTCTTGGATGGCCAAGGCAGAGGAGATGGAGAAGGTCATGGAGAGCCTAAGCAGGATGGAAGTGTCCGGCGAGCAGGAAGCGGGTGGCGACCACCAGGCCCAGACCCCCTGAAGAAGCCTCGTCCCGGTAGAGTCCTGTATTTTTCTTATGTTGTATTGAGTCCAGCCCCGACCAGCTGAGTCGGGGGATCATGTAACCCATCTATTTTCCCCGTTTGAGGATGTAGGATTTGGTAAGGTTTGAATGTGCAGCCCAAGTCCTTAGCTCTGATGATGATCCCGCCGCCAGGCTCCCACTAGCTGGCTGGGTAGGTTGATCTCTCGTGGTAGCTCAAGTCCTTTGCTCCGATGATGATTCCGCCGCCAGGCTCCCACTAGCTGGCTGGGTAGGTTGATCTCTCGTGGTAGCCCAAGTCCTTAGCTCCGATGATGATCCCGCCGCCAGGCTCCCACTAGCTGGCTGGGTAGGTTGATCTCTCGTGGTAGCCCAAGTCCTTTTGCTCCGATGATGATTCCGCCGCCAGGCTCCCACTAGCTGGCTGGGTAGGTTGATCTCTCGTGGTAGCCCAAGTCCTTTGCTCCGATGATGATTCCGCCGCCAGGCTCCCACTAGCTGGCTGGGTAGGTTGATCTCTCGTGGTAGCCCAAGTCCTTTGCTCCGATGATGATTCCGCCGCCAGGCTCCCACTAGCTGGCTGGGTAGGTTGATCTCTCGTGGTAGCCCAAGTCCTTTGCTCCGATGATGATTCCGCCGCCAGGCTCCCACTAGCTGGCTGGGTAGGTTGATCTCTCGTGGTAGCCCAAGCCCTTCGCTCCGAGATGGTCCCGCTGCCAGGCTCCCACTAGCTGGCAGGGTCGGTGGTACCTCTCGTGGAGAGTAAGTCCCTTTGCTCAGAGATGGTCCCGCTGTCAGGCTCCCACTAGCTGGCAGGGTCGGTGGTACCTCTCGTGGAGAGTAAATGCTTGCACCCCGAGGTCGTCTCGCCACCCAGGCTCCCATAGCTGGCATGGCAGGTTGACCCCGAGGGGAAGTGACACTCCGCGAATACGTTGGGTTGGATGTTTCTTTCCGAGCTTGTGCCAACCTCGAAAAGAGCGGGGATTGTGTACAACCCCGTATTCGCGAAGAGTGGACCCGAAATAAGACAAACCCGTTTTTAAGCTTTTGGAGATTTTGAACTCTCGGTGGCCAATTTTGGCTCTGGCTTGGAACATACTATTAGGGGGAGGAAGAATTGGCTCCCCCCAATGGCCCCTCTGTTGGGAGGGCGGGTGCGGCAAGTTGGCTAGCACCCGCCCCGGCCGGTTGAGTCTGTGGTAGGGGCAGGCGAGGCGGCCGCGGCTTGGCGCTCGCCCGAGCGGCCTGCTCGCGGGCGAGGCGGCCAGCGGCCTGGCGCTCGCCCGAGCGGCCTGCTCGCGGCGAGGCGGGGCCCCGCGGCCTGGCGCTCGCCCGAGCGGCCTGCTCGCGGGCGAGGCGGCCGGCGGCGGTCTCGCCCGAGCGGCCTGCTCGGGGCGAGGCGGCCGCGGCCTGGCGCTCGCCCGAGCGGCCTGCTCGCGGGCGAGGCGGCCAGCGGCCTGGCGCTCGCCCGAGCGGCCTGCTCGCGGGCGAGGCGGCCGCGGCCTGGCGCTCGCCCGAGCGGCCTGCTCGCGGGCGAGGCGGCCGGCGGCCGGTCTCGCCCGAGCGGCCTGCTCTCGGGCGAGGCGGCGCGGCCTGGCGCTCGCCCGAGCGGCCTGCTCGCGGGCGAGGCGGCCGGCGGCCGGTCTCGCCCGAGCGGCCTGCCGCGGGCGAGGCGGCCGCGGCCTGGCGCTCGCCCGAGCGGCCTGCTCGCGGGCGAGGCGGCCGGCGGCCGGTCTCGCCCGAGCGGCCTGCTCGCGGCCTGGCGCTCGCCCGGGCGGCCTGCTCGCGGCCTGACCGGCGGCCTGGGGCCGTCTCGGGTACTTGGGGGCGGGGTGTTGGCGGCGTGCTTTTACCGCTGTGCCCTTGGAGGCGTTTTACCGCTCTGCCCCCCGGCGTGGGCGTTTCCTATTGGCCCAAGGCTTTTTGGGCGTAGGGGTATTTTGGTCATTTTTACCCCCAGGACTTGGAAAAACTATAAATAGACCCCCTTGGGTGCCTTGGAAGAGGATCTTTTTTCTTAGTTTCTCCTCCCCTAGCTTCTTCTTGGTAGAGTTGAGAGAGCTCTCCAAGGCATCCTAGCTCGAGCATTGGCTAGGGAGGGGAAGTGCTCAGGTAGCCTTCCGGGTGTGAGGTGGGACCTCCGCGCTAGAGCCGAGGGTCTGTTCCTAGTTTCTTGATCCTTTGGTCCGTGACGTTCTCTCGAGTGTAGTAGGTGTGAGGTCACCCCTTCCCCGAGGGACGAACTCCACGAGAGACCAGGTTTCTGGTTTCAACACTAAACTGTAATTTCAAAACTGTTGTTTCAAAATTGAGGATTTTGTTGGATAACTTACGTTTCGAGACGGTTTAAATTATTTTCAAAAATATCTTAACATGAAATTTATTTATTTCAGACCGATTTTTTCTGGATTTTTAAAAACAAAATTAAATATTATAGATGTGGATTTTTACAAATTTATGAACATAATTTTAATTTTTATAAGGGTTAAATTGATTAAATAAAATTTAAAAAATGGCCAAATAGTTGTTTTAAAAGGGAAAATGGAGGTGTCCGTTCTTTTCAAAACGGAGGAAAAAACAAGTTTTAAACCGATCGTTTTAAAATGACAGCATTTTGATTGCTGCCAAATGCCGCTCCTCCTGTTCCTTTAGAACGGAATAAGTCAAAACCGGCTCCCAAACATAATCTTAAATTTTAAGCCGTCTACAGTATTTCTACACGAAAGTAAAGACGATTGATATACACACACCTTAAATGAATATACACAGCCCGTTGATATACGCATACCCTAAACCACTATTTGTACACCATATTATTATTTGTAGCCCAAAACAAAAAAATTACATTTTAATTTCTAAAATTCAATTTCACATTCAAATGTAGAAAAACATTCATGATTCTTTCTGGTCAAAATAAAAGAGGAGAAATAACCTACAGTTCTTTCATGATTCATTCACGGTTCTTTCACGGTTGTCACAATCTCACCTATATTGCTATAGGAGAAAAAATTAAATAGTTCACCCACTCACAATATTGCTATAGGAGAAAAAAATATAACATTATGTCTTGTCTATAGTAAAGACAGAAGAAAAAAGGATAGAAATGGAGGAAGAAATGAGTGAACAACTCTTCTGCAGCAATTCACATTTGCCCAGAACTCGTGCTGCTGTCGAACTATACTTTACAAGATTTTAGATATAAACAATTCCCTCTTCTCACTCTGATAAGTCTTTCTTTCAACCTTTTGCAGCACCAAGTACGTGCTTGCTCGTTGTCTTTTTTTATGTGATCGAGGCTATCAGAGCCTCCATTGCAATCTGCCATAACATTTTGGGAGCACCGGTTCTGGGAACTGGAAGTTTTCTTGGATGCGAGGGAGCCATCAATGACTACTGCGGCGACATCAGAAGCATCTGGCAGGAGGGAAAAGGCAAAGAACAACTCCGGCGAGTCGTGGGACGGACGAACAACCGCCGGCGAGTTGTCGGGCGGGCGAATGCTCCTGGTAGCGAGGAATCCTGCTCGACAGGAGGAACTGACGGAAATAGTAGAAATACGCTATCAGGAAGCGGGCTGTGATTATGAGAGGGTGAAGGCTCCTGGCGAGTTACCGCAGGCCCGTCTGGCTAGTTACGCAACCCGTAAAATTGGATCCCAATTTTTCGCGTAAAATTTTCGAATTTTTCGCGTCTTTCGATACATCTTGTACATCTTGTACATGCAATTTCACGAAAATTGTTCAACACGAAAGTTGTAGATATCAACGAGATCTACAACTTTCGCGGTGAACACTTTTCCTGAAATTGCATGTACAAGGCGTATTTCAAAAGGCGTAAAACTGCGCATATTTCTAAAGTACGCCTCGTACATGCATTTTGAGGAAAAGTGATCTCCACGAAAGTTGTAGATCGTCGATATCTACAACTTTCGTGTTGAACACTTTTCTTGATATTGCATGTTACAAGGCGTATTACAAAAATGCGCGAAAAATTGAAAGATTTTGGGTGTGCGACTATCAAAATAATGATTTGCGGTTAACAATCACATATTAATTTTAAAACTCACTACGTGGGCTATCACTATCCATTTAAGATGTGCACATATCAATCGCCTTTACTTTCGGCCATGGAGGCCCACAAATTCAAAACTTCACATTCCAATAGGCAATGGCTTTATGGCTCCACAAATTCAAAAATTTCACATTCCGAATTCCACGTTAACCTAATTTCGCTCCTTTCTCGTTGGGCACTGAAAGTACTGAGCAGAGAGCAGCGAAAGAGATGGAAACCAATTCCCATTTCTCTTCCAGTCGTAGAACCGAAGGGAAGGCGAATGGCGATGAAACGTCCTAGAACTGGAGTGGCGCAGAGGTTGATGAGAACGCAATCTACCGCCGCCTCCGGCGACTTTCCCCGGCCAACGCCATCCCCTTCCCTACCCTTTTACGAGTACTCTTCCAACATCGGCACTGATGGCCGCCGTGACTCCGATGCATCCAGCTTCTGCAGCAGCCTACCATCCTCCGCCGGCAGTCGCTCCACCTATTCCATCCGTTCCGCCCCCTCCGACCGCGCCTCGTATCTCCGCGCCGTGAACTCCTATATCTCCTCACTCTCTCCCCCCATTTTCCTGAAACCACCCCTCCCACCAGCGAAGGACATCATCGACGCTCTTCACCGCCTATTTTCCCGCCTCGACCTCGACGCCCCATCCACGACCTCACCCGTGACCTCCCCTCTCTTCTCGCCGCCCTAGGATGCCCTGTCAAACTCAGCAAATCGGCCCTCAGGGCCCCCTCCACCCCGCACGCCTGGCCATCCGTTATCTCCGTCCTCCACTGGCTCGTGCAGCTCGCTCGCGTTTCCGACCACCTCGTATCCTCCCCCTCCGCGCTCCATCTGTCTAATAACTCTCTCCACCAGTACATATCCGGTTCCTACTCCTTTTTCCTATCAGGCGATGACTGCGCCGTCGCTGACCTCGACGCCGAGTACCTCGACAGAGCCGAACGAGATACCGCTTCGGCAGTCAAAAACGCTGAAGCCCTCGAGGCTGAAGTGGCTCAGCTCGATGAAAAACATCGAGATCTTGCCTCCAATCCCTCCCCACTGGAAGCGCTCGAAGTAGAACGGGCTGCTCTTCTCGAGGACGTCAAGAAATTTCAAAACGTGGTCGATAAATTTTCTGGCATTATTGAAGAGAAGAAGGAGAAGCTAGCAGAAAGAGAGAAAGAGCTGGAAACGAGGGGAACGGAGAAGACGAGGCTGGACGAAGAGATTGAGGCATTGAGGCAAAGGATTCATGGACAGGCTCTGAGCACCAGAGATGTGGAGAGGATGACGAGGGAGTTGCAGGCAGTGGAGAGGGAGATTTCTGATGCAGAGAGGAGGAGGAATGAGACGGATGAGAAGACTTGGCTACTGAACCCCGAAATAGAAAGGGAGTTCAGGGAAATAGAGACTTCAACAGAGCAATGCAACCAAGCAATTAGGAAGTAAGTTTTTAATCTTGAGTATATTTGTTTTTCCTTCTTGAGTTTGTGATTGATCATATTAGGTGTGTAGAGTTATGTTTGTTTCAGATCAAGTTGACTCAAGATTAAATCGAATTAAAACTAAATAAATCTATAAGTTCTAAATTATTATTAAATAATTTATGTAGTTTTATAGTTTATTTAGCTTTAGGATTTAAGGCTCATTATCATGTTCTTGCCATTTTCGCTTCCCGCATTTGGATCATAGTTCTCGCCGTCTTAGACTCCGTCTGGCGTGGCGTTTTTGCTCCTGTAAATTTGGACAAAAACACTAACATCATAGAATGTATGTTTGGTATGACAATGGTTATGGCGGCCACCAAGAAAGAAAACTAGTTTTGAACATAAAAATTGGGACTCCCCCGTAGTCTCAAATACGGGAGGCTGTCGCATGTAGACAGTTTCTTGGATATCGTCATTGAGAAAAGCATTCTTGATATCAGGTTGATGTAAGACCCAGTGACGCTACACAACTACAGAGAGGAGGACACGAACCATGTTGAGCTTGACCACTGGAGAGAATGTTTCCTCATAATCGAAACACTGTTGTTGAGTAAATCCACGTGCCACCAGACAGGATTTAAGTCGATCAATCGTCCTATCTGGAGCATGTTTGATGTCAAATACCTATTTACATCCAATAATAGTTTTGTCGGAAGGAAGAGAAACTAGATCTCATGTCTGATTAGCCCAAAAGGCCGTCATTTCTTCGTCCATGGCCGTCCGCCGGCCCGAATGTTGAAGAGCCTCCTGCATAGAGTTAGGTACAAAAATAGAGGATAATGAGGTAACAAAGGTTTGAAGCACCAGAGTCAAGCGATGTAAGGATACATAATTTTCTAGAGGATAGGCCGTGGAGGCTCTTCAACAAGTATAGACACGAGTGGGGCGTTCGACACTTCGACGAGTATAGACTTGAAGAGGGGGGGGGGGGGGGTTGGTGAAGACCCGGAGCTCGTGAGGGGAGGAGAGGAGATGTTGGAGGAGACGAAGTTGGTGGTGGTGGAGGAGACTTAACTGGGATGACAGATCTTGGTAATGGTGGTGGTGCTGGTGGAGTTGATGGTGAAGTGAAGAAAAACGGTTGATCTTTCAGAAAGGTAACATCAGCCGAAATAGTCAACTTGCGGGTAGTGGGAGAGTGACAAACATACCCTTTCTAAATACGAGAATAACCAACAAATATATATTTGGCCGCCCGAGGATCGAGCTTGTCAGTGGAAAATCAAGTAAGTGAACATAGCAGGTACAACCAAATATTCGAGGTGTTAGAGGAAATGGAGGTGTGAAGGGAAAGAGGAGGCTGAACGGGGTGATGTTGTCGGGGAGGGAGGATGACAAGCGGTTAATGAGATAACACGTCATCAAAATCACAAAGTGCCAATATGTCTTGGGAACATGCATTTGAATCATGAAAGGGTGAGCAACATCAAGAAGATGTTTGCTTTTTACGCTCAACCACACCGTTTTGTTGGGGAGTGTAAGCACATGACGCTTGATGAATAATTTCGAACTCAGAGCAGCGGTTATCGAACTCATGGCTAGTGTATTCACGAGCATTATCTGTTCGTATTGTTTTGATTTTGTCGGATAATTGAGTACGAGTTTCAAGAACAAAAGCCCAAAATACACGAGTAAGCTCTGAGAGATCACGAAGTAAATACAAACATGTCATGGAAGAATAATCATCAATAAAGGTTAAAAAATAAGAATAACCATAAATACTTGTTACTTTATACATGTCTTAAACATCAGAATGTACTAACGTAAAAGGAGCAGAGCTCCGGGTACAATGAGGAGGATAACAAGAACGATGTTGTTTCTCCAAAGTACGAGAATCAAAAGTAGGAAGATGAACGTCTGAAAGGGCCTTCTTGAGAACAGGAAGAGGAGCATGCCCATGACGCCGATGCCAATCAACAGAGGATACAAAAGAGAGAACAGTGGAAAAGACATCGAGAAGGTAGAGCTTGCTGTGCAGTCATCCTTTACCAATGATACTCTGCGTTCGTCGGTCTTACATCAGAAAGGAAGAAGAGGTGAATGCGACAGAGCAATCCAAATCAGTAGTGAGACGACTAGCAGAAAGTAAATTAAACAGAGAGCCCGAGACATGGAGATTTGAGCGAAGAGAAATAGAGGGATTTAGAGGTATATCAGCAGAGTCGGAGACAGGAGCAGTGTTGCCATTGACTACAGTGATAAACTTGTGTTGCGGAGAATCCAAGTATTGATGTGGCTTCAAGGAGGTCATATGATGAGTATCACCTGAGTCCACTATCCAACGTGGGTTAGTAGAGCGACAAACGATACCTTCATGAGAGACGAAGGCAATAGAGGCAGGTGAGTTATGGAGCAACCTTTGAAGTTGTTGGAGCTGGAGGCGGACTTCATCAAGATCAGCCCGAGTGGTATACGTGCTGCAGGCGGTAACATAAGCATTTGGACGAGGAGACAAACCATGCTTGCGATAGCATGGTGCCTCAAGGTGTCCATCCTTTCCACAGAACGAGCACGCCTTGGCCGGCCATTTCAGACCCTCCCCCACTGCCAGTACGGCCCCCACGAGTAGAGGGATGGAAATGGAGTAATGACGCAGAAGATTGCTGGAGAAGAGCCGCTGACGAAGGGCCGATAGCATCAGGAGGCGGTGAAACCTTCAACAACATATAACACACATCAGAGAATGATGGAATAGTAGTAGATGAGAGGATCTGAGCCCGAACACTATGAAGATGACGCGGAACACGAGCCCGAACCGCTGCGGGCTCGAAAGGGCAGACCGTTGCGGCTAAAGACACAAACCGCGGCGGCTAAAGAGACAAACCGCGACAGGCTCGAAAGGGCAGACCGCTGCGGCTAAGGAGACAAACCGCTGCGGCTAAGGAGACAAACCGCTGCTGCTAAAAGAGGCAAACCGCTGCTGCTAAAAGAGGCAAACCGCTACGTCAAGAAAGCAACAGACAGGAGGAGATGAACCAAGCAGACCGTGGCGGACACAGAACAGGCCGCACGGTGGGTCCCAACAACGAAGTTTATAAAAGCGAGATGACACGAGTTCAGAGGAGGAGGGAGCAGCACAAGGTGAACCATGCGGTTAGAAAAAAATCTATCCGCCGAGGGATGCGGATAGGAAGCCGCACAGAGAGTTACAGGTAGAATAATCAGAGACCGTCCGGAGGGATTGAGACCTCTGATACCATGTAGAGAAAAGCGCCCAAAGACTTGGAAAAATTGTAAACCTTTGCATATACTTCTTGTGTGTATGAATACTAGTATGAATACATGTATATAGGGAGAGAAGAGAGAGGTGTGTCCCAATACAAGATGTGGGACTAATACAAGAAGAGGAAGAAGCCAATAAATGGGCCCTAATATGACCCTTTACAATTTATTTTCTAACAACTACAATGAAGAGGAAAGATGTAGAAAAACAGAAGTGCAAATATTGTACTGTTTTACATGAAGCAAAAGATTGGTACAACCATATTAATTGCACGTCTCAACAAGGCAAAGGGCAAACACGCTGTCAATTTTATGCTTATCAATCATTCATTACTATTGTCTACATCTCATTAAGAAATGAGATCAATGCAATCACTTGCTTCATAGTGATGCCTTGACACTAAATGATATTTCATAAACACTAAATTATTCGAATGTTCATGAACTATTACATTATTATTTATTTCCTTAGAATAAAGTAGACTTACAACAAAAACCTGAGGTGCATCTTTTATACTACAGAATCACAAAAAGTGCACCTCTAGCTATAAGGCTGGTGCTAGGGTGAGGTTGCTTGCCTTTGCTAAGACAGATTTCTGATCCCGATGAACCCTGATCTTAGGAGTCTTTAACAATATATGGTGCAACTTCCCAATTGATTAAACATTTGCAAAATTATCAATATAGAAAAGTGAGTTGGAGCACTGAACAAAGTCTAGAGATGCCAAGATAAAATTTTGTTGTTGTTTAACTTAGCTGTTGAAAAAGCAATTGTATTTGAAGGGTCGAAATCAAACATATGTGTGTATAGTACCATAGTACCTATGATTTTAGTCAATTTAAATATTCTGTTACTAAAGGATTTCTGTTTTATCCCTTCATGATGGTTGAACACTTTTACCTCAACTTCCTGATGAAGTCAATGAATGTCAATTATGAATACTCATAAGATAGCTAGATAATCAATCCAAGTTAACAGTATTACAATCTATGATTTCAAGAAAGAGAAATTGCAAAAGCGTTGAATAAAATTCACTGTGTCCCTAACATGTGATTGCTAGATTTCAACCAATTTGTTAGGCAAGATTTGCCGACATTTCACCCTCGTGGAGGGGCCCTTTCCCGGACCCTCGCTGCGCGGGGATGCTTTATGCACCAGGCTATTTTTTTTAAAATTTATTTTGTATTAGGTGCGTAAACTAAAACGTTTTATTTCACCAATTAAGATGTTTGATGCTTGAGACCACTTCCCTACTATTACAACTACAATGAAATGATGAATAGGAAAGATGTAGTAGAACAGAAGTGCAAATATTGTACAGTTTTACATGAAGCAAAAGATTGGTACAACCATATTATTTACAGAATCAAGGCACATCAAAGCTCAAGGGGGTCACGAGGCTTGAGCGTAAGGTTTAATTGCACACTTGATGAAGGCAAAGAGCAAACAAGCCGTCAATATTATACTAATCGATCATACATTACTATTATCTACATCTCATTAAGAAATGAGATCAATGCAATTGTTATGGGCCTTATTATATTATTTATTTCTTAATAAATTTCTTTCACGTCGCATTCTTATTTCGTTGCTTATGTCTAAATCTGTTGTTATTTCCTTTCTCGTTATTTTATTTCCATTGTTGTTCTTTCCTTTTTTGTGTTGATTGTAAGTCTATTTAAGGGCCCCCTTGGGTTTTGTATTGGCATGCATGAATAAATATGTTTTTTTTCCTCTTGTTTGGTGAAATATTGGTAGCTCTCTCCCTAACGAGTAAGCCCCGCTTAGGCAGCCGCAGTTCCGGGTCCACGGTATTTTCCTCCGCCGTCGTCATCTTCGCCTCCGGCACTTCCTCCAACTAGGCCCTTAACAACTTGGTATCAGAGGACTCAGTCCTCTTCCGTACACCATTCTTCCGTCATCACCCGCAACACCGGTCGTTCCTTCAACAATGAACCACCGACCACGTCTCCATTTACAACGTAGTTGCCATGTACTTCCTGTCGGAACCATCCCAACATCGGCATCTTCAACACCTATTTCGCGCTTCCAGCAGTGGATCCCTCGACGCCGCATTTCACTTTCCCAGACAACCCACCGAAATGATGCTCTTCCTCAAAGGCCTTCTAACACGTCTCTCCATCGCATTTAGCAGCGGATCCTTTAACGCCTTCAAGCCAGAAGCCAACCCAACTGTTCGTCGACAACAGCGTGCCGGAAGCCCGTCTCCATCGCGCCTGGCAGTCGCCAGACACGTTCTCAGGCCGTTTCCCCAGTCACACACATGGATTGAACTTATCGGGCCGTTCCCCTTGTCGTGCACGTCTCTCCTGATTTTTGCTAGAAAGAATACCAAAGGCGGCCCGCCTTCTTTTCGTTAGAGTAGGAATATTAAATGGGCATAATTGACGGGTAACAATATTAATTGCTTTCCAGTTAATTAGCAAATCCCAATCAAGTTAGGTCCGAATTAGAGGTACTTAATTCAGGGAGAAATTATTATTTTTTTCAGACTCCTACATCTCGGGAGTTTCCTTCTTCTCAACATAGGGAAACACCGTGGATCCCGTGATACACCAAATTCACTTTCGTTCGCGCCACTCATTCATCCAGACTTAAACCGACTTGTAACTCACTCGATAATCTTTACGCAACATAACATGGGCGACTCATCAGATCAGCTCAACCAACTTCTGAACATGGTGCAGACCTTCATGGCACAACAAACTACCATTACTGCACTCTCCAAGTGCCTCAATGATCTCTCCACCGCTCCCACACACGAGCATGCTTGCACCAGTCAGGCATTGCAACCACAAACGACCCTCGTATGCCCTGAGGTTATTCCCCCACCGTGCTACACCCAGTTGGATTTCCCAACCTACGATGGGAAGACGAACCCCTTAGGTTGGCTTACCAGGTGCTAGCTATTCTTTGGCCACTAACACATCCGGTCCGCCGAGCGGCTATCCCTGACCTCCTTCCATCTTCTCGACTCTGCTCTACTTTGGGCCACTCGTCTCCTCATCGTTCAACAATGACCGACTTGGGAAGATTTCAGGCGCTTCTGCAACCTAAGCTTTGGCCTGCCCATCCGCAACAATTCTCTTGATGCCCTCACGACATTGCGTCAGGCGAGATCTGTGGATGGTTTTCTGGACCAGTTTCAGCTTCTCCTGACACATGTTACGCTCTCTCCAGAAATGCATGTCTCCATCTTCATTGCCGGACTTCGCGATCGCGTGCAAATTGATGTCGAATTCGAGACTTCTCCAGACTTAGTGATTGCTATGAGTCTTGCCAGGCTATGTGACCATCACCTCCAACTGGCGCAGGAGGCCTATCTGCCCACCGACATATGCATTCAACAAGGCCGTACCGAGGGTCATCCAACCCCACCAGTTCGTCATTTATCTCGGGCCGATACGATGTAAGAGCATGACTTATGTTACAACTGCGACGAACAATACACCCGCGACCACAAGTGCAAAAGACTTTTTTATCTACATGTTGTTGACTCTGATGATGAAGGCGTCGAATGAGGCAACCATCGTGTCGATCTCTCTCTCAAGCTTGAGGTGAAGCTCTCATTCCAAGGCGGGAAAGATGTTATGAGCCTTATTATATTATTTATTTTTTTAATAAGTTGCTTTCATATCACATTCCTATTTTATCGTTTATGCCCAAGGCTGTTGTTATTTCCGTTGTCATTATTTTATTTTCTTTGTCATTCTTTTCTTTTTTATGTCGATTGTTAGTTTACTTAAGGGACCCCTTGGGTCTTGTATTGGCATGCAAGAATAATCTATTTTCTTTTTTCTTGTTTGGTGAGATATTGGTAGGTCTCTCCTCTAACTAGCAAGCTCCGCTTAGGCAATCACGGTTCTGGCTCCACGGTATCCTCCTCCGCCGTCGTCATCTTCACCTCCGGCACTTCCTTCGACTAGGCCCATAACAACAATCACTTGCTTCATAGTGATGCCTTGTTAGCGAGCGGTTGGGGCCCTTGGGGGTGCGGTGGAGGTAAGGGCCGACGTCGGTGGTGCTGAGCGGAACGCCGGGCGGAACGAGAGAGGGAAAGCGGAACAGGTGGACAGCTACGACAAACAGGCAGAGATCGCTGGGTCTGTTCTCTCCAGTCCAAATACAAATACAAATATACAATTAAACCCAAAAATACAATAATAGATTCACATCTCTCCTTATATAGGGAGAGACCCACACATGCCGATCGGCCATACAACACATAATAAAACTACAAAATAAAATGCAAAATATAAATAGAAGGTAGGTCCGCTAAGTGCTCCACGGGCTCATGCCTCCTCCATCCCTCGTGTGCGCCTAGTGTATATGCGCGCGAACGCCTTCCTTCGACCGGGTCCGCTCCATCTGTATTAACTACCCCGGGTTCTCAACGACCTTGTCCTCAAGGTCGAAACCCGGGAACTGGGTCTTCACTTCTTCCGCCAGGATCCATGTCGCCTCGTCCTTGTCTTGTCCCTTCCACTGGATGAGAACCTGTCTCACGGGTTGGCCTTGAACCTGCTCAGTGCGGCCGCCCAACACAGCTTTGGGCTCGTAGCATGGGGTGACTTCACTACCCAGATCCTCCGACAGGGCATCTTGGAGGGGGTGGTTTCCCAATGCCCTCTTCAACTATGACACATGAAATACCAGATGGATCCGACTATCGGGCGGAAGCTGCAATCGATAAGCTACTTCGCCTATCTTCTCTACGAGAAGAAAGGGGACAAAATACCGCACATAGAGTTTGGGGTGGAGTCGACCAGTCAAGGAACTTTGGCGATGCGGCCGCAACTTGATGAAGACGTGCTCGCCCGGTGAGAGGCTGACCTCGCGGTGGTGTCGGTTGGCCTGCCGGGCCATTCTTTCCTGGGCGCGATGGAGATGATGCTTTAGCTGCCGTTGGACCTCATCCCGATCTTGCAAATCCTCGGCCAAGGCTTGAACTTGACATTCCCCAGCGAGTCTGACTGGTATAGTCGGGGGCGGCCGCCCATACACCATCTGGAAGGGTGTGACGCCTGCCGCCGATTGGTAAGAGGTGTTGTACCACAGTTCTGCCCACGCCACTCACTGGGTCCACTGGCGGGGCTGCTCGGTAGCGAAGCAACGAAGATATATGCCCACGCAACGGTTGAGGACCTACGTCTGCCTGTCAGACTGTGGGTGATAGGCCATGCTGAATCGTAGCTTCGTAGCCTGCAAGCGGAATAGCTCCTGCCAAAAGGTACTCATGAACACCGGGTCGCGGTCGCTGACAATGGAACGGGGAAACCCGTGCAGACGGACGACCTCGCCGATGAAGACTTGGGCTACCGAGCTCGCCGTGTAGCGGTGCTTGATGGGTATGAAGTGCTCGTACTTGAAGAGGCAGTCGATCACCACTAGTAAACGGTCGTATCCCTGAGAGCGAGGGAGACGAGTAATGAAATCCACCCCGATGTCCTCCCAAGCTCGATCAGGCACCGACGAAGACTGCAGCAGGCTGACGGGGACGAGGGTCTGGTACTTGACCCTTTGACAAACCAAACAGTTGGCCACGAACCGCTGAACCGTCCTCATCATGCCCCGCCAGTAGAGGGTGGTCGCCAACCGGCGGTAGGTCGGATAGGCTCCCGAGTGTCCGGCTTTCGATGTAGAATGAAACTCCTCTAGTAGGCGTGGTATCCACAGTGATGATGCTGCCGAGGACCGGGAGATCGCGGTAGTAGAGTCTGTCGCCCACTAGGCGAAAGGGAGGGTGGGTATATGGCGTGCTCCGTAACTCGTCGATCATGCCGCTGTAACGGGGATCCGTCCGTATCTCCTCCCGGAGGGCCGCCGCGTCCTGCCGCTGACAAAGTGAGATCGCCGCCAAGGAGCCGCCCAGTTCGCGGCAGGATAAAGCATCAACGATCTAGTTCGTGCGCCCGGTATTGTCCTCGATCGAGAATTGGTAGCCCAAAAGTTTGACTATCCAGAGTTGCTGTGATGGGGTGGAGACCTTCTGACTCGAAAGGTGCCTCAAGCTGTGGTGGTCGGTCCTGATGGTGAAGGGCCGCCCAAGTAAATACTGCCGCCAATGCTGACTGCTAGTACCACAACGCGTAGCTCACTGTCATAGGCGGAGACCACCTTTCGTCGGTCGGTGAAGGCCTTGCTGCAGTAGTCGATGGGGCGGCCTTCTTGCATGAGGACGACACCGACCCCCTCCCCAGAGGTGTCACACTCCACAATAAATGGCTGGGAAAAATTGGGCATACTCAGAATCGACGACGCCACAAACACGCGCTGCAAGCTGTAGAAGGCCTGCTTGGCGGTAGCCCCCCACAGGAAGGGTACCTCCTTCTTCAAGAGGTCCATCAGTGGCCGTGCCAAGGGCCTGTAGCCGCGGATGAAGCGACGGTAGTAGCCGGTGAGCCCCAAGAATCCCCGCACGGCCCGACGGCTTGCCGGTATCGGCCAATGCAGGACATCCTCGATCTTTTGTGGGTTAATGGCGAGCCCTCTGGTGGAGATGATGTGGCCCAGGTACTCGACCTGAGGCTAGCCGAAGGTACACTTCTTCCGATGGAACGACGAGTTGGTGTGAGGCTAAGAGGCGGAGGACGGTGGCCAGGTGGGCCAGGTGGAGCTGTCAAGAGTAACTATAAACCAAAATGTCGTCAAAGAAAACCAGAACGAACTTACGCAAGTGCGGGCAGAAGATGTCTTTCATGGTGGACTGGAAGGTGGCTGGGGCGTTCGTCAGGCCGAACGACATAACAAGGAGCTCATAATGACCATCATGTGTCCGAAAGGCTGTCTTGGGCACGTCCTCCGCTCACACACAGATCTGGTGGTAGCCCGAGCATAAGTCCAACTTGGGGAAAAACGGGCACCCCGCAATTCATCCAACAGCTCCTGGATGATGGGGATGGTGTACTTGTCCGGTATCGTGAACTTGTTCAGCTCTCAGTAGTCGACGCAAAACCGCCAACTGCCGTCCTTCCGCACGACCAACACTGGCTAGAGAAGGGGTTAGTATTCGGCTGGATAATGCCGACACTCAGCATCTCGGCCGCCATGGCCTCCATGACATCTTTCTGGCCGTGACTGTATCGATAAGGGGGGACCAAAACTGCGGCCACGTTGGGCTGCAGGGTGATGTTGTGGTCGGACGCCCGTGGCGGTGGAAGCTTATGCAGAGCAGAGAAAAGTGTCGGGTGGTTATCGTGGAGTCGATGGATGTCCGAATGGACAGGCGGTGGTGTCGGGTCAGAATCCAGCTCCACCTGCCACCGAAGAACCCTGAGATCCGGGTCGAGCGTGCAAAGAATGGAGCGGAGGCCGACCGGGGAACGGGCTAGGGAGGGGTCGGCCTGAAGATGATGGGTCACGCCCGCTGTCTCAAAGTCCATAGTAAGGCGTCCCCAGTTGTGCTTACAATCCCCAAGTGTGCGCAGCCAGGCCACGCCAAGATGACGTTCAACTCGCCAAGAGCGAAGAGGTAAAAATCTGCTGAGCCTGAGTACATACCGATGGAGAATGACAGACCGACGCACCGGCCAGTCGTGCGGCTCCGCCGGCCGTCTCCGTGGGAGACATGGAAATCTGGTACTGGCGTCACTATGAGGCAGAGCGCCTCGACAAGGTTCTGGGAGATGAAGTTGTGACTGACACCGTTGTCGATCATAAGAACCACTGGCGTCCGCTGCATGGTGGCCACCAACTTCATGGTGCACGGGCCGGTGAGGCCGCGCACCGAGTAGCACGAAACCTCCAGTTGCTTGAAGGTGGGGCCCGACTCGGTGATAATGGGTCCGTCGTCATCGAGCTCGAGGGCCTCAAAGTCGGCCATGACAATCTCTTCTTCCCCGGCCCCTAAGAGCAACCAGAGATCCTTGTGAGAGCACTCGTGGGTCGGCGAGTACGGACCCTTGCAGCGGAAATAGAGGCCTTTGCCCCGAAGGTCAAGATACTCCTGGTGAGAAATCTGATGAGGAGGGCGTCGAGGCCGGGGGGGGGGGGTGGTGGCGGGTGCGGCTGTGTCGGGGCATGGCCTGCGACAGGAACAGTGTCCGGGGTTGACCGACCTGGTGGAGGAGGCGACCGAGAAGCGGCAGGCCGAGAAGGGGCCGGAAGTGGTGGTGTGAACCGGACGGTGGGGGCGGAGGTGACAGTGGCGAAGTCAGCTTCCACAAAACGCGCTTGCTCCATTGCGCGAGACAGGGTAGTGGGGTCGTCGACCCAAAGACGATTACAGATGTGTGGCCGTAACCCGGCGAGGAACGTGCTCAAGTAGTGGTCCGACAAGAGGCCAGGAATGTGGGTGGACACCTCGATGAAGTCGTCGATGTAAGCATCCACGTAGTCGGTTTGGCGGACGTTGCTCAAGTACTCATAAGTGTTCCCGACGTGGCGGTTGTCGTAGCGGCAAATCAACTCATCTTTGAGTAGCGGCCAAGCCAAGGCCGACGATGACTGGCGGAGCCAACAGACCCAATGAAGGGCTGAGCCCTCCATGTAAATCGTGGCGAGGGGAACCATTTGAGCCGCGAGCGTTCCTTGGATGTCGAAGTACTGCTCTGCCCGTGCAAGCCAACCCACGGGGTCGGACCCGTCGAAGACCGATAATTCGAGGCGGCGGAGGGCGGCCGAAGAGAGGTCGGGCAGTTGATCGTCGCCAGCTGGTACCTCGCCGGGGCTGCTGGCCGACGCGGTGGCAGCGTGCTGCTGGGCCGACAGAGTAGCCGGGGTTGGAGGGCGTGCTGCGAGGAGGGCATGGATGTCACAGACGGCCACCTGGAGATCCAAGAGGGTCGTATCGACCCAATCGAGGCGGTCGGAAAGAGCCGCCGCGGCGGAGGCCGGATCGGAGTCACACGTCATGCTGAGGGTGAGGGTCAAGTGCCGGGACCGCGGAGACGAGAAACGGAGAGGCCGAAGGGAGCGAAAACCGGGAAAAACTGCGAGCTGGCGTGCGGCGGCCTGGCGGATCTACAAAGAAGAAGCAACGACGGGCCAAAAGCGGTGTTCGGCCGTGCATCACGACGGAGTCCGCGTCGACACGCAAGAGCAGGCAAACCAGTTGTCAGTGAGCGGTGGGGGGAGCGGTGGAGGCAGGGGCCGACGTCGGTGGTGTTGAGCGGAATGCAGGGCGGAACACGCGAGAGAGAGGGAAAGCGGAACAGGCGGACGGCTGGGGAAAACAGGCTGAGACTGCTGGGTCGGTTCTCTCCAGTCCAAATCCAAATACCATTAAACCCAAAGATACAATAATAGGTTCATATCTCTCCTTATATAGGGAGAGACCCACACATGCCGATCGGCCATACAACACAAAATAAAACTATGAAATCAAATGCAAAATATAAATAGAAGCTACGTCCGCCAAGTGCTCCACGGGCTCATGCCTCCTCCGTTCCTCATGTGCGCCTAGTGTATATGCGCGCGAAACGCCTTCGTTCGACCGGGTCCGCTCCGTCTGTATCATGCCTTGACACAATGATATTTCATAAACACTAAATTATTCGAATGTTGTTGAACTATTACATTATTAATTATTTCCTTTAAATGAAGTAGACTTGTAACAAAAGCCTGAGGTGCACCTTTAGTACCGAACAAGCACAAAAATTGCACTTCTAGCTATAAGGCTGGTGCCATGGCGAGGTTACTTGCCTTTGCTAAGATGTAGATTTCTGATCCCAATGAACCATGATCTTAGGAGTCTTTAACAATATAAGGTACAATTTCTCATTTGAATTAACATTTGCAAAATTATCAATATAGAAAAGTGTATTGAAGCACTGAACAAAGTCTGGAGATACCAAGATAAAATTTTGTTGTTGTTTAACTTCGCTGTTGAAAAAGTAATTGCATTTGAAGTGTTGAAATCGATATATGTGTGTCTAGTACAATAGTACCTATGATTATTGTCAATTTAAATATGCTGCTACTAAAAGATTTCTGTTTACGAGTATTCCTTCCTGATGGTTGAACATTTTACCTCAACATCCTAATGAACTCAATGAATTTCAATTATGAATACTCAGAAGATAGCAAGATAATCAAGTTGGGAGTAGTACTATCTATGATTCATGTTAGAAAAGCCTATTTAATCTAGGCCTATTATGTATCATTTATTGTATCATTTATTGTTTTTTCTCTCTTGGCTTTAGTCCCATATCATGTATAGGACCTTCTTCTCTCTTTCTCTCAGCTATATATTTGTACTCATTATTTGTATTATACACAAGTGAACATATATACAAGGTTGGCTTTTTCTCTTCTACATGGTATCAGAGCCACCAATTCTCCTTGAGCGGCTTCCCCTTATTAAACCGCACAACCCGTGTGCGTGGTCTTCTTCCGAGCTCTCCCGGACTCCTGCGGCCTGACTCTCTGTCCGCTCCGCTCCTCTCCTTCCAATTCCTCTTCTTCTCCGTGGTTCCACCCCCTCCCCACAGGCTTCTTATAGCCTTTCTCCCCTCTCTCTCTCGTCGGGCCCACCTCTCCCTACTTCTCCTCCAGACCGCTCTCTCCCTAGCGTCCTGTTCCCTCTCGTTGTGACCAGCTTCTCTCGCGTCCTGTTCTAGCTCGCTGCGGCCTGCCTCTCTTGCGGCCTGCTCCAGCTCGCTGCGACCTGTTGCAGCTCGCTGCGGCCTGCCTCTCTCTCGGCCTGCTCCAGCTCGCTGCGGATTGCATCTCCTGCGGCCTGCTCCAACTCGGTGCGGTTTGTTCCTGGTCGCTTTGCTCTGTTCTCTCTTTCCGCTTGAGTCCTCTCAACTCACAGTCTCTTCTCTCTGCCCGCTGCTGGCCTCCTGTTTCTCTGACCGCTGCTGACCTCAGCCAGACCGTGCGGACTGTTTCCCTCCCGTATTTAGGTCGCGGTATTCTCCTCTGTTCTATCTGCACGGCTTGTCTCTGTCCGCTGCGGCCTTCCCTCGCTCTCGCTGCTGGCCTCCTGTTTCTCTGACCGCTGTTGTCCTCAGCCAGACCGTGCGGACTGTTGCCTTCCCGCATTTAGGTCGCGGTCTTCTCCTCTGTTCTATCCGCGCGGCTTGTCTCTGTCTGCTGCGGCCTTCCCTCTCTCCCGGCCTCCGCCTTTGGTCGCGGCCTCCTCCTGCGGGTAGTGTCTTCTCCTCGTGACTGAGCGGTCTCTGCTCTGGTCGCGCGGTCTCCTTTGTTGACCGGCCTGTTCTCCTTGCCGCTTCTCTTCTTCATGGCCTCTTCTGCTGATTCAGTTGGCACGGCGGTTCCTCCTGCTGACCGCCCGGCCTCTCTCCTGGAAGTACGCGATGAGCTCCGTATTACTACAATCTCTCTGACCGGCAAGAAGAACTTTGTGGAGTGGGCATACTCCGTTCGCCGTGTCCTGCAATCCAAGGGCTTCCTTCATCACTTGACCCTGGAGGTTACTGGTACTCCTACTGATGACTGGTTACGCAATGATGGTCGGGTGCAGACCTGGATCCTCAATTCTCTTGATGGCGAGTCTTATCGCCTGTCCATGTACCATGAGACGGCCAAGGACATGTGAGACGAGCTCCATACTCTTTACTCTGGCAAGGATAGTCTCCACCATCTGTATGACATTATCACTGCTCTTCAGGCCCTTGATAGCGGTGGCGTGACTGATCTGACATCCTTCGTTGCTCAGGCTCGGTCTCTGGTCGAGGCTTGGATCCAACACCAGCCTCCCACTCTGGACCTTGCTGCCCAACGTGCCCAAAAGGAAGCTGTGGGTATAGCCATGATGATGGCTCGGGTACCGCATCATCTTCACAGTGTTCGGGCTCACATCCTCTCCTATACGGTTACCCCGTCTTTCTCCGATGTGTGCTCGATGCTTCTCAAGGTATCCCCGCCTCCGGATATGCCCGGGCCTCCGTCTCGGCTCTTATTCAGCAGGCCCCCGCTCCTTTATTGCCTCTTCCATCTTCTACTCGTGGAGGCCGCTCTGATTCTCGAGGATGCGGTCGGGGTAGGCGTTCTCGCCCTAAGTGCTCGTTCTGTGGAAAAGACGGGCATCTTGAAGCCACGTGCTATCGAAAACATGGCCGCTCTCCTCGTCCGCAGGTCTCTGTTGCTGCCACCGACCTCTCTCCTGCTCGTACTGACCTCGACGAGGTTCGTCTTCAGCTCCAACATCTTCATGGCCTGCTTAGCCGCCCCCTGCCTCGGTTGCCTCCGCTGCCTCCCTCTCCAATGAAGGTATCGCCTTCCTCACCTCTGGCCCGCGATGGATTCTCGATTCTGGTGCCACTTATCACATCACCTCTGTCAGGCTGCCTCAGTACTTGTCTTCACCTCACCCGAAGTACATTACTGTGGCCAATGGGGCATCTATCCCTGTCTCTGGATGTGCTGATATTCCTCTCACCTCTTCTCTCCTCCTGCGCTCGGCTTTTCATGTTTCAGGCTCTCCTTTCAATTTACTTTGTGTTGGTCGCCTTACTACTGATTCTAATTACTTCGTGACCTTTACTTCCTCTTCTTTTCTGATACAGGATCAGCAGACGCGGACTATCATTGGTAGGGGGCGGTTGCAGAACAAACTCTTCCTTCTTGATGACTCTCTTACTATCCTCGCATCTCTCTCCTCTTCGGATTGGCATCATTGTCTTGGTCATGCTCCTCTTCCAGTCCTCTAGAAGGCTCTCCCGGATCTCTCTCTCCCTGCATTTAAATGTGAAACATATATTTTTTGGCAAACAACCCCGTTCATGTTTTCCTTCCAATTGTACTCGGAGCTCCGCTTCTTTTGTTTTAGTACACTCCGATATATGGGGTCCGTACAAAATTAGTAGTATTTCTGGCTACCAGTACTTTCTTACTTTTATTGACGATTACTCTCGCATGACGTGGTTGTATCTCCTACGCGATCGTTCTGAGCTTTCCCGTGTCTTTCGGGCCTTCATTCTTGAAACTCGCACTCAATTCTCTGCGCTCATTCGTACTATTTGTACTGACAATGCGCGCGAGTACACCAATCATGATTTTGCGACCCTCTGCTTTGAGTTCGGCATTCTTCACCAAACATCATGTCCGTATACTCCCCAACAGAATGGTGTCGCCGAGCGCAAGAATCGTCACCTTCTTTATGTCGCTCGCTCCCTTATGCTTCAAATGCAGGTTCCCAAACCGTACTGGAACTTCGCGCTCTCCACAGCCTGTTTTCTAATCAACCGTCTACCATCTTCCGTTCTCCAGTATGCTACTCCTTTCGGCCTCCTCTTTCCCTCCACTACATCTTTTCCTGTTACTCCCCGGATTTTTGGGTGTACTTGCTACGTTCACCAACTTGGTCCCTCTACCGACAAGTTGGATCCCCGTGCAGCCAAATATATCTTTGTGGGCTACTCACGCACTCAAAAGGGTTATGTGTGCTACTCGCCTACTACTCGCAAGGTAACTGTCTCTGCAGATGTCACTTTCCGCGAAGTTCTTCCCTTCTTTTCTACTCTGGATCTCGCTCCTAGTCCAGATCCTGCCGTTCGTCCTGTCATCCCTGCTCCCCGTTCCTCATCATCTCCTCCTCCTGCACTGCCTCCGGTCCGTCCACCTCCACCAGTTATCCGTGTCTATTCTCGTCGCTCTCCTCATCCCGTTGCCCCTCTGCAGTCGGCTTCGACCTCTGATGCTCCGCTACCTGCTGCTCCGGCTCCCGCATCCACCGCTCATCCAATGGCGAATTACGTCTCTCTACATCGCCTTTCACCACCTATTCTCCACTTTTCCACCTCTTTATCCTCTATTTCTGTCACTAACTCTGTGCAGGAGGTGCTTTAACATCCCGGCTGGCGGGCTGCAATGAACGAAGAAATGACGGCTCTTTGGGCCAACCAGACCTGGGTCCTTGTTCCCTTACCTCCTGGTCAGCACCCTGTTGGGTGTAAATGAGTTTTTGTCATCAAGCATGCTCCGGATGACACTATTGCCCGACTAAAGTCCCGACTCGTGGCCCGTGGCTTCACTCAGCAGGAGGGTCTTGATTATGAGGAAACCTTTTCTCCGATGGCTAAGCTCAACACCGTCCGTGTTCTTCTCTCCGTGGCTGTGCACCGCCACTGACCCCTTCATCAGCTCGATATCAAGAATGCCTTTTTGAATGACGATATTCCGGAAACTGTCTACATGCGCCAACCGCCCGGGTTTGAGACCACGGGGGAGTCTCGTGTGTGTCTTCTCAAGAAATCCATCTATGGCCTCAAACAGTTTCCTCGGGCGTGGTTTGAAAAATTCAGCAAGGTGGTTTGAGACATGAGGTTCACTCGGAGTTCTGCAGATTTCTCCCTATTTACCCGACACCGGGCCACTGGAACAGTCCTTTTGTTGGTTTACGTTGATGACATATTACTCACTGGGGATGACTCAAAAGGAATTCTAGAGGTCAAACATCATCTGGGCACTGTGTTTCAGACCAAAGACCTGGGGCATCTTCGCTACTTTCTCGGTCTTGAGATCGCACGACGGCCGGACGGACTTGTCCTCTCCCAACGGAAGTACTGTCTCGATCTTCTCAAAGATGCTGACCAGTCTAGTTGCAAGCCAGCTAGTACCCCGATGGAGGCAAATCACAAACTCTGTGCTCATGCCTCTGATGATGATTTGCCTCTTCAAAACCCGGAATATTATCGACGCTTTGTGGGAAAGTTGATCTATCCAACGGTCACAAGGCCTGATATATCGTTTGCAGTTGGGGTTGTCAGTCGATTCATGCACGCCCCCCGGGTTTCTCATCTCCAGGCGGTTGAACGGATTCTCCGATACCTTAAGACAGCTCCAGGTCAAGGGCTTGTCTACAAAACCTCCGACTCGGCTCCCGCGTTGGTCGTTTATTCTGATGCCGATTATGCCGGTTCTCTGGACGATCGGAGGTCAACAAGTGGGTTCTGTACTTATTTTGGTGGCCATCTCATCACATGGAAAAGTAAGAAACAAGCCGTCGTCGCTCGTTCCTCCGCAAAAGCTGAATACCGATCGATGACATCGATTGTCTCAGAACTCACATGGCTTGAAAGGCTCCTTACTGACCTGGGAGTAAAACTTCCTTCATCTGCTATTCTATTCTGCGATAGTCAAGCCGTCATACATATAGCAAAGAATCCGGTGTTTCACGAGCGCACAAAACATATCGAGGTCGACTGCCACTTTATTCGAGAGAAAGTTCAATTGAAGAAACTTGAATTAAAGCATGTTCCGGGCACTGATCAAGTTGCTGACATTCTCACAAAGGCTTTATCAAGTACCTTGTTTTACCAGTGTTTGTCCAAGCTGGGTGCATATGACCTATACGCTCCAACTTTCGGGGGAGTGTTAGAAAAGCCCATTTAATCTAGGCCCATTATGTATCATTTATTGTTTTTTCTCTCTTGGCTTTAGTCTCACATCATGTATAAGACCTTCTTCTCTCTTTCTCACATCTATATATTTGTACTCATTCTTTGTATTATACACAAGAGAACATATATACAAGGTTGGCTTTTTCTCTTCTACAATTCCAAGAAAGATAAATTGTAAAAGTATTGAATAAAATTCATTGTGTCCTTAACATGTGATTGCTAGCCTTTCAACCAAAAAGTTGGGTATATATGTTTATCCGTACATTTTATAGGACATTATAAGAGAGTCGTTATGTTTAGTGATCAAGAACTACTAACTATTATGGTGATATTAAAATTTATTTGTGATACTGTCAGCTCTTTGAAAATGAGTGACCTGTGGATAGAAATTTGAGAGGGGAAAAGCAGGAGAAGGGAGAGAAAAGGAGGAAGAGGCGTAACCCCTAGAGTTCCAAGATTCTTAATTCCATCAAGATAAAGAAAATATATAGTCCCGTGGGTTTGCATTACCCCTAAGGCACATTTGATTCCAAAATATCCATGCGACTTAATGACTTTCTACCGGCGTGTCGTTCACCGACCTTCCGCTGGGCTGGTATATCCATCACATTGGTGGACATCCCTTTCCCTCTTTCGTGTCCGTAAAAATGCCACCCTCTGGAATATTTGCCATGTTCTCAATGCAGAAGTTCGGAAACTGAGCACGAAAAATATATCAGTCAACCCAGGTGGCCTCCGATGGTGGACGATCACAACAATGTACCAAGACTTACTGAACCGAGGACTCTTCTCGACTTATGTTACATGTGTCCGCAAGAGCATGAATTTCATGACCCATTTTGGGTACCATTGATGAAGTTCAAATGCAGGACACCTACATTAAGGCGGCTGCAAATGTCGCTTCTGCTATGTTGGGTTGAGCCTGTCATCCTCCACTTTGGTTAAGAGCTGAAAAATTCAAATGAGGGAGTGTGAGAAGAGCTGAGGTAGGTAGTTTAGCGAAGTGAACCTGGGAGCTGGCGAGGGTCGAGATGTCTCGTCCGGATGGTCTCCACTAACCAGTTTTAACTGAGAGACATGAAACATCAGGTGGATTCGGAGGCAAAACCCTTACAGTCCCCTCCTTACCTGGCCAAGCCCTCTTTCCACCACAAAAATCTACCAACACTAGAAATTCAGTGCAATCATGCAGCGATACCACTCTCCATCCCTCCGAAACTCTGTTCCGAGGCCTTCCTGTGGTATTCCTCCCACCGACAGTTCATCCAGCAACCATTTCGTCCAGGAACTCCAAACCAAATCAGGAAAACAATTATTTTAGTGCTGGAGTCTCACCAATTCTGCTGTCCTAGTCTGAAACTGCTGCAATCCTACATCTTTAGCCTTGAATGCTTGTGTAAGTTCTAAATTTGGATGATTATTTTCCGGTGTTGAATACCCGTTGAATTGTATATGATTTGGGATATTACTTTGTAATAGTTTGCTTAATTTTCTAGCATCTACTCGAAAGATTTTTTCGCCAAATGTTTAGTCCAAGAAATCTTACTTAAGTTGTCATTAGAACTTGTTTATTGCTTCAAGGCTTAATCTCAATCGTGTATGTTTGCATTGTTTAGATTAATTCCATAATTTGTTGCAATTTCTTATTGGACAATCTCTTGTGCGTTGCATCATTTTTAGAATTCCCTACATCATATACTTGCATTCACTCATTAGAGTTCCGTTGGGGGCATATACACACCCTTTCACCCCCGTCCCACGTCAATTTGGTATCAGATCCCCAAGTTTGGGCTTAGTTTAAAATACGCTGGATTAATGTATATATCACCCAATGTCATATTATAATGGTCGTCACTATTCTAATCCTCTATTTGAAGAGCCACAACCCGTCTATGCCGGATCCTATAGAATGTCTCCGGAGAGATTTTCACATTATTACAATGATCATCGTCGTTCTCAACCCTCCACTTGTAGAAATTGTGTTAACCCTTTTCGACGATTTGATTCTTCTAGAGGTGATTACTACGATGAATATCATGGATCTAATATATGATATTATCATGAGGATTAAATCATGCGTAAATTTAGGCTAGATTCACCATCCTTTGACGATCAATTGAACTCAAAGACTTTTATAGATTGGTTGTTAGATTTGCCAAGATGAAGCTTCAAGGTCATACAAAGGTTTATTGGACTAATCTAGAGTGTGTAGAATTGAGCGTGATGGTCTTTGCCCCATTTCCCGATTGGCAGACATTAAATGAGTATTAGTGCAGAAATATCTTTCGGTACCCTATATGAATCAACTCCTTGACCAATTACACGACCTTCAACAATGGACTATGTCCGTTGTCGACTATATTACTTGATTCCATGATTTGCAGTGAGCAGTGATATTTGGGAGGAGCCCCTTGCGGCCTCTTCTCGATTTTGATTTGAATTCTGTACAAAAATTTGTGGAGAGTTGATTTCTAATCATTTATAGTCTCTCGATCAGATATTTCACCTAGCCTTACAGAAAGAGCATTATCTTAAATCCGCCAGACCGATGCGAGTTGACTTGTGACTTTACCCGTCCATTATTAGAGTTCTTTTTCAACTAGAAGCCGCAAGTGCACTTAATTTTGACCACACAGACAATTTCCCACTCCTCGGCTCTTGGTTTCTCCCATTATGATGAGGGTGATAAAGTTACGACTCTGAGATTATTTTTGAGAGTTGCACGAATAGAGTGCTGGAGTTATGTATGAGTGAGTGTCTATTTCCCACACCCATTTTTGATGGGGATGAGATTCTTGAACCAAGTGCTGAAGTGCTGCATATTTAATGTTTTCCTTCTTACGCTTGAATCACTCTCGGTAATTCAAGAATCTATGTTGATACTTGTCGCATTTGCGACAAATTTCATTATACCCCTCTCGATGAGCCACCTAATGGGTTCTTCTTTCGTGGAGAAATTTGAGGCATCCTAGAGTGGTATCCTAGCATCGATGTCTTAGACATTCTTCTGAGTGATCGTTGCCTTCACAATGAATTTTCTTACAAACCGTTTGGTGAGTCTCCTGACGAGTTACATCCCATGAGTGATATTTGGCATGTCATAGACTCAAATTTTAGTATTGATACCTTATGTAATTATGTGACAACTCATCACATACTCAACAAGTATTTCTATACTTCACCTAAAGAGCTACCTATTAAGTGATCGCTTATTGGGGTTTATCTAATGTTAATAAGTCAGCCGAGTTTGAAAATGCATATGATGATTCAATGTTTTTATTCATTTTTACCAACACTTTTAGAGACATTCAATATACTATATTGCCACATTTTATTGTTGATGTTTCTGGTGTTAATTTGAATGTTCATCGCACCTGCGGTGAATTTTTCTATACTCCACCAACCAAGCCTCCTGCCCATGTACCCATCTTCGGAATTTTTTCATAGCACCAAAGAACCCCATTGTAAGGAGTTGGTCATGTCTATTGTTCATCTTTTACATTTGTCGCATACTCATTTACATATAGTGCAGGACTCTTTTTTGTTGTATGCTTTATATCTATTGTATGTTTTGCATTATTTGCATGAATTGTATGAAATTGTCCGATGTAAAGTTGCAGTAAGTAATGAAAATTATAAGGTTTATGCACATCTTTACAAGAGAGAGAGAACTTTATAAAAAGTGAGTAGGTGATGGTGATAATTAGAGCTGAGAGGTTCCTCCATGGAACTGTGATAAAATTAAATGTTAGGAGAATGAGTCCCTATACAATAATGCAAAAGATGGTATTCAGAGAACCAATATCTGCAGGAATTGGTTTTGTCCAGAAAACCAATTCTGCTGTTCGGCTGCAAGATGATATTCAGAGAACAGAATTGACATTGATAACTAAATGTTGTTTGGCTGCGCAAAGTAATTGGTTTTCTGAAATTATAATTTTTAATTTTTTTTTAAAAAATTTAAGCATAAATTCCAGGTACTAATAATACTAGAAATCAAAGCCAAAATAATCCGAAAGGATCCTCCACAAATAAAAGTACAGAAATAAAACCACATAGCAGAACAATAGAAGATGTTAACAACAATAGTGTTTAATGGGACTTTGTAATTAATGACAACAATAGAGCATGCTAGCTGTACAACCCCGTGTCCGGCGAGCGGGCCCCGCCAGGGAGGTCGAGCAGACCTAGCCCCGCGACCCGCACCCAAGCGGCAAAACGGGTATGCGGCAAGGGGCTGAGCCGCTCTCGCTCACTTCAGGCGAGCGAGCCAGGCGAGACGGCTCCCCTGTCCCTCCCGCTCGCTCAGAGAATCGTCGACCGGAGCGGGGGGCGCCAATCGTCGAGCCAGTACTCGCGGATGGGCTCGACGACCCGCGATCTGCGAGCCGCTCGAGGGTCATAATGGCCGCCAGTCCTCCCCCTATACGCGACCTGGTCTCCTATCCGCCTCGGCAGAGGACTGGCGGGTCGCGGCGGTCCGGCTCGCGTTCGCCCGAGAAGAATAGGCGAGCCGCTAGAACCAGGTCGCGCCCGCCTCTCGCGGAGAGGGATGGATGGCGGGCTGACCCCCCCTGGGTGCGAATAGTTGTTCAGGACAGCGGGGCTACGCTGTTGGCAGACCAGGTTGGACTGCGCATAGCTGTTCGGAACAGCGGAGCTTGGCTGTTGGCAGACCCGACCAAGGGCTTTTTGGTATTTCCAGGTCAGTCCTTTTGGTTATTGGCAGTTCAGATTCTGAAAATCTATAAATAAGACCCAAGGGGTACCTCAGAGGGGACGCTTTGAGTGCCTCTTTACTCTCGTCTTCAAGTGCTCTCTGAGGGTACCTTAGCTCGGCTTCTGGCTAAGGAGGGGAAGCGCTCAGAGATCTTCCGGGTTTGTGGTGGGACCTCCCTGCCGAGCCCTTGGGTCTGTTTCTTCTTGTCTTCTTCGTTGTTTTTCTTGCAGGAGCAAAGTAGGCGCGAGACCACCCCTTCCCCACGGGTCGAACTCCACAAGAGGCCGGATTTCGGTTTCAACATTTTGGTGCGGTGAGCGTGGACAGTGGTCAGTGCAGAAAAGCTTCGGCGAGCTCAATGACGGGAGGTCAAGGATCTGACAGACAGGACTCGCCGCCCCCCCCCCCGCCTCTCGCAACGGTGGGGATGTTGGAGGATTTCAGGAACGAGGTGCTGAGTCTCGTTCGGTTCGCACTCGGCGCGCGGGCCGAGTGCTCGACTCCGGCAGCCCAGATCGCGGCCGCCCCATCTTTAGGCGAAGACGCTCCTGGCAGGCGAGCCGGGAAAGAAGTGGCTGAGGAAGGCCGGGGGTGCGAGCTCCCGGGGCGCGAGCTCTTCCCCGGTTCGGCAAGCCGAGGCCGGTTCGGCGAATTGGGCTCACGGGACTCGCCGGCTCGCCCGGTGGGGGGAGGCAGCCCTTTCAGCGAGCTGGTCTCCTCAGCTCCAGTCCCAGGTGGGTTCAGGGAACCCGAGATGTCTTACTACACCGGGAAGGGAGACCCGATTCAGCACGTCCAATGGTTCGAAGACGTGGTCTCCATCCGTCAGATGTCGGACGGATTCAAGTGCCGACTCTTCGCCATCACTCTCCGGGAGAAGACAAGGGAGTGGTTCCACCAGCTGCCGGCCAGCTCCATCTACTGTTTTGAGGACCTGCGCCGAGGGTTCATGCTGAGGTTCACTACTTCGAAGAAGAGGAAGAAGGAGTCTGAGTCCTTGTTCCACATTAAGCAAGGAGTGAACGAGACGTTGGGAAGCTATGTGGATCAGTTTCAGGAGGAGGTTACCCAGGTCCAGGAGATGCCGGGCCACAGTCTGATGATGGCTTTCACCCTGGGCCTGCAGCAGGGATTCTTCCGCATGGAGCTGAAGAGAGTTCCCCCCTCTCCTACGAGGAGTTAATGGAGAGGGCGGCGAGAGAGGTCGACGGGGAGACGTCGAACCCGGAATTCGCAAGAAAGCTAGCCAGATGGGCGACGGAGGAAGAAAAGGAGTCGAAGGGAGGAAGAGCGCAGGAGGAGAGAAGAGGGGAGCCCAGGCAGAGGGAGCAGAGGCAGCTCCAGGGACAGCAGCCGGGGTGGGGGCGTCAGGAGCCCGACCGTCGGCTGGGCTGGAGACCAGAGTGGCAGGGGCAAGAGCCACCGAGAGGGTACTTCGGAAGGGGTCACTATCAGGGGAGGCAGGACCAGTTCCACCCACCGGGCTGGAGGCAAGGTCAGAGGCCCCGACTCCCCGATCAGGAGGAGGCCATGGCCATAGCTTTGGGAGCAAGGAGGGGGATCATGAGGAGGAGGAGAAGGGAGTTCAGGGTGGAGCTGCCCTATTGCGACTTCCATCAGGAAGAGGGGCACGCAACAGCCACGTGCCCGGAGTTCTTGGAGATGAGAGGGAACAGGGAGCGGCAGCAGCAGCAGCCGGAGGCGCGGCAAGAAGTGAGAATCGAGGAGGTTCTGCCTCGGGCGGAGGAGGATCGTTGCGAGGACCGGGTTGATGTCGGGACCCGAGGAGGGATCGGGGTGATCCACGGGGGAGTGGGGATCGAGGCTTCCCGCAAGGCAAGCCTCCACACCATGTACCGGCGGAGCGTCGCCTCTACATCCCAATTCCCGCCCCCGGAGGAGAGGATCACCTTCTCCAGAAGTGATATGCCAGACCACGAGGATCCGTTCTGTGATGCGCTGGTCATCAAGGCCGCCATCGAGAATTTCACTGTCTCTCGGATCCTCGTGGACAATGGGAGCTCCGTCAACGTCGTCTTCAAAAAAGCGTTTGACGCGATGAAGGTGGAGGCTAAGAGGGTGTTGGCCTCGGACGGGCCCCTGTTCGGGTTCTCGGGAGAAAGGAAGGAAGTAGAGGGAGGCGTTGGCCTCCATGTCACCCTGGGGGGGCAGTCCCGAAACTGCAAGTTCGTCATTGTGGACGCCCCCAGCAGCTACAGCGCCATCTTCGGGAGGCCTCTCATCAGCGCCTTCCGCTGCGTCCCCTCCTCTTTCCATCAGTGTTTGAAGTTCAACGCTGAGGGGGTTCAGGTCAGGGTCAGGGGGGACCCGAAGGTGGCACGGGAGTGTTATGTCACCGCGGTGAACACCATCTCTTGGCAGGAGGGAGCCGAGGAGATGGGACGGAGGATGGAGGAGGTCGAGAAGGAGGCAGCAGGGGAGGAGCCGGGAGTGAAGGACCACGCAGGAGAGGCGGCAGGAGGAGATCTGGAGGAGGTAGCCGAAGTGAGGGGCGCAAGAGAAGAGATGGAGGTAGAGGTCCCTGTTCCGGAGGAAGGGGATGCTGAGGGATGGGCGGAGCAGTCCAGGCTGGAGGCCGCGGAGGAAGTGGTGGAGCTGGAAGTGCTCACCCGTGGAGGCAGGATGGAGAAGATCCGCGTCAGCGGGGGGCTGACCCTGGAGGACCAGGGCAGGATGCTGGAGTGCATCCAGAAGAACGTGGACATCTTCGCCTGGAACGCCGCGGAGATGCCGGGGGTTGACGCGGATGTGGCTTGCCACCGCCTCAACCTGGACCCGGGAACACGCCCCGTTCAGCAGAAAAAGTGATCCACGACAGACAAGCTGGCGGAACCCATCAGGGAGGAGGTGACGAAGCTTCTCAAGGCCGGCTTCGTGTCCGAGATTCAGTACCCCGGTTGGGTCTCCAACGTCGTGATGGTTAAAAAAGGAGACGGCCGTTGGCGAATGTGTATCGATTTTTCATTACTTAATAAAGCTTGTCCTAAGGACTGTTATCCTTTGCCTCGGATCGACGCGCTGGTTGATTCAGCCGTCGGCTTTTTTGTAATGAGTTTTTTAGATGCCTTTTCAGGTTACCATCAGATCAGGATGCACCCCCCGGACATCAAAGATGTCTCGTTCATCACAGGGGATGGATGCTACTGCTACAAGATGATGCCATTCGGGCTGAGAAATGCTGGGGCCACCTACCAAAAAATGATGGATAGGGTCTTCAAGGAGCAAAGAGGGAGGAACTTGGAGGTGTACGTGGATGACCTCATGATCAAAAGTCGGGATGTGGACTCCCACCTCCGGGACCTGGAGGAGACCTTCGCCACCCTGCGCAGATACAAGATGCGGTTGAACCCCTTTAAGTGTGTCTTTGGGGCCAGCAGGGGAAAGTTCTTGGGGCACCTCCTCACCCCCGCGGGGGTCGAGCCGAATCCAGACAAGGTTAAGACTATCCTGGAGCTGGGGGCCCCACGGAACGCAAAGGAGGTCCAACGGTTGACGGGGAAGCTAGCAGGGCTGAGTCGCTTCCTTTCTCGGGCAGGGGAGAAGTGCTCCCCCTTCTTCAAAACGCTGAGGGGCGGTCAGATGTTTGAATGGACCAAGGAATGCGAGGAGGCGTTCCAGGCCCTTAAGGCGCAGTTGACACAGGCTCCGCTGCTCCAAGGACCGAAGGAGGGGGAGGACTTGTTCTTATATCTCGGAGTCGGGGCAGAGGCTCTGAGCTCCGTCTTGGTTCGTGAAGAAGGGAAGAGGCAGCTCCCTATTTATTACGTCAGCCGGGTCTTGAGGAAGACCGAGCTCCGGTATCCGATCTTGGAGAAGCTTGCATTCGCCCTTATCATCTCGGCTCGGCGGCTGAGACCTTACTTCCAGGCACACTCAATCCTAGTGGTGGCCGACCATCCCCTCCGCAACATCTTCGAGGGGGAGGAGCATTCTGGCCGGCTGGCCAAGTGGTCGGTAGAGCTGAGCGAGTTCGACGTCTCCTTCGTCCCGCGGCTCTCAATCAAAGCTCAGGCGATGGCCGACTTTCTAGCCGACTACGTGGTGGAGGTAGCGAAGGAAGAGCTCACCCGCCCGACTCCTTGGAAGGTGAGGTTGGATGGAGCCTCAGGGAGGCATTCCCTTGGAGTGGGGGTGGTCCTAGAAAGCCCTCAAGGGACTCAGATTGAGCAGACGGTGATGGTGCACTTTCCCATTACCAACAACCAGGCCGAGTACGTGGCAGTGATAGCGGGGCTGCGCCTGGCCGGGGAGCTGGGGGTGCGGGATGTGGAGGTCCTAACAGACTCCATGGTGGTGACTTCCCAGATCAACGGGGAGTTCGAAGCAAGGGAACCCACTCTGAAGTTGTACTTGGCCAAGGTGAAGGAGGTCATAGGGACCTTCCAGACCTTCTCCATCCGACACGTGCCAAGGGAGGAGAACGAACAAGCCGACCAGTTAGCAAAGCATGGTCCCCGGGCAGGGGGCACCATCACCGACCTGTTCCGCCCCTCCATCGACGAGGGGGAGCTCTGGAGATCGACCAGCAAGCTTCATGGATGGACCCAGTAGTAGTTTTCCTCTCCACGGGAGAATATCCGGAGGGGGTAGACAGGAAGAAGCTGAGGCACAAGTCGGCTTACTACCTCCTTAAGGACGGGCAGCTATACAGGAAGACCCTCTCTGGGATGCTGGCCCGCTGCGTAGCCGACGGTGAGGCGCAGAGGATCTTGGAGGAAGTCCACTCCGGGGAGTGTGGGAGTCATTCCGGGAGTCGGACTCTGGAGGGGAGGATAGTCAGACAACGGTATTTCTGGCCCACCCTGGGCCGAGACGCCGCGGAGTTCGCAAGGAGATGTCATAAGTGTCAGCTGTTTGCCCCCCTCCAGCTACAGCCGGCCCAACAACTCAAGAGTATCACGGCCCCCTGGCCATTTGCAATCTGGGGGATGGATTTGGTTGGACCGTTTCCCCAGGCCAGCGGTCAGAGAAGGTTCCTCCTAGTGATGATCGATTACTTCTCGAAGTGGATGGAGGTGAAGGCGTTGGCCAAGGTGACCTCCCAAGTGATCAGGAACTTTGTTTGGGGGGAGATCATCTGTCGCCATGGGCTGCCCCAGGCCATCGTCACCGACAATGGACCCCAGTTCGCCAGTGCCGAGTTCACCAGCTTCTGCGAGCAGCTTGGAATCGACCTCAGGTTCGCCTCGGTCCACCATCCCAGGAGCAACGGGCAGGTGGAGGCCGCGAACAAGATCATCGTCAATCTCCTCAAGAAAAAGGTGGAGAATTTGAGGGGGAGCTGGGTGGAGCAGCTCCCCGCAGTTCTTTGGGCCCTAAGGACCACCCCTAACACGGCTACGGGGGAGACCCCCTTCAAGCTCTCCCATGGGTGCGAGGCGGTGCTCCCCATAGAATTTGAAGTCCAAACGCCGCGAGTCGGGGCGGCCAGGGAGGGCCGAAAGGAATGGCGAACCGAGAACGAGGGGGAGCTGAGACTCTCCCTTGACATGGTGGAAGAACTGAGGGATCTTTCGGCCATCCGGCAGGAGGAGGTAAAAAGAAGGATGGCCAAATACTTTGACAAGCATGTCAGGGTCAAGCAGTTCGCGGAAGGAGACCTGGTGCTGAAGAAGGTGGACGCGGCAGGGAGGTCAGCGTCCGTAGGGAAGCTCAACCCCAGCTGGGAGGGGCCGTTTATTGTGAAGGAAGCTTTGAAATCAGGAGGCTACCGACTCCAAAATGTAGAGGGCGAGGCTCTGAGTCTCACCTGGAGTGGAGACGACCTGAAGAGATTTTTTCCCTAAGCGCCTGTAAGCAACACATTGATTATAATGAATTCCTTCCCCCCCCCCCCCCCAATATCGCCGTGACCAGCTAGCATAAAGAATTGGAATGTGTTTGGACCCCGAGAAGATCCCGCTGCCAGGCTCCCACCTAGCTGGCAGGGCCGGAAGTCACTCGGTGTCATCCCTAGCCTCGAGAAGATCCCGCTGCCAGGCTCTCACCTAGCTGGCAGGGCCGGAAGTCACTCGATGGAATGTGTTTGGACCCCGAGAAGATCCCGCTGCCAGGCTCCCACCTAGCTGGCAGGGCCGGAAGTCACTCGGTGTCATCCCTAGCCTCGAGAAGATCCCGCTGCCAGGCTCTCACCTAGCTGGCAGGGCCGGAAGTCACTCGATGGAATGTGTTTGGACCCCGAGAAGATCCCGCTGCCAGGCTCCCACCTAGCTGACAGGGCCGGAAGTCACTCGGTGTCATCCCTAGCCTCGAGAAGATCCCGCTGCCAGGCTCTCACCTAGCTGGCAGGGCCGGAAGTCACTCGATGGAATGTGTTTGGACCCCGAGAAGATCCCGCTGCCAGGCTCCCACCTAGCTCGCAGGGCCGGAAGTCACTCGGTGTCATCCCTAAGCCTCGAGAAGATCCCGCTGCTAGGCTCTCACCTAGCTGGCAGGGCCAGAAGTCACTCGATGACAATAATCTGCGACCCAGAACGAATCACGCTGCCGGGCTCCCACCTACCCGGCCAGGCCGGGAACTACTCGAATGACGTTAATAGCGGATTGAAATCACAGAGATAAACCAAAAAGGGGTCAGACATGACCTCCCAGCCCCAAGAAAGACGGCCGAACGGAGGCAGAGACCTGGGCGAAGAACCCGCAAGAGATTCGATAACTCAGGCAAAGGGAGAGCCAACTCGCCTCGCTTGGCGGGCGAGCAGCCGCATCATCAGGGCTGGGCCGTAGAGGCAGGTCGCGTTGCACGACAATAGCGAATATGCAAATAAGGCAGGCGAGAGAGCATTTATAAAAGCAATAATAGAAGAAAAATCACAAAGTCTTGGCACAGCTCGCACAAGCGTCTCAAAACAGCTAAACGTGCATAATATATACATCTAATAAACAAATATCTAAAGAGCAGGGGTGACGCGAGATCCGGGGCGAGAAGTCCTAAGTGGGCTGGAAGGCTTTGTCCCCAGGGTCCGGCACAGGGAGAAATAGCGCCGGCACCACGTCTTCCGCCGAGAGTTCCGCCGCCTCGCTCGTAAGGAGATCCGCGTGTCGCAGCATTTGCATTGTATACTTCGCGGCGCTGGCGGCGTTCTTTTGCATCAACACTTCCAAGTCGTAGTCGGAGTAGTGCTCGAGCGGACAGACCCTGCTGTCTGGAGGAGGGATAGCGGCGGCGGCCTCCAGCTCGCGTACCCGCGCCTCCAACGCCGACTTGTCCTGGCCCAGGGTGGCGATCTCAGCGCCCATCCGTCTGGCCGTCGCGGCATCCTGAAAAGAGGAAAAGAGAGTTATAAGGTGGATTCGCGAGGAAGGGCGGTTGTTGAGGGTGAGCACATACCACCCCGCCCAGGTACTGCGCGAGGGACTCCTCTGCCGCATCGGCCCGCCTCCTCTGAAGGTTCGCGTCTTCCTGAGCGAGCTTTTGGGCTTCCTCCCTCTCGTCCGCCAGCTTCTTCAGGGAGGTGGCGTTCCGCTCCAGCTGGGTACAACGCCTCCCCACCATGTGAGCCAACTCCAGGCCGCGCAGCTGGGCCCGCGCGCTCTCATGAACCAATACTCGCGTCTCCTCTTTGTCGTAGATGGCGGCGTCTTCTCGCGAGTACAGGCCAAAGGAGAAGTTATACGCCTCCCCACCGATGGTGTCCTGCTCCATCAAGCTCGGCAGCAGAGTCGAGACCATCGCGCGGTTAGACTCCTTGTCCCACGACAGGAGCGGGACGCCGAGCTCGTCCAGGTACCTCTCGCCGTAGCCAAAGTTGCGATGCCCTCTCGGCACCGGCTCCGCGGCAGCTTGAGACCCGTCCGGCGGCGCGGAGGTGCCCGCCGCCCTGACCGGGGGGTCGCTGGTTGAAGCAACCAGCGGGGACGAAGGGCCCTCGGCCAGAAGGCCCGCAGGGGCATTCCCTTTCCTTTGGCTCGCAGCGGGTTGCTGACCCGCGGTCTTCGCCACCTTCGGCGGAGGGGTGGGCTGTCCGCCGCCAGGCCGCTTCTTAGCCGGGACCGACGGGGGGTCGCGCAGAGCGGCATCCGCCGCCTGAGCGCGGGCGAGAACCCCGGGGGGAATCCGAGCGCTCTCGTAGGGGGGGTGAAGAGGGATGTCGCGCTCGCCTGTCAGGAAGAAGGGGTGAGATAAAAGAAAAAGGGGATAAGGCATAACAGCGGCGAGTGGCAAACCTCCCCCTGGCGGGACGGCGGCGAGATCGTCAAGATGGCGGCGCAGGAACGCGACCTCAAAATTCTTCCCGGCAAAAAACGCGCACAAGTCTGCTTCATGGCCGCCTAGGCTGGGCGGCCGGTAGCTCGCCTCGCTAAGCTGCACCGGCGAGAAGGGGACGTTGCCGAAATCCCCTTTAACGAACAGGAACTTTTTGAGCCAATTATGACTCTTATTGACTGTCTCCCGCACCTTGAGGTGGGCGCTGGAGAAGTAGGCTGTCCCGTCCCGATTCGCCCGGAAGGAGAACAGCTTCCGGAACACGGCGAGGCTGAACTCCACTCGCTCCTCTCGCAGGAAGCAGGCGAACCCCACCATGACGGCTATGGAGTTCGGGGTCATCTGACCTAGGACGACCCCGAAATGTTTCAGCACCTGGCGAACCTCTGGCCAGAGGGGGAGGCGAAGACCCACCTCAAAGTGAGCTAGAGGGATGGCGAGCTCGTCCCCGGATAAGTCCTTGATCTTTTCTCTATCTCCGGGCCATCTCGCAGAAAAGCCCGACGGAACGTGGTCGCTGAGTGCGTCCAGGTACTCGCGTTCAGAGATGACGGCGTGAGGGAAATCGTGCTCCGAGAAGGTCCAGGCGCACTTACTCCGTTCGTCCACGTCGTCGCCGCCTCCGCCCATTCTCACCGAATCGCCGCCGAACGCGCGAGATAAAGCCAGAAGACGAGCGCGAACCGTACTTCGCGGGAAAAAGGAAGCGAGAGGACGTTTGGAATCGGTGAGGGAATAAGAGCCGGCAGGGCCTATTTATAGGGAAAGAGAAAGGGCGGGAAACTTCCCGCCGAAAGAGGGGGTGCAGATAGCAAAAATCAGCCCGACGGTTCGACTTCCCCGCGCGCAACCGCACCCCAAAGGCCGATCAGGCGCGGTTCTCGCCCGGCCGCGTCCGCGGAAGACCCGAGCGGGCGAGTCTCAGCCCGCACCCGCCCGGGATTCCGCGCGAGTCGGGAGGCTCCCGTTTGGCGAGCTCCTCGGCTCGCCCTCGCCCCGATCAGCGCGAGGGGAAGAGCGGATCTTTCCCTTGACCCGCCCACAGAGAGCAAGAGCAACAACATGATAATTTCAATAAACCTCAGCAGTAAAAAGTTAGGCCCATAGGCGGGCAAAAAGAGTCGCAAGTTGTTACAAATACAAGATAACGTTGAAATAACAGCAACCCCGCGGTATCCCACAAGCGGGGGGCAGAAGGCAGGATCAGTACTCGACCCACTTCCACCTGTGCCGTCGCCTCGTCCCCGATCGCGGCGGCACGCGAGGGTCGTGGTAATCGCGAACGGCCACCAGTTCCCGCTGAGCCAGGCCGACTTGCTCTGTGGCGCTCCTAAGATGCCCCTCGGCTCGCGTTATGTGCACGCCCGGTGAAGTGACATCGTCGTCTTCCGCGGCACGCGGAGGTCCCTCCAAGGCCGCGAGCCGGGCCTCGGTCTCGGCCTTGTCTTCATCGACCCTCTTCACGATCTCCTGCAGCAGCAGCGTGTGTTTTTGGAACAGCCGCGTCACCCGCCTCTTCATCCCCACCGCATCGGTCGGGTCGCCCAGGTAATCAGAGACACTGTCCACGTCGGGCGGAGGCGAATACCCTTCGCTCGTCTCAGTTTCGGAGGAGGCCCTGTTGTAGCCTACAAAAGGGGCGTGTCAGAAGGAGCGAACGAAGACAAAGCCAACGATAAGTACCAGCTCACCAGGGGTTGGCACGTCGCCCGCGCCGACGGATGGGCGAGAGGAGCCCGGCCGACCCTGAAAGGTTTCTCCCTCGAGGGCCTCAAGAGATTTTCCCAGTCCGTGGGGAGCCGGCGAGCGGGGGGTTTCCGGAGGTGGGCGGTCCAGACCTGGGGGACTAGCAACCCTCTCAGACGACAAGGGAGGGGGGCGATCCTTTCCCCCGTTCCCCACCTTTTCAGAAGGAATTGCCTGCAAAACAAAAGATCAGAGGTACAGCGATAATCCGCGAAAGGTCATGTACCCCAGGGACGACCTCAACACCCGCCGCCGAGCTGGAGCCCGGACAATCACCCGCCAGAGACCGCCTAACAATCTTTCCCTTCGCCGGCCTAAAGAGAGGGCCGGGAGACCCACGTGCTAGCCAAGGGGCGGCCTCGAGGGCCTCCTCCTGAGTCTTCAGGCCCGCTGCTGCCAGGCGAGCTCGCACCTCTTCGCTGACCGGCATCGAGAAACTGGTCTGTTCGAGGGAAATGAGGGGATCTGGGGAGCCTCCTCCTGGGCTCAGCGGTATGTATTTATAGCCGGACAGTGGGGGCCCACCAGAAGATTCTCTGCCAGCTCAGTACAGTACTCGCCGAACACGCGGGTTGGATGATTCTTTCCGAGCTTGAATCAAGCTCAAAAAGAGCGGGGATTGTGTACAACCCCGTGTCCGGCGAGCGGGCCCCGCCAGGGAGGTCGAGCAGACCTAGCCCCGCGACCCGCACCCAAGCGGCAAAACGGGTATGCGACAAGGGGCTGAGCCGCTCTCGCTCACTTCAGGCGAGCGAGCCAGGCGAGACGGCTCCCCTGTCCCTCCCGCTCGCTCAGAGAATCGTCGACCGGAGCTGGGGGCGCCAATCGTCGAGCCAGTACTCGCGGATGGGCTCGACGACCCGCGATCTGCGAGCCGCTCGAGGGTCATAATGGCCGCCAGTCCTCCCCCTATACGCGACATGGTCTCCTATCCGCCTCGGCAGAGGACTGGCGGGTCGCGGCGGTCCGGCTCGCGTTCGCTCGAGAAGAATAGGCGAGCCGCTAGAACCAGGTCGCGCCCGCCTCTCGCGGAGAGGGATGGATGGCGGGCTGACCCCCCTGGGTGCGAATAGTTGTTCAGGACAGCGGGGCCACGCTGTTGGCAGACCAGGTTGGACTGCGCATAGCTGTTCGGAACACCGGAGCTTGGCTGTTGGCAGACCCGACCAAGGGATTTTTGGTATTTCCAGGTCAGTCCTTTTGGTTATTGGCAGTTCAGATTCTGAAAATCTATAAATAAGACCCAAGGGGTACCTCAGAGGGGACGCTTTGAGTGCCTCTTTACTCTCGTCTTCAAGTGCTCTCTGAGGGTACCTTAGCTCGGCTTCTGGCTAAGGAGGGGAAGCGCTCAGAGATCTTCCGGGTTTGTGGTGGGACCTCCCTGCCGAGCCCTTGAGTCTGTTTCTTCTTGTCTTCTTCGTTGTTTTTCTTGCAGGAGCAAAGTAGGCGCGAGACCACCCCTTCCCCAAGGGTCGAACTCCACAAGAGGCCGGATTCCGGTTTCAACACTAGCAACTCAGGACATGCTAACAAAAGGAAGATCCAACAAGGTAAGTAGTGCAAACTAACATGTACATCATACTCTGAACAAAAAAAACCGACCATAGTAACATTTCAAGGGCGTATAACTAATGAATGTTTCATGAAATACCAAGTTACGTTCAGAATCGGCCAACAGTGAGAAAAAATGAAAATGGATGCAGACCATACACAAGAATTCATACATCTTTATGCTCCAAAACTAAGAAAAAAACGAAGAAGAAAAGGTAGAAGATGGACGGGATCGGGGACTTACCAGAGTACCGTAAAAACGTAGATACGGCAGAGAAAACCTGCAATTTGGCTGCAAAAAAACACAGATCTGAATGAGGAAGATGAAGAGGAGGTCGAGGAAGAAGAAGGGGGGGTCGGGATCGGGCGCTTGCCAGGCGGGGAAATCTGGATCGCGAGTAGGGAGAAGGCAGAGGCGGAAGCAATATCGCGATATTGGCCAAAATCGGGTGAAAACCCGTGCAGGAGGATAAGAAATGAGCCATTAGGTTTTTAGGTTTATATAAAAACCAATGGTTTTGCCCCAAAAAACCAATACCCGACAAATTGGCGCATGCCGAACAAAAGAATTAGTTTTTTGGAAGTCAATACCAATTCCAGAAAGCTAATTGCAGCACGCCGAACGGGACCTAAGAGTAAGAGAATTCGTTTTGTGTTCAACTGTTATGGACTTGCTTTGTTGGGCGATCGATGAAGGCGAAGATACAAGGACAAACCCTAGAATGGAGGTAGAGGAGGAGAAGTTTAGAAGAAGCTTAGGAAGGGGATGAGAGGAAACCCTAGAGGATGAGAGAGCTAGGGAGAGAGGGAGAGGAATTATAGAGAGATAAAGAATTTTGCTATTTCATTACTTATTTTCTCCTACATGACACTAAGTGCCTATTTATAGGACCCCGGGTGGCAAACCCGTAATTACATCAAGACGTATAAAATATTAAAAATACATAAATACTAATATAATAAGACTCAGCTCAATCCGACTTAATAAAGACTAGACTCCTAATACAAACTCACAATATATAATATGATAACTTGTCGGGTCCATAACAGTGGGGTTCATAATACTCCACCCATCCTTGAAATTGAGCTTGCCCACAAGCTCAAACTTCAGAAGGATGATTGGTTCCTCTGGCTCCTTGATCTCGTGCGAAAATAACGCCTAGTAGTGTGTCGCAGTGGAATTGGCAGTGAAGTGTTGCGGCAACGCCATCAGAAGGACAAGCGGCTGAAGCAATGGGTCTGGTTGGTCCGGCGGGGTAGCAGGAGACAGAATTGACAGGACGAACGAGGGAACATCGACCGACAAAAGGACGGGGTCCGACGTGACCGACATTGCAACGACTAATATCGGCCGGATAGTGGCCGAAGAAACCATGTTTGGCGGGAGGAACGGATCCGGCGGGGCAGACCGTCGAAGTAGAAGTGGCAGGGCGGTCGAGGGAATAACGACCGACGCAAGGAAGGGATCCGATGGGACCGGCGGAGCGGCGAAAAACATCGGCGCCAAAGCAACCGAATGGACCGGCCGAGCGGGGGCCGACGAAGTCAAGTCCGACAACTAAGGTGCCGAGCTCGTCGGAGGAGGCGGAGAGAACGCTGACAGAGCAGGTGCCTGGAGAGCAAATACTGATGGCGGAAGTGGCATAGATGTCAACTGCATTAGAGAGGGTAAAGCTTCAAAGTATCCCGACCTTTTCAATTGGTCAAGCTTGGAGTCGAAGTGAGACATGGAGTCCTGAAATGACGTTGAACACTTCAACAACATTGAGTGGAAGATGACCGCATACCAGGCGTGGGATTGAAGGGCTTTAGGAGTAATTAAAAATAGGATGATGTGGAGAGAGGCGACGTGCGTGAGAGGCGTGAGGCAGAGGGGTTGGAGAAGCTTGGCGGGCTCCAGGAAAAAGGGAAATGAATAAAATAAGAAGGAGATGGGATGCGGGACCGACGTGTGCAAGAGGCTTGATGGAGAAGGCGTGGAGACTCAGTATTTTCGAGGAGAAAAAAAATAAAGGGGGGGGGGGGTGTGCGGGTCGTTGTCTCGCTGGGCTCGACGAGGCTCTGCGTGCGATGGAGAGCGATTGACGGGAAGAAGCCGAAGGAAGGAGATATCGTGGGGAAGCTTGCGGGTTTAGCGGCAATGGAAGAGGGAGTCACATGAAACAGAGTGGAAGGCGTGCGTGGATCCCGAACTGGCTCGAAGATTGGAGCTGCTGTTCGACAGGATCAGCGCTGTTCCTAGACGTGAAAGAGTTGTGCGGCGCCATTCCTCTACGTGATCGGAGAAGATGGCTGGCGGTGGCGAGTGGGGAAGACGATAAAGAAGCGCGGAAACAACGGAGGCAGAGCAACACTGGGTGTGTCGGGGAGGTTGCTAGAGGCGACTGCAGGAAGGAACCACGTCGGAGGAAGAGCATCGAGTAGCTCTGATACCAAGTTGTTATGAGCTTGCTTTGTTGGGCGATCGATGGAGGTGGAGATACATGGACAAACCCTAGAATGGAGGTAGAGGAGGAGAAGTTTAGAAGAAGCCTGAGAAGGAGATGAGAGGAAACCCTAGACGAGGAGAGGGCTAGAGAGAGATAAAGAACTTTTCTATTTCATTGCTTGCTTTCTCCTACATGACACTAAGGGTTTATTTATAGGATCCCGGGTGGCAAACCCGTAATTACATCAAAACACAAAATATTAAAAATACATAAATACTAATATAATAAGACTCGATTCAATCTGACTTATGGTTCATTTGGCTCCGCATTTCCTCTCGCCGTTTGGAGCAAACGCCGCCGGACGACGGGTAACCAAACGGCCTCCGGCGGTGTTTGCTTCGTATGCCCCCGCCGTGTGCTGAAAAACGGAGCAAAAAACTCTGTTTGGAGCGGCTCCTCCTCCCCTCCGGTTCGAATGCCGGGTTTGCTCCCGCCGGTTCCGCCCACCACCGCCTAATCAAAGGAGGCCTTAATAAAGACTAGATTCCCAATACAAACTCTCAACAACATATAATATGATAACTTGTGGGGTCCATAACATCAACCTTGATTTGACTCCATATTATGGACCTCACAAGTATTTGAGTCCATTCCATGATTCTGTGACTAAATCTCAACCTACCATCCAGCTACCTGACTGATGCATTGCACGATACTTGTTCCATTGGAGGGAGCGTTAGATTATTGATGATATGTGGATGTTATTGGAGTTTTATTTACTTGCCCTTGGACTTTGTGGGGAGTATGTTCATCTTGATTCAACGGAGATGAATAATTTCAAGCAGGGGGAATTGATGGAGATCAAAGTTCTCGGACGGGCCAACGCGTATTGGAGCCTGTTTGGGTTTACTTTCATAGAAGGTGTTAGGATTGTTGTATGAACGATTCGAGTCCGTAGTCACGTTCGGAGCATCTATGACATATTTTCTTTGTATTTTTTATATTTTTCGTACATATCTACGTACCTTTTATCTGTTTTCGTGTCGGTCAATCATAGGTGTTTGTTGTTTTCCTCTTGGCCTATAAATATGAGATTTGTGGTTCATTTCAAGGATTGCAAAAGTTTGATTGGATTTCCTAATTTTATGATCCGTCTAAGGTGCGATGTCGTGGAGCCTAGGTGTGATGCCTTGTCCCGACCCTTCCTTTCATCCACCGGCCGTCCCTTCCCTCTTCCACTCTGAACCGCTGGAAACCATCCCCGCATGGGCCGGCCAACCATCTCCACACCTCTCCCCACCCCACACAAATAACTCCCTCTCAGTCTCTCACCATTCAGTAACTACCAAGTAACTATACAAAACTATCCATACTCACTGCAGCCTCTCTCCCAAAACCACCATAAGTACGAATTAACTACCCCATAACCATCCCAATTCCCAACCTCCACCAATTACCTTTAATTCCAGCATCAACTTCCCTGTTTCTTGCAATAACTGCCGATCCATGGCAGTTATCACTAAAATCCTATTTTCTAAACACCTCCACACCTTTTTCTACTTCCTGAAGGCAACCGAAACCCCTCCAATAGTAAATCCCTCCACTGCCCTTCAACCTACCTTCCATTCTTCATTCATTATCAAACAAAACCCCCACCATCTAAAAATTGTTGCTGCATTGCTAGGGCACGCGAAAGAGAGGGAAGTGGGAGGAAAAATTAGAGGAGAAAGAGGAGGAGAAATTAGAGGAGAAAGGGGGGAAACAGAAATCCGAATTCCAAATTACTTCAAGCATGCCAAAATACAATAGTTCTTCGACTTATATACTTGTCAGGCTCAACATACAAAACTAAAACAAAAAAGATACCCAAAATATAACGGATACAATAATACCGCTTGACACATGTCGGCTAGGACGACATGTTACGCGCGCCGTGCTCGCGACATCAATACACCTGCCATACCAGTGGTCGCCTTTTACCCTCGTTCGCTCTGTTAGTGCCCATAACAATTCCGCCCTCTGGGAAATTCGCACTGTCCTCAAGATAGAAGTCTGGGAACTAGTGACGCATATCCGCTCGATCCACCCATGTCGCCTCTGAGAGTGGGTGATTCCGCCAAACCACTAATACTTGCTCCACTAGCTGCTCTGCACAGAGGATCATACACGCATCCATGATGCGCTGGGGAAGGAACACCGATGGGATGTCACCAGATGCCGACGGAGGAAGCGCCTCCTCGACTGATTGATCATTAATCACTCACTTGAGTTACGATACCTGGAACACTGGATGAATGCGGCTCTCCGGAAGTAGGCGAATGAGGTACGCCCGAGTGTCCACCCGGGCTAGGATCTTAAAGGGGCCGTAGAACTTGGCCGCCAACTTGGAGTGGGTCCGTGAGGTCACCTTCACCTAGCGTTGTGGCCAAAGGTTGAGAAACACTGAATCACCCTCGGTGAACTGGACGTCACGTCGATGGCGGTTGGCTGAGGACGCCATCCTGACTTGGGCGTGCTGGAGGTGCTGGCGCAGCAAACGGAGCATGGCATCACGGTCGTGTAGGAGGTCGTCCACGACGGCAACCGCGCATTCACCCGGAAGGCTCGTGTGAGGACGAGCATAAGTCTACCATAAACTGCCTCGAACGGTGTCGTGCCGACACTGGAATAGAAGGAAGTGTCGAAGGAGTACTCGGCCCAGGAGAGCCACTCGGCCCAAACATGTGGGTGATCACAAACAAAATAACACAGATAGATTTCTAGGCATCGATTCATGACCTCAGACTGTCCGTCTATCTGCGGTGGTATGTTGTACTCATCCGAAGTTGCACGACCTGCATCTTGAATAGTGCTTGCCAGAATGAACTCGAGAAAAGGAGGTCGCGGTCACTCACAATGGAGTGAGGGAACCCATGGAGGCGAACCACCCCGTCAACAAAAGCAGCGGCCACGCCGGGAGCCCTTGAACAGGTGGCAGTGCGGAATGAAATGGACATAATTGGACAGACGGTCCATGACCACCGATATGCAGTCCCATGTCTTGGAGCGAGGAAGCCTGAAGATAAACTACATAAAAATGTATTCCCAGATTTGAGTCGGAACGGGATGGTTGGAGGAAGCCCCCAGGAAAGGTAAACTTGTACTTGGCACACTGGTTCGGTAGGCAAGCCGCGACGAAGGTCTTGACCGGCTGGAACATTCCTGGCCAATACATCGAAGCGGTGAGTCGGCGATGCATCTTGAAGGCGCCCGCGTGACCCCCTTCTGGAGTAGCATGTAACTCGATGAGTAGACGAGAATCAGCTGAGAGGAGGCGAAAAGTAATAGACGATCATGATAATAGATGTGATAGTCCACAATTGACTTAGCTTGGGGTCGGTTGCAACTTCCCACTAAAGAATGACGCCGTCCTCCCAAAATGGTCTGGAAATGGCAGTCAAACTCGCCGTCTGCAGATGGTGGGAGAGTGCGTCATCCCCTCGGTTGGATGAATCCGCCCGAAACTCCATGTCGAAGTCGTATCCCAATAGTTTTGCCACCCAAACATACCATGCATGGGTTGCAATCATCTGGTGGAGGTGGTAGCGTAGGCTATGCTTATCTGTTCGGACCATGAAGTGACAACTGAGTAGGTAGGGCCATCAATGCTGTACTGCTAGAATCAATACCATCAGCTCAGACTCATATGAGGAGTGGGGGTGAATGGTGGCAACAAACATATGGCTGAAATAGGTGATGTGCTATCTCACTTGCATCAGAACAACAATGACGCCCGAGCCCAATGCGTCACACTCAATCATGAATGGTTGCGAAAAATGTGGCATAATTAACACAGGGGTGGTGCTCTATGCTTGCTGAAGGGTCCTGAATGCCGCGGCCGCTGCCGGTGTCCCCTGAAAACTACCGGTCTTTGACTTTTTCAACAACCTGGAGCAAGGTTGTAGATGTCAGAATCTGGGTTCATGTCGGTTTGAGTTTGAAATGTCGTATGTCGGATTGCGGAGGATATATCAGAGATATTTTACAATGTCAGATTTTAATATTTAAATAAAATTATATATATATATATATATATATATATATATATATATATATATATATATATAAACATTTTTTGTAAATATGTGCAGTTATATACATACTGTATTTTTATTAATTACACTAAACATATATACACATAATGTATGTTTATAAATTATACAATAAACATATATACACAGTATATGTTTATAAATCATGAAAAATGAAACGTTGATGAAAGTAAACGACATATAAAACACTAAATGAGAGTGAGACGAGAAAAATTTAAATCTTGGCTCAGATAGATGCACGGAATATAGCACAGAACAAATTAATACCGCTCAGATGCTTAAAATAAATAAAAAATATATATGTCTAGTACTCTCCATACGCCGTCCGCAAAATATCGCCTGATATATCGAGTAAGACCGCTATATTGGTACCTGAAGACCGATATGTCAGAGATATTTTCAAAAATGATATTTTGCTTAAAATGTCGATGTCATGACATTTTCTACCCAAAACCTTTATGTCGGCCGACATGTCGGATATGTCGGCCGACATCTACAACACTGAGCTGGAGAGAGGTTTGACAATCTTGCCATAGTCCCGAATGAACCGTCGATAGTTCCCCTTGAGGCCCAAGAATCCACGGACGTCGCGAAGTGATCGGGGTGTGGGTTACTGATGGGCGGCCCGAATCTTCTCTGGATCCATAGCTACGCCGTTTGCAGAGATGGTGTGTCCCAAGTAACTAATCTCTGTCTGACCGAAGACGCTTTTCTTGGGATTCACACAAAAAGAGTGCTCTACGAGGGTGGAGAGAGTTGCCCGAATATGGTCGATGTGGTCCAGCCAAGATGAGCTGTAAACTAGAATGTCATCGAAGAAAACCAATATATACCTACGCAGGATTGGACAGAACTGATCATTCATGGTGGCCTGAAAGGTGGTGGGAGTATTCGTCAAGCCAAAATACATGAACAAAAACTCATAATGACCATCATGTGTGCGGCTCGCAGTCTTTGGAACATCCTTCTCGCGGACCGTTAACTGATGGTAGCTGGCGCGTGGGTCTAACTTGGAGAAATAGACCGCCCCCGTAACTTGTCCAGGAGCTCATGAATGACCATAATAGGATACTTATCCGGGATGGTGACCTTATTGAGTTCCTAGTAGTCCACGCAAAAGCGTCGGTTGCCGTCCTTCTTGCGGAGCAAGAGGGCAGGGGTCGAGAAGGGACTAGCACTGGGGCGAATGATGACAGCCACAAGAAGGTTGCCCATCAGTGTCTCGATCTCACCCTTCTAAGCGTGGTCGTAGCGGTACGGTTGAACCGAGATAGAGGAAACACGTCCTTGCAGGGGAATGCGGTGATCCGTCAGCCTGGTTGGGGGAAAACGGGTCTTGTCAGCGAAGATGTCTGGAAAGAGGTCCAACATAGCCTACAACGCCGGGGCGGTCAGAGAGCATTGAACGGGCTGCTCCTCTACGTGCAACAAGGAGGTCGCCCAATCCACGTCGGTGGATTTCTAGAGGGATTATAAGAATACAAATTGACGAAGTAAGGATGATTCGCCCTTCAGCAAGCAGGGCGTGTCCCCAGTTGACTCTGACCTCGCCCAAGTGTGCCGAGCCAAGCCACCCCGAGAATAACATCCACCCCTCCTAAAGAGAAGGCGTAGAAGTCTACCTGTAGTGGGTTGTGTCCTATGGTGAGAGTTAGGCCGCGCACATGCCACCCGTGGCCCGCCACCTTCCATCTCCTAAGCAGACCGAGAAGCGTTTGGCAGCCCGCACTAGCAGCGCCAGTTGATCTACCAGGTGCTGAGAGATAAAGTTGTGGTTCGCTCCTCTATCAATAATCATCACAACAAAGGCCCCGTGAAGTATCCCCGGGTGCTTCATCGTCCGTGGGCCTGAAAAGCCGTCGACAATAAACAATGGTGTCCAAGCGATGGAAGATGGCAGCTGGGGATTCCTCGGTCGCAGTATGCAACCCAAGGGCCTCGAAGTCTGCGAGCGTCACCTCGGTTTCCTCCTCTCCAATGACTCAATGAGAATCCAGAGGTCTTTCAGCGGGCACTCATGCATAGGGGAGTAGAGTTTTTTTGCAGCGGAAGCGACTGGTGGTCGTGGGTGCCTCAAGCTGTGGCGCACGGTTGGTCGTTGTTAACCGAGCGCGCCAGAGGCATCGGGGGCGGCTTGCACGTGTCCGGAGGTCGAGTCTTGAATTCCGCTTCAACCAAGAGGGCGAGATCCATGACGTTCACAATCGACGACGGATGGTGGGTGTGGATACGTGCACGTATGTGTGAGAGGAGCCCATGCATGAAGAAGTTGAGGTAGTGGTCCGGCGGAAGGCCCTGACACATGTGTCGCGAGGACGATAAATTCATCGATGTACTCGACAAGGGAGCCCGTCCGACGGACGCCACAAAAGTCGCTCCATCGCGGATCCCGAGCAGCGGGTGTTATCACGACGAATGAGATCCTGCTGAACGCCTGGCCAATGCATGACCGATTTGGATTGACGTAGCCAGCCTACCCAGTGGACGGCGGAGCCCTCTATGCCGATCAATGTCGTGCCGACCTTCTGTGCCCCCGAGATTTGCTGAATATCAAAAAACAGTTCGTCCCGGGCAATCCATCTCATAGGATCGGTGTCGTTGAATGAGTGAACATCAAAAGAACGAGGTCCCTATGAGAAAACCCCGGGTGGGGGGGGGGTTGGTATGGATCCCGGGGAGCTCCAAGGAGGGCGGCAAATCCACGTTGGAAGAGGGGGAAACCAGTGACGCGACAGGTAGTGGAACGGATGCGCGGTCGCGGGGCTACAGAGGCGCGAATACTTCGGGCGACGGAGACCGCCAGCGGCGGGTTGGACGAAATAGCTAGGACACATGAAAGAGAGAGAAGGGGGAGGAGCAATTAGAGGAGAGAGGGGGAAATGGAAATCATGATTTTAAATTACTTCAAGCATGCCAGAATACAATAGTTCTCTGGCTTATATACTTGTCGGACTCAACATACGAAACCGAAACATAAAAGATACCAAAAATATAAAGGATACAATAAGATGACTCGACACATGTCTGCTAGGCCGGCATGTTACGCACTCCGTGTTCGCGACGTTGATACACCCTCCATACTGGCGGTCTCCCTTCTCCCTCGTTCGCTCCGCCAGTGTCCGTAACATACATCAACCTATTTCCTGAATTTCCATGTCCCATACCCTTCCAGCTTACAATTCCCCACTACAGGACACGTCCCCTCTCCCAGCACCTGTACGTTCCATTCCAGACTCTCCTCGACCTCTGCCGACCCCTCCAAACCCTCCCAGTAGCGTCCTAGTGGCTGCCCAACCCTTACAGCCCCCTCTTTCCCAGCCAAGCCTTCATTCCACCACACAAATCTGCCAGCACCAGAAATTCAGTGCAGTCCTACAGCTATATCACTTTCCATCCCTCCAAAACTTTGTTAAGAAGCCTTCCTGTGGTGTGCCTCCTACTGGCAGTCCCATTCCAGCAAACATTTCTTCCAGAAACTCCAAATCAGAACAGGAAAACAGTTGTTTTAGCGCTGGAGTCGCACCAATTTCGATGTCCAGGTCTGAACCTGCTGCAATCCTACAACTCTAGCTTTGAATGTTTGTGTAAGTCCTAGATTTAAATGTTTATTTTCCTCTGTGTTGAATACCTATTAAATTGTATATGATTTGAGATATTACTTTGTAATAGTTTGCGACGAAGGGTCGACACGATCTCTCAGAGTGGTGTGCGAGGTGCGATAATCCTCGTAATAACATGAGGGTTTCTCTAAAGAGGCTTTGTAAGATCGCCTATAAGTGGACTTGTGATCCCCCCATAGAGGAGACGAATGAAGATAATAACTAGACATAACTGAACTTAAATGCCCCTACCACTACACATATAAATGTGGCCCAAACCTAGCCCTCTGATACCAATTTGATGCAGTGGTAAGGCCGGTGCGGGGTGGACTCTCTAAATGCACACCTACATGCAATGCGGTGTAATGCGAGTGTAAAGTGGTTCGCTCAAAATTGCATCAAACAATTAATTAATATAAGAATAGTAGCAGAGACATGTGCAGTCACAATTAAATAATTAAGGAGAGCAAACTATTAATTTTGCAAACGTTAGAGGCGCCATTAAATTAAGCATGCGCAGAAGGAGCCCTGCAAGTCAAATGACGAATAATACAAATAGCGATAAAACAGACAACCACTACACAATACAAGTGCCAAATAAACAACAATAAAGAAAAAGAAATATACCACAATTTACGCGTGCAGACGGCGGTAATAGCGGGTTTAGAGGGCATTCGTGGTTGTTGCAGGTTTGGGGTCGGCTGTTTGGGGTGGCTCCACGACAGTGGGGTTAAGTGAATTAACGTAGTAGAGGAGATGGAGAATGAGAATGGGGAGAAAGGGGTTCACAGTGAAGGAGGAATCCACGGTGGGTTAGCTAGCAGGTAGGGGAGGAGACGAATGAAGAAACTAGATGGGGTGGAGTAGAGGCCAACAGACTGGAGTTGAATTCAGGAAGGGTTGGCGTGGAGGCTGGCGGACGGGAGCAGGGTTTTGGAGAGGGCTCGAGACAGAGGAAGGTGGAGGAGGGTGGGATCTAGGTTTTCTGACGGTGGAGGAGGTAGGCGGGTTGTGGTCGCTGGCGTCACGCCAACGATAGGAACGGAAGTAGGTGACGGAACTGGGTAGGCGCAGGGAAGAGGGAGGCGGGAAGGGGAGAAAGACTCACTGTGGATGTCCGGCGGAGGTAGTCGTCCCGGCGTTGCACTGGGAAAAGGCGGAAGGCGTCGCACCTTCTATGACCGACGGTTTCAGGAATTTTCCCAAAACTCACGATCCCGATCCTGAACCGCCTGCATATACTTATAAACCTAAAATAAAATCACCCACTAATTGTAACAGTGTAACAAGAAATAAAACCACCCGATCAGACGACTAGGATTGTTTGGGCCGATCGGGGGCTACATACAACTCAAAAATATAAAAGTAATATATGGATTCGACTCGGATCGGTCATCCGAACGTAACCACGGACTCTGATCGTCCATCCGGGCAACGGGTCACCTCCTCCTGCGGGAAGTCGATCGTGGTGCGCCGTCAGAGTGTGTGCCGTAAGGTTGTGAGCTGATAATGAGTGTGTGCTGTGAGGCTGTCCATTGAGCGTGTGCTATCACTGTTGTGCCTGTGAGTTTCTAACTGTTGATGATGAGTGTGTTCACTGAGTGTGGTGTGAATGTTTAGATGTGCTATGCTGCTGTATATGTGTGTGCTATGAGTTTCTATTTGTTATATGCATGTCTTCAATGTGTTTCTGCTGTGAATGTGTAGATGTGCTGTGTTCAATGAGTGTATGATTTGAGTCTGTGATTGTCTCATTGAGTGTGCTTGTGAGTGTGCTCTTGACATCCTATGTTCTGTGACTTCGGATTAAGTCTCAATTTCCATCTTGAAAAAGAATATATTGTTTTTATCATCGTATAATGACTTTTATTTTCTACTACTTATGCTCGCTTTTATTTTATGCCTATGATTTTTAGCACTTATTATTTTATTTTGTTTTTTTCTTCACAATTTTCATATTATGAATTTATGGTCTCATGGAGAACTTAAGTATTTGCTTCCAGAATTTATGAATACGAACATATTGAATGTGAAATCAATAAAGCATGTCTGATAGCAACTTTAATCAAATTTGAATTTTGCTTATGGAATGACGCCACAACTCCTGTACGACAGTCAACCAGTGTAAGACTGATAAACTGTAAGGCTGTGAGAGTTTATGATGTATTTAGTTTGGTATATGGCAAGTGGTAACCTAAATATTCTGAAATAATTATTTATTATTATGTTTATATAAAATCTGTATTTTTCATTCAATTTTTGGCATCAAATTTTAAATTTCAAAGCGTGTACTTTGATCCAGAGCCATTTTTTAACAACAAAAGTAGATTGTGAGTGGTTTTTGACATCGAGTTGGCTCGAAAAAGGATCAAACTCGCTTGAAAAAGGATCAAACTCGAACCGATTCCATGCTGTTTTTTAATTTGAGCTTCATGTCGGAAGAGCTCTAAATACCGAGCATCCAAATAGAAAATTGTGGTAATGCCTTCACAAATTAATATATAGTTTTTTTTGCTTCTTCCAGATTAAAGATCGGGAATTATTTCCAGCATGTTCTCAATCCAGAGGCTTCTTCTGCAGCTGAGGTCATTGGAACTGAATACAAAACAATGCTAAAGCCAGCACTCGGCGCTCTTACTGAGGAGGCAAAGAAATCCAAGGTTTTGAAAGTAGAGGAGCTAATAAATATGCAAAAACAATCACATGAGAACGATATGATGCTTGATGGAAAGAGAGCTCACTGCACAAGTATTCAAACTAAATTTAATGAGGTCGGTCCTGTTTCTTTGTTTGTTTCTTTATGCAACGTAGCTATATTCAGGGTGATAATATGAGATTCTTCTATTGGATTATGGCTACTCGTTATTGATTGTAGCTTCAAAATTGATTCCTTTTCTGATCTTATCAAATTTGGAAAGATATAATTTGACTGAATCTATATTTCATGTAACTACTCAGAGTAGAGAGAATGCAAGTTCTCCGTCCATTCAACCAAATAAAATTGGATTTATGCAACAACTGAAAAAAAAAACAAGTATAAAAGTAATAAAATCGCTCCAAATAATATGATTGAAGTAAGGTAGGAGAATGAAAGTAAACAAAATAAGAAATATACACAATTATTCCTTGCTAAGCATGGAATATGTAAACCATGATGAAGATATCCGTGGGAGAGAGAAAGAGACATTATTGCAGGGCATTATCATAGTACCTGTTTTTCCTCTCTGCTCCACTCTCTTTTATAACAATGTTTCGACTTGGCTCGAACCAAAAATGTGCTGTTTATGAATTCAGTTTGTAACCCCATACACACCCAACGACATGACAAAGTTACACGTCAACCTTATGGTACTCATAGATCACAATGATCGATGAATGAAGAGAATGTTTGCAATATCACAATGTGTTTTGGCACAGTTTTTTGATGCATTGATTGCGCTGGATCTGTCGCCTCCCTAAATCACCCTTGCTCCACTGATTGCCTTCCCCACATATCCACATGATTATGCCCCTTTTCTCTACTACTTCCATTCCCCACAACCCATCATCACTCTCTTTGGCCTATATCTTTACAAATTACATTCACAACTTCTCACGGAGCCGCCTACCAATAAATGCTCCACCACCATCTTCCCTACTTTTAGATTCGCAACAACACAACTCCCAGATTCCATTGACACCACACACACTTCCAACTTCTCTCAACTCACAGGCTTCGTTTGTTTCGGCTGTTGCTGATCAAAAAGGAGCGGCTAGAGATGAAGTTTGAAAAAGGAGTTGTTTTTGGAAAATGAAGTTTGCAGTAAAATATGTTTCTGCAAAATGGAGTTTGCAGAGCTGTTCGAAAAGTAGTACAAAAAATTATTTGGTAAAAACAGAGTTCTGTTAATTTTTTTAAAAAATGCATATTCATGAACTATTATGATGAGATTATTTGCTACGAAGCATGAATACTTAAAAATGCTCCATGTATCGGCTTTCACGCTTATCGGATACGGGAAACGCTCGGAAACGCGTTTTTGAAACTCTGGGAAATGTTTTTTTAAATATTAAAAAAAATGGAATCGCGTATCGTGATACGCGGGATACGCGATTCCCGTGGAATAGTCTCGCAGATTCCCGAGAAAGAGTCCCACCTACTCTAAGAAAACTGCTCACACCACGACACCCAACCAAGTTCACATCTTACCACACCACAGCTTCAGAAGCACACTAACCCCCAACCAAAAGCATTCATCTACTCACGGCAGCTTCAACTCCCATTATGTCATCCCATCGCGGGATTCATCAAAATTGTTGATGCCACAACCTATCGACACTTATCGTACATTCTTCATTAAAATTGTGTCGTCCACGACACAACTGCATCCTGTCCATATCATTCCTCCCTCTTGGGCACCATATGGTCAATCGATGACCATTGCAATTGATTTTTGTCATTTACTTGCTTCGAGATATGGATAAACTCGATCGACTCACTACAACAATTGACGATTCTTGACCACTCGTCACCACCATTCTTTACATACTCGCTCTGGGACGGGACATGTCTTTCAACGGTTGGTAGCCGTAAGGGGCTTTAGCCCCAAGACCTACCTCCCTGCAAATCAATGCCAAGTTTTGCATGGGGATTCACTCAATCTGGTGAGCAGGCGAGGAGATGTTTTGTAGCAACGCGTGATTTCAGGAGTCATTTATGTAAAAGGAATATTTTTAATATTATTACTTTCCACAATTATTATACTATGAGGTGTCATTATCAGGAAGTTTATTATATGCTTTTAATGTAATTAGTTAAGAAGTTTCGATTCATTAATTAGTGCCCCAAAGATTTTTATAAGGGGTATTTCTGTTAGTGTTCGTGCATCTTGGAGGTCAATAGTCTTTTGAGTCTCTTTTAGATGAAATCGTGTTATGACCTTACTAGGAGAAGAAGAGAGAGTAGGAAGAAGGCTAGAGGATTAGGGTTTAGGAGAGGAAGAAGAGAGAGGATACCTGTAATAATCTTCTTGTCCACCAAGGAGGAGGGGTTGGGTATTTATGCTCCCACCCAACCCCTAGGGCCGGCCGACCCCATTGGGGCTGAACCCATGTGGTTCAGCCCCCATTCTGCTTTATTGTTGGGTTCGGGCTGAACCGAATGGTTCAGCCCGGTTTTCATTCTCCGTCTCCTTCGGCCTTCGTGCGTATTTAAATCCACGGAAACGTAGATCGTCCGGGGGCATAACATTCCCCTCCCCATCAAGAAGCACCTTGTCCTCAAGGTGAAAATCAGGATAGCGCTCCCGGAACTCCAAGTGGTCAACCCACGAATTGTGCTTCTCTGGCATCTGCTTCCATTTGACAAGGATCGTTGGCCGGTACTCAGTGCCGTGTTTTTTCCACTTGGTCATGAGAACTTCTTCAGGTAAGGGACTCAATTCGCCGCTGCTGGTAGCCTCAGGTAAGATAGGAGTGACGGAAACAGCATTCCCAAGCTTCTTTTTGAGTACTGATACATGAAAAGTAGGGTGAATGCGGGACCCCTCCGGAAGCGCCAAAGTATAGGTGACGGGTCCTACCCGCCGAATGATCCTGTACGGCCCGTAGTAGCGTGGGGCCAGTTTCTGATTGGCCCGACGGGCGACTGAGAGCTGACGATATGGTTGGAGCTTGAGAAACACCTCGTCACCTACCGCAAATTCCCGTTCCGTACGGTGCTTGTCGTCTTGGACCTTCATGCGGTCTTGGGCCGCCCGTAAATTGTCGCGGAGAATAGCCAAGGTCCGATCCCGATCTTGGAGAGCCCGATCTACCACCGGCAGGGCAGTGCCGGCCGGTTCATAGGAGCACAATGTGGGTGGCGGACGCCCGTACACCGCCTCGAACGGAGTGAGCCTGCTGGCCGTGTGATAGGAGGTGTTGTAGCAATACTCGGCCCAATGTAGCCACCTGGTCCACGTGCGGGGTTCATCCATGACAAAGCACCGTAAGTAGGTCTCTACTCCTCTGTTGAGCACCTCCGTCTACCCGTCGGTTTGGGGGTGATTGGCCGTGCTCATGCGTAGTGTGGTACCCTGAAGCCGAAAAAGCTCCGTCCAAAAATGGCTGACAAAAACCGGGTCCCTATCAGAGATGATGGCCCGAGGAATCCCGTGGAGTCGAACTATCTCTTTGGCGAAGAGTTCAGCCACTGTTTCCCCGGAATATGGGTGGCTCAAAGCAAGGAAGTGGCCGTACTTGGACAGCTTATCGACCACGACTAGAATGACCGACTTGCCCTGTGATTTGGGAAGGCCCTCGATGAAGTCCATGGAGACGGTGTCCCAAATCTGGTGTGGGATCTCTAACGGAGTAAGAAGACCCGCTGGGGAGATCGTCTCATACTTTTGTCGCTGGCAGACATCGCATTCCCTCACGAACTGCTGAATGTCCTGCTGCATCCCCTTCCAAAAGACGTTGGCCTTGACCCGCTGTAAGGTTCGATGGATGCCGGCATGACCACCGGTCGGTGAAGCGTGAAACTCCCGAATCATAGTAGTACGCCAAGGGGACGTGGACGGTAGAACGAGCCGACCCTGGTAGTAGAGCCGTGTGCCAAGTAAGTGATAGCCATCCGCTGTGCCGCGGCCCTGCTGCAGTGCTTCAACAATGGCGCGGAGAACTGGGTCCTGGAGAACCTTCGCCTGTATGTCGTCTAAGGAGGCAATCACCGGCCCAGAGATGTGAGTAAGGGAGCTTTCCGGTATCCGAGACAACGCATCGGCCGCCATATTCTCCTTGCCATTCTTGTAGACAATCTCATAATCATACCCCAGAAGCTTCGTCAGCCACTTCTGCTGCAGCGGGCAGGCCAACCGTTGCTCAAGGAAATGCTTCAGACTCTAGTGGTCTGTACGAACCTGAAAATGTCGCCCCAAAAGATAGGGCCGCCATAAAGCGACCGCGTGAAGTATGACGAGCATCTCCTTCTCGTACGTAGAGAGCCCCAAGGTCCTGGGGGGGAGAGCTTTGCTGAAATAAGCAAGTGGCCGACCCTCCTGCATGAGGACCGCGCCGATGCCGACGCCAGATGCGTCCGTCTCCACTACAAAGTCCTTGGAGAAATCCGGAAGTGCTAGCACGGGGGTGGTGGTCATGGCCCTTTTGAGGCCATTGAATGCGTCATCGGCCTCCGCATGCCATCAGAAGTAATCCTTCTGCAGCAACTGGGTGAGTGGCCGTGCTATCTTCCCGTAGTCCTTCACGAACCGACGATAGTAGCCGGTCAGCCCAAGAAAGCCTCGTAGGGCCCGGATCGTCGTGGGTTGCGGCCAAGTTACCATGCTTTCAATCTTCCTCGGGTCGGCCCGGACCCCTTGAGCGGAGACCAAATGTCCCAAGTATTCGACCTCCGCCTGCCCAAAAGAGCATTTGGATCGCTTGACATACAGCTGGTGCTCCCGCAAAATGTGAAACACATGCCGAACGTGCTCCAGATGCTCCTCCCAGCTCCTGCTATAGATCAAAATATCATCAAAGAAAACTAGCACGTACCGACGAAGCAGTGGTCGAAAAATCTCGTTCATGACGGCTTGGAAGGTAGATGGGGCGTTGGCCAACCCTAACGGCATCACCAGAAACTCATAGTGACCGTCGTGAGTTCGGAACGCCGTCTTGTGGATGTCTTCGTCCCGCATGCGTATCTGATGGTAGCCGGATCGGAGATCCAGCTTGGTGAAGAGGCTTGCCCCATGCAGCTCGTCTAGCAGCTCCTCGATCATCAGAATAGGAAACTTGTCTTTAATGGTCGAGTGATTCAGTCCCCTGTAATCGACACAAAACCGCCAGGAGCCATCATTCTTCTTGACCAAGATGATCGGAGAGGAGAACGTGCTGGTACTGGGTCGGCTGATGCCGGCGGCCATCATCTCACGTACGCTGCGTTCTATCTCCGTCTTCTGAATGTGGGGGTACCGGTATGGACGAATATTCGTCGGGTCTGCTCCGGCCTTCAGCTGAATCTGATGATCTCTGAACCGTGCGGGTGGTAAAGAATGTGGTGTCTGGAAGATGTCATCAAACTGAACCAATAAATCCTGCAGTTGCTCTGGTTTTGTCGTCGGCCCAAGAGCCTCTATCCCCCACAGCAGGGCCATCATACTACCCTCTTCCTCCATCCTTTGCGGGCTCGTGAGGGATATCTCCTTGAGCGGAGACGACCGTATCCCCTGTAGGCAATGCTCTGTCCCCAGTGCGAGAACTCCAACGTCATCTTCTCCCAATCAGTGGTTACCCGCTTGAGCTGGCGGAGCCACTGCACGCCCAACACCATGCCCGACCCCCTAATCGGGAGCAGGTAGACATCCGTCCGACACACATAGCCCTGTAGTCGCAGCTCCACCCCTTTCAGGACCCCTTCGCACCTCAACTTGCTGCCGCCGACGACATGTCCCGCCTTCTGGGCTGCTGCGGGAGTGATAAAATTATGGGTACTCCCGCTATCTATCAGAATAGTCATCCGCTCGTGCCCCAACTTCCCAGCAATCCGTAACGTAAGAGGGGCTGAAATCCCTTCCATGGCCTGGATGGACACCCCAAACTCCGCAAGGTCCAACCCATCCACCTCATCACAGGTAATGAGCTCCTCCTCGTCATCCTCCTCCCTCAGCATGAATACTTGCACCTTTTGGCATCGGTGTCCCGGTGTATACTTTTCGTCGCAGGTGAAGCATAGCCCTTTGTCCTTCCTAGCCTGCAACTCAGGCCACGTCAGGCGTGTCACTGTTGGCCGTCCGGCCTGCGGCTGCTCACGCCGCCCTGCTACTGGTGCTGCTGGTGCTGCGGGAGTGCGTGTTCCCCCTCGATTTCGCTGGCGGTTGAACCGCTCCTCCTGTATCCTGGCTAGACTGATGGCTTGACTCAGACTGTACGACATGTAGGCATGGACCTCATCCCTCAGGTGATCCTTCAGCCCTGAAATGAAACAACTGAGGAGGGTCTTTTCTCCCCAATTGACCCGATTTGCCAGCCGCTCAAACTCCGTGCGATATTCCGTCACTGTCCCCTTCTGTCGGAGTTTCTGCAAGGTGGCCTCCACGTCCTCGTATTCCAAGGGCCCGAAGCGGGCCGTGAATCCCTCTACAAAGTGCGCCCACGGCGCGTACCCATAGCTTCGAACGAACCATTGTGCCCACTGGTACGCGTCGCCCTCCAAGTGAAACGACGCCAACTGCACCCATTGCTCATTGGGGATCTCTTGGTATGTGAAGAACAACTCGGCCTTTTGTACCCATTCCAGCGCGTCACTACCCCGAAATGTCGGAAAATTCATCCTCGTACGTTTCGGTTGCATGGCAGCCCGCTGGTTCGCTCCTCCATTCCTGTCATTCCCTGGCTCTAGCCCTGCTGGCCTGAATTGTTCCGCCACTGGATTCGGCCTACCATAGTAGTCTTGATAATGTTCCCCACCGTATCCCCCTCCCATAAGAGGGCCCTCCTCGTCGTCAAAAACGTGTCTGGGAGGATATCCCCGCCATTGTTCGCCATGCCCCATCCTCGCCGGAGTCCCTAGTGCCGGCGGCCTGGGGAGGATTCCATTTCCGACGCCACTTGACCCCCCCATGTGCAGCGGCGGCCTCCAACTATGCTCCTGATGTCCAAAAGGGCGGCCGGCAGCCACCCCGGCGACTCCACCGCCAGCGGCCACCCCTCCCGGGCCGGTCCACCCCCCGACGACCTGCTGGTGGGGGTTTGGTCCCGATCCGACTCACGGCCTGGCCGCAGGGACGCCCGCGCCTGGGCTTCGCGGGAATGGCACCGTCGGCCCTGTAGGGCTCGGCTGAGCCGACGACCCACTGTGGCCGGCCGTCCAGCCTGTTTCCGGGTTGGGGCCGCCGTAGGGCATCATTCCCGACCCTCCCGTGGTGCCTCCGGTGGGAGACGGTGCCGCATGTGACGATTCCCCCTGTTCCGCCGTTTTCCCCTTTAGGGTTTGCGTTAACAGCGCATTCAATTCATCCAAGCGTCCTTCCATGCGTTCTTCTAGATTTTTCGTGGAGGTTTTGACTTGTTCTTCGATCCCGACCACTGAATCCGCCAAGGCGACGTAGTTTTCTTCGATGGTGGCTAAGCGTGCCATCTCCGCCTCCGTGAGTGTCACCATTGTCGCAGGACGATGCTCTGATACCAAATGTTATGACCTAACTAGGAGAAGAAGAGAGAGTAGGAAGATGGCTAGAGGATTAGGGTTTAGGAGAGGAAGAAGAGAGAGGATACCTGGAATAATCTTCTTGTCCACCAAGCAGGTGGGGTTGGGTATTTATGCTCCCACCCAACCCCTAGGGCCGGCCGGCCCCATTGGGGCTGAACCCATGTGGTTCAGCCCCCATTCTGCTTTATTGTTGGGTTCGGGCTGAACCGGATGGTTCAGTCCGGTTTTCATTCTCCGTCTTCTTCGGCCTTCGCGCGTATTTAAATCCACGGAAACGTAGATCGTCCGGGGGCATAACAAATCGACTAGGGGTTAGGCGATGGTTTATATGTTCGTTCTTGTTTTTGTGCCATCAATGGTGATCTTCTCCATCTTCCTCTTCTCTACCCTCATTTTTCTCTTTCAATAGGCCATTGTCTTTGTAACCCATTCAAGGGATGAATAAAATGTTCAATTTTTTTACTATCTATCATTCTAACATAAAGTACTAAAATGGAATGTAAATCCGTAAGATTATACAAGGGGATGAAATCCCATAGAACCTCAGGTCAAATAATTTATTCATTAGTTTCTAGTTTTCACTACCCTAACCACTATTTATTATAACAATTAAAATGTTACTCGCCAGTCCAAATTGTTGAAACTCAAGCTAAAGATGACCTCTGGACTAAATTGCTCACAGCTGGATTTATACAGCGCAGTAATTTTCTTTGCCTAGAGTCATTGATGTTAATTGTGTGGAGCTTCAAAGTGCTAATTATTGGATCATCTTCCCCCATGATGCATTTCTTTCGCAACCACACATATTTAGAGTTTATCTCTTAATCACCCCCTCCTCTCAATTGTTGCTCCCCAAGGCATCAGAGCTATTAGAGCTTGCACGTTCTCGTGTATTTCTCTATTTTGATTTTTTCTTTGATTAAAATATGGCATGGTCCACTTACACAACCAATTTTAAAAAAACCCAGGTGTTTGAGCCTACAAATTACACATGAGGCTGCCTTTTCACGAATAACTAATTGGTTTTAGGTCATATGCATAGTTTTTAATGCATATGATGATACAACTCGTGGATCGCGAACAAGCCGACATTTATCAGAGCCTGCACGAGTCTATTTACGTAGTAGGAAGAGTTGGGATCGTTGTATAGATGATCCGAGCCTTGAGTTTTGTTCATAACTGTTAGAGAATATTAAGAAAAGTTGACGTAAAAGCCCATTAATATGACCTATTTAGGAGTCTAGTTTAGTCTCACATCTTTTGTATAGTTGTCTTTCTCTTTCTTCTCTCCTATATATTTGTACTCATACTTGTATTTTACTATTCAAGAAGGATATACAAGATTTGGCTCTCTTCTACATGATATCAGAGGGAAATATCCGGCCTACGTTTTTATAACCGCCCACTACCTTCTGGTCTGCCAGGCGGTCTCTGCTTTCCTTAACCGCACATTGTCTGCGGTCTCTGCTTCCCTTAACCGCACCCTGTCCGCGGTCTCTTCATTTCTACCCGCCTCTTTCCTTTTCTCCCGTGGATCCACCTTCCCCCCTTTTATAACTGTTGGAGCATGAGGAGACCGGGCGGTTTATATCTAGCCGCAACGGTCTGTTTCTCTCAGCGGTCTGGAGGTTTGGCTCAGCGGTCTGGTGGTGGATCTCAGCTTGCGGTTAGGAGCAGCAGTGGCGGTCTGAGGGTTAGTTGCAGCAGCGGCTTGGTGGTTAACCGCAGCAGCAGTCTGGCAATTAGCCACAACAACGGTTTGGTGATTAACCGCAACAACGGTCTGGCTATTAGCCTAGCAGCGATCTGGTGATTAACTGCAACAACGGTCTGGCCAGTAGCCGCAGCAGCGGTCTGAAGATTTGTCGCAGCAGCGGTCTGGATGTTAGCCGCAGCGGTCTGGAGGTTGCCGCAGCTGGTCTGGAGACAGCTGCAGTAACGGAATGGGTGTTAACCACTACGGTCTGGAGGTAGCCGCAACTGGTCTGGAGAGAGCCGCAGCAGTGGACTGGGTGATAGCCGCAGCGGTCTGGATGTAGCCGCAATTGTCTGGAGATAGCTGTTGCTGCGGTCTTGGTGTTAGCCACCGCAAGAGTTCTGGGGATGCTGTTTATATTTTGTATAGTCTAACGGTTTGACTGTGTCAAACCGCCCAACCCGCGCGACTTGTATTTAGTCCCACATCGCTTGTTGTTTTCTCTCATCTCCCCCATTTTCTATAAATAAGGGGTCATACCTATGTAATTATTATCTTTTTGGAGCAATAAAATTTTCCTTTATTTAGCTCTTTTTCACATGGTATCAGAGCGAATCGATCCTTTGCTCCTGTTCGCGCGACTTCTTTTCTGTTCGCGTGGTTTCCCTCCCTGTCCTCCCTTGTTGTTTTTGTTTGCGCAGCTTCCGTTCCAGTCGCGCGGTTTCCCTCCCTGCCCACCCTTGCTGGTTCTGTTCGCGCGGCTTCTGCTCTAGTCGCGCGATTTGCTTTGCGGCTTGTGTTCACGCGGATTGTTTGCTCTACCCGTGCGGTTTCTCCCTGGTTTCTATGGACACTCCTGCTCTATCTTCTTCTTCTACTATCTCTGCCCCTTCTCCTTCTACTTCTTCGTTCTTTACTTCTGGTAATCTGAGAACTGCTTTGAAGCTTACAGGTCCCAATTACCCTGACAGGAGTGTGTCCTTCATTTTTCTATTGCGTTCTCAGTGCAAGCGTCATCATTCGACTGATGATCCCCCTCCTTCTGGCTCTGTTGATTTTGATGATTGAGATGCTTCTGATGCCTTAGTGCGTATTTGGTTGGTCAATAGTTTGTTTGATGAGTGCATTCCAGTTATTCATCATGATTCGTTGGTCAAGGCTGTCTGGAATCATCTTGTCGTTTTATATTCTAAGGGAGCCCAAACTTCGCGCATTTATACTCTGTATGATGATCTCTTTGCTCGACCAGTCATGACTCCTGCTTCTGTCTATCAGGAGGTTCAGTCTCTTAGTGTTGAACTTCTTCAGCATAGACCTTTTTGCTGCTGATCTAACTGAGCAACACAAGCATTTTCAGGAGCTTCTTGTTTTTTGCTATCTTCTTCGTCTACCGGACTCTTATGATATTATCCGTCAGCAAATTCTTGGAGAGACGAATACTCCTACTTTGAATGCTACTACTGCCAGAATTTCTGTTGTTACTACTCTTCTACAACGTCCGTTGCTTTCGTCTCCTCTCCTGATCTTGTTGCTCATCCTGCTCGTCATGACCTCTCTGGTGGCCGTGGAGGCCGTACTGGTGGCCGTGGTGGTGTCTGTGGTTATTCCAAGCATCTCTGTTCTCATTGTGACCAACTTGGTCACTTGGTTGATCGATGTTGGACCAAACATCCTCATCTTCGTCCAACATCGGCTGATTGCTCAAAGCAGTATACTTCTTCTCTAGCTAGTTTTGGTGCTGCTCAGTTGGCTACGACGGGTAGGTGGCTCGTTGATTCTGGTGCTACTAATCATATGACAAGCAATGCTCACCTTTTCTCTTATCTTGACAAGATCAACTGGTTACCTCCGGTCCTTATTGTGGATGGTTCTCTGTCTCCGGTTTGTGGTTCTGGCACCATGTACGTTACTCACTATCTTCAGCTGCATGACACTCTTTATGTCCCGAATTTTTCGTGCAACCTTCTTTCTGTTACAGCTCTTTGCATACAGTTGAATTGTGAAACTATTTTTACCGCCTCTATTTGTGCTTTTCAGATTCCTCATTTCAAGGAGATGATTACTACTAGAACTGAGAATGGCGGCTTGTTATATCTTGATACTGCTTCTGCATTTTCTGCATTTTCTTCTCTTCTTTAGTGACATCTTCGCCTTGGGCATCCTCTTTCTCGGATTCTTTATCAGCTTCTGCCTGATCTTTCTCGCGACGACCCTTCTCTTGTTTGTGAAGCTTGTCAGTTTGGCAAGCATCACCAGTTTACATTTCCTGCTGAGCATGGTCGCAGTTCTTCTCGTCCCTTTGACCTGGTTCATTCAGATATTTGAGGTTCTGCTCCCCTTCAAACTGTTGGTCGGGGTAGTTTTTATTTTGTTACATTCATAGATGTTTTTTCTCGCTGTACATGGTTGTATTTGTTACGAGACCGCTCTGAGATTTTTTCAATTTTTTTCTGCATTTTATAATGAAATTCGTATACAATTTGATACTTATATTAAAACTCTTCGCACTGATAATGTTAAAGAATACCTTAGTCATCAGTTTACATCGTTTTGTTTTGATCATGACATTGTCCATCAAACTATTTGTCCTTATACTTCACAGTAGAATGAAGTTGTTGAGCGTAAAAATCGTCATCTTCAGGATGTGGCTCGTAGTCTTCTTACTCATATGCATGTTCCCCAGTCTTATTGGGGTCATGCGGTTCTTCTTGCCTGTTTTCTTATTAATCGAGTTCCGTCTTTGGTTCTCAATGACAAGACTCTGTTTTCTATTCTCTGTCTTGATGGGACACTGTTTTCGTTACCTCCCTGTGTCTTTGAATGCACTGTGTTTGTCCATTCTCCTGCTTCGGGACGTGACAAACTTTCTCCTCGTTCGATCAAGTGTGTCTTTTTGGGCTATTGTCCAACACAGAATGGATATCGGTGTTTTGATCATATTCTTCAGAGACATTATGTTTCGGTGGATGTTACTTTTTTTGAGGATGCTCCATTATTTTCTTCTCCCTCTCCTCTTCCTGCTTCTGATGATTCTTCTTATGTTCCAAATGTCTCGGCACATCTTCTTGAGCATGTTCTTCTTTCTCCTCCTCCTACTGATTCTTTTACTGTCCCTGATTCTTCTCCCGAGCCACTGCCACCAGCTCCCATGCCAGTAGTCTCTTCTTTGGATGAGGCTGATGCAGTAGACAGGACAGATCTGGATCTTCTAATCGCTCTTCGGAAAGGTGTTCGCTCCTATACTTAATATCCTATTCAGGCTATGGTCTCTTATGCTCAACTATCTCCTTTGTCTAGGATTTTTGCTCTTGCCCTCTCGACAAATATGGTTACATCCTCGTATCAAGATGCTCTTGCTATTCCTCATTGGAAGGCTGCAATGGATGAAGAAATGCACACTCTTACTCAACGGGGTACTTGGACTCTTGTTCCTACTTCTCCAGGAGCTGATGTGGTTGACTGTCGCGGAGTCTTTGTCATTAAGTTTCTTCCTGATGGTTCTATTGATTGTTACAAGGCTCGGCTTGTTGCCAAAGATTTTACGCAGACCTATGGTGTGGATTTCTTTGATATCTTCTCTCATGTAGCTAGGATTACTACAGTCTGTGTTCTCCTTTCGGTGGCTGTCAACAGAGACTAGGAAATGTCTCAGTTGGATGTAAAGAATGTCTTTCTTTATGTCTATTTGCAGGAAATTGTCTATATGGAGCTACATTCTGGGTATGTTGCTCAGGAGGAGTCTCAGGTCTGTAAACTGCAAAAGACGATCTATGGTATTAAGCAGAGTCCAAGGGCCTGGTTTGACAAGTTCAACGAAGTTATTTCTGTGGTTGGGTTTACTCGAAGTGCTGCAGATCACTCATTATTCATTCGCAAAACATCGACTGATCTTGTTATTCTTGCATTTTATGTGGATGATATTCTGCTTACAGGAGATCATAGAGGTGTGAATATGACAAAAAGCTTCTTCTTCAGCATTTTGTTACTAAAGATATGAGCTCTCTAAAATATTTCTTATGAATTGAAATATTCAGGACATCAGGGTCTATTATTCTATCACAGCGGAAGTATGATTTGGATCTTTTAAAAGAGACAGGTCTTCTTGGGGCTAAGCCTGCACGGTCTCCGATATCTGTTGGAGATGACAAATGGTGGAGTAAGGACTCACCTCTTCTTGAAGATGTCATCAGGTACAGACGGTTTGTAGGGAAACTCATTTATCTGACAGTCACAATACCAGATATTTATTATGCAGTGGGAAGAGTGAGTCAGTTTATGCAAGCTCCTAATGAGTGTCATCTTCAATCGACAATGAAGATTCTAGAGTATGCGCAAGGAGCTCTAGGAAAAGGACTTCTGTTTCAGAAAAAGGAGATATTTGAAGGTTGAGGCATACTCTAATGCTAGCTATACAGATGATAAGGAAGACAAGAAGTATACGTCAGGGTTCTGTACTTTTGTTCGAGGAAATGTGGTCAGCTGAAAGAGCAAGAAACAAGCTGTTGTCTGCAGGTCAAGTGCAGAAGCCGAGTATATAAGCATGACTCTGATTACTTGCGAACTGAAGTGCTTACATACACTTATGCTTGATTTTGGAGAGATTTATGATCATCCTCTGCCGATGTTCTGTGATAATAAGTCAGCCATATATATTTCGAGGAATCATGTCTTTCATGAAAGGACTAAGCATATCGAGTTTCATTGCCACTTCATTAAAGATGAGATTTTAAATAATCATATCTGCACTCCGTTTGTTACCTCAGAGAGAGAGTTGGTTGATTTCTTCACCAAAGCAGTTACTCCTTTTGGGGAGGTTTGCAACAAGCTGGGCATGGTAAATATATATGCTCCAGCTTGAGGGTGAGTGTTGGAGCATGAGGAGACCAGACAGTTTATATCTAGCCGCAACGGTCTGTTTCTCTCAGCGGTCTGGCGGTTTGGCTCAGCGGTCTGGTGGTGGATCTCAGCTAGCGGTCAGGAACATCAATGGCGGTTTGAGGGTTAGTCGCAGCAGCGGCCTGGTGGTTAACCGCAGCAGTAGTCTGACAATTAGCCGCAGCAGCGGTCTGGTGATTAATCACAACAACGGTCTGGCTATTAGCCTAACAACGATCTGGTGATTAACCGCAACAACGGTCTGGCTATTAGCCGCAACAGCGATCTGAAGATTTGCCGCAGCAGCGGTCTGTATGTTAGCCACAACGGTCTGGAGGTAGCCGCAGCTGGTCTGGAGACAGCCACAACAACGGACTGAGTGTTAGCCGCAACGGTCTGGAGGTAGCCGCAGATGGTCTGGAGAGAGTCACAACAGTGGACTGGGTGATAGCCGCAACGGTCTGGATGTAGCCGCATCGGTCTGGAGAAAACCGCAGCTGCGGTCTTGGTGTTAGCCGCCGTAAGAGTTCTGGGGATGCTGTTTATATTTTGTATAGTCTGGCGGTTTGGCTGTGTCAAACCCCCCCAGCCTGCGCGGCTTGTATTTAGTCACACATCGCTTGTTGTATTCTCTTATTTCCTCCGTTTTCTATAAATAATGGAGCATGCCTATGTAATTATTATCTTTTTGGAACTATAAAATTTTTCTTTATTTAGCTCTTTTTCACAATAACCTCTCAAGTTTGCTCCGTGGGCCCCCCTCTCTTTCTCTCCCTTACCGTGCGGTCTTCTCCTCTTGTCGGCTTAATCTTGTCGTGCGATCTGACCGCGGGTTGCGTCTCCTTGCCACTGCGGATTGCTCTCTTTTCGCTGGGGTTTGCCTTATTGACGACTTACCCCGGTCTCTCCCTTGTCGCTGCGGTCTTCTCTCCCTAACCACGCGATCTCCTTATTACTTTAGCCTTCTTCCTTGATAGCGCGGCCTGATCTTAGATCGTTGCGATCTGTTCATTGGCCTCTCTTGTGTCGGGTAATGCTCTTGTTTATCCACTGCTTCTGATCGCGGGTTCTAGCCGTTGCACCTGTCCGTTGTTTCTAGCCGCTGCTCCTGTCCGCTGCTTCTTGTCGCCGCGTTTGTCCGCTGCCTCTAGTTGCCGCGTTTGTCCGCTGCTTCTGTTCGTCCGGCCTCTGCTTGCCGCTGCGGGTTCTCTACTCACAGTCTGCGGTATTCCAACCTAGTCGCTGAGTATATGTCTGTGCTGCCTCTTTGCAACTTGTGTGCTAAGGCGCATGCGTGCTCCTAACCGCTACAACCCACTCTAACCGCCGTAGGCTCTGTTTCTTAGTCGTGGCCTCTCTTGCCGCTGGTGTGTTGTCGCCGTGACCGCTACGGGTTCTTATACCAGCTCGTGTGCTAAGTCACCGTGACCTTTGTGGGCTTTGTCTCTTAGTTGCGACAGCCCACTCTAATCGTTGCGGGCTCATGGCTTCCGAGGATTCTAATGTCACCTCCGCTCTGCCTGCTCGTGTTGCGGCTCTAGTTCCCGAGCTTCGTGATGAACTTCGAATTACTACTATCTCCCTCAGTGGGAAGCGGAATTTTGAGGAATGGGTGCACTCAGTTTGTCGAGTATTGCGGATGAAATGACTTCTTCATCACTTGACTCGGGTCACTCCTACCGCCCCCACCGATGAGTGGCTTCGGGATGATGGCCGGGTCCAGTCATGTCTGCTCAACTCCATGGACACTGAGCCATATTGGATGACCATGTATCATGACACGACGAAGGCCATGTATCACGACACGACGAAGACCATGTATCATGACACGGCGAAGACCATGCGGGAGAAGCTCCATTCTTTTTACTCAGGGCAGAATGGTCTTCAACACTTGTTCGACATCATCTCGGATCTTCAAAACCTTGATCTCGGGGCTCCCGGTGATATGATCTACTTTGTTGCTAAAGCCAAGACCCTGGTTGAGGTCTGGATCCAGCATCAACCTCCTACTACAGATCTGACTACTTAACGGGCCCAAAAAGAAGCGGTCGGGATTGCGATGATGATGTCCCGAGTTCCTTCTCACCAACACAGTGTTCGGGCCCAGATTCTCTCTTTTACCACCACTCCATCTTTGTTAGACGTGTGCTCTATGCTTCTGAATGTTACATCGCCTCAGGATGCTCCTGTGACACTCTCTCGAGCTCTTCTACAACAACCTACACCTGCTTCGCCATCTCAAGGTTCCTCGACCTGTGGGGGGCGCAACACGTCTCGGGGATGTGACCGATCTGGCAAATCTCCGTTTAAGTGGACGTATTGTAGTTAGAATGGTCATCTTGAGGCCACCTGCTATCGTAAACATGGCCTGTCTCCACATCTTGCTGCTCCTGTTATGGCTGATCCTCCCACTTCTCCTGCCACGGATCTGCAGCCTCTGCTCGGGAAGACATTAATGATCTACGCACTCAGCTCAAACAACTACAAGGGGTGATCTCTCGCTCCTCTGGATTCGTTGCGTCGATTTCAAATGAAGGTATATCTTATCTCTCACAGGGCTCCCACTAGATTGTGGATTCGGGAGCCACCCACCATATTACTTCACAACGCCCTCCGCAATATTCGATGGCTGCCCACCCCAAGTTCATTACTGTGGCTAATGGTGATACCACCCCCGTATCTGACACTGCTGATATACCTCTCACACCCACTTTCTCCGTCTTCTGCCCTTCATGTTCCAGGCTCACTATTTAACTTGATTTCGGTTAGCCGCCTTACTCAAGATCTTAATTGCTGTGTTTCCTTCTCACCTTCTACCTTTGTTGTGTAAGATCGACAAACGCAGAATATCATTGGTAAGGGTCGACTGTCGAATGAGCTCTACTTCCTCGATGTTCCTCCTTCTGTTCTCTCTGTCGTCTTCACTACTGATTGTCATCGTCGTCTTGGGCATGCTCCCCTCCAGATTCTCAAGAAAGCTCTTCCGGATGTCTCTCTGCATGCGTTTTCTTGTGATTTTTTTTGCAAATAACATCCTACTTGTACTTAGAGTGATACTCTTCTATCATTAGTGCACTCTGATATTTGAGAACCTTATAAAACCCGTAGTATGTTTGACTATCGTTATTTTGTCACTTTTATTAATGATTACTCTCGCTTGACCTGATAATACTTACTATGAAATCTTGTTGAACTGACCTTTATATTTCGTGCATTTTTTATGGAAACTCGTACTCAGTTCAGCTCTCTTTTAAAAATTATTCGCATTGATACTGCTCGGGAATACACTAGCCGGACATTCTCGAACCTATGCACAAAGTTCGACATTATACATCAAACCCCGTGTGCGTATACGTCTCAACAGAATGGTGTTGCAGAGCGAAAGAATCGTCATCTTCTTGATGTTGCTCGGTCACTCATGATTCAAATGCAGATTCTCACTCTATTTTGGAACTTTGCTGTGTCCGCAACATGTCACCTCATCAATCGCATGACATCCTCTGTGCTCGACTTTGCCACTCCGTTTAGTGTCCTCCTTCCGTCGCAATCCCCATTTACTCTTATGCCTCATGTGTTTGGGTGTACTTGCTATGTTCACAATCTTGGTCCGCCCACGGATAAGGTTGCCCCTTGTGCCAGCAAATGTATGTTTCTCGGGTACTCTCAGACTCAAAAGGCTATATGTGTTATTCTCCAACTCTTGACAAAGTGATTGTCTCTGCCGATGTCACTTGTCGTGAGGATTAACCATTCCATGACTCACCTTCTGTTACTGCTCTTCTTCTCTCCCTTTCTATACCTCGTCCAACCGTTCCTGTCACGTCTTCCCTACCACCTCTTCTTCCCCCTCTACTTTCGGCGCCTGTTCCACCTAAACCGCCGAAATCGCCTCTTCTTCGCGTATACACTCGCCGTACCCCGGTCTTTGGAGCTCTACAACAACCCCCTCCACCGGTGCTATCCCGCGAACTGACGATCCAGCATCAACATCTACCGCTCACCTCATGAAAAATTATGTATCTCTGCATCACCTATCTCCACCTCTACACAAGTTTGCTCTCTCTCTCTCTCTCTCTTCCATCTCTATTCCTAACTCTGTGCAAGAGGCTCTTCGTCATCTGGGGTGGCGTGCGACTATGGATGAGGAAATGACCGCTCATTGGTCTAACCAGACTTGAGATCTGGTTCCTCTTCCTCCTGGGCAATCTTGTGTCAGTTGCAAGTGGGTGTTTGCTATCAAACATGCTCAAGATGGAATATTTGAACGACTCAAAGCCTGACTTGTGGCTCGAGGGTTCACCCAACTACAGAGACTTGATTATGATGAAACCTTCTCTCCCGTCGCCAAGTTGACTGTTTGGGTGCTGATCTCCTTAGTTGTTCATCGTCACTGGCCTCTCCATCAGCTGGATATAAAAATGCATTTTTAAATGACGATCTTGAAGAAACGGTCTACATGAACCAACCTCCCGAGTTTGAGAACACAAAGGAGTCTCGTGTATGTCATCTTCAGAAATCTATTTATGGTCTCAAACAATCTCTCAGCGCTTGGTTTGATAAATTTAGTAAAGCCGTTCGCAAAGTTGGATTCAAGAGGAGCTCGGCTGACTTCTCTCTCTTCACTCGTCGTCAATTAACTGAAACTGTCAATTTCTTGGTTTTTGTGGATGATATTTTGATTACTGGTGATGACTCCACAAGGGTACAAAAAATCAAACATTACTTAAACTCCATCTTTCAAACAAAAGATCTGGGGGCTCTCCGATACTTTCTTTGACTTGAGATTGCAAGACGACCTGATGGTCTTGTCCTTTCACAATGAAAGTACTGCCTTGATCTCCTCCAAGATGCTGGCTACTCCGTGCAAACCCGTGGAAATCCTGATGGATGCCAAGCACAAGTTATGTGCTCATGGGACTGACTCTGATTCTTTGCTTACGAACCATGAGTATTATCGTATTATCGACGTCTTTTTAGGAAAAATGATATATCTGACAGTTACAATATCTGATATTTCTTTTTCTGTTGGAGTGGTCAGCTGATTTATGCATGCTCCTCGGATCTCTCATCTCCAGGCACTAGAACGCATCCTCAGATATTTGAAGTCAGCTCCTGGACAAGGATTGGTATATAAGCCATCCTTCTCTCTATCTCTTATTGCTTATTCAGATGCGGACTATGCGAGCTCCCTGGATGATCGATGTTCCACTACGGGTTTCTGTACCTATTTTGGAGGGAATCTTTTCACTTGGCGTAGCAAGAAGCAGTCTGTGGTTGTTCGCTCTTCTGCTGAAGCTGAGTATCGTGCAATGACAGCCGTTGTATCTGAACTCACCTGGCTTGAGGGTTTTCTTGGTGATTTGGGGGTCACTCAATCCTCACCAACAACTTTGTTTTACGATAGGCAGGCTGCAATCCATATTGCGAAGAATCATGTGTTTCATGAGCGGACCAAATACATTGAAGTTGACTGTCACTTCGTCCGTGAAAAGGTTCAATTGAAGAAGTTAGAGCTGGAGCATGTTCCTGCATGTGAGCAAGTTGCTGACATTCTCATCAAGACATTACCACGACAAATGTACCATCAGTTCTTATCCAAGCTTGGTGCGTACGACTTGTACGCTGCAGCTTGTGGGGAGTGTTAGAGAATATTAGGAAAAGTTGATGTAATTGCCCATTATTATGACCCATTTAGGATTCTAGTTTAGTCCCACATATTTTGTATAATTGTCTTTCTCTCTCTTCTCTCCTATATATTTGTACTCATACTTGTATTTTACTATTCAAGATACAACATTTGGCTCTCTCTTCTACAATAACAATGAGATAATTTTATGTATATTGTTATTTTTTGTATTTTTTTTCATGTATTAGGATTGTTTGATGCTCTAGACCATATAGACCATCCATGGTGGTCATTATGTTTTTAAATAGGTGTCTAGGGGCTTGATATCAAGGATCGTATATTTTAAACAAGAATTCAGGTTTTTGTGTCGTCCCCCTGAGCCGATTATGTGGACCCTTAATGCCCAAGCCAAGCTAACTACCACTCTTCCATATAACTAGCTATCCCCACTCATAACCTAACTTATTAAAGGTGCAATGTGCGACAAGGCGTAAAAGGGTCCTGGAGCTTATGCGCAAAGTGCACGTGTGCGACTGAGGCATGTGAGACACAGAAATGAAAAAAGGACAAAATATAGTTTATTGAATACCAAAAACACATAAAATAAATCTACTACTCTATCAACACACTAGAATTAATGCATTTAGTATCATATGAATCATTTATAGATTCATTTGATAGTAAAATTCAAATTGTATAATGTTAGAATCTCATATAACTGAAGGAATAACTACTAGTTAAAGAAATTTATAGCAATCCATAAGACTCATAAAATGTAGATCATCTTTTGCAAAGATCAATCAAAAAAATGGAAGCAAAACACCAACAATTGATAATGTAATAGATCTCAAGATATGAAGAGAAACAATATAAAACACTAAAGTTACCAGAACAAACTAATAATAATGACAACACAGTAGCAAACGTTACCGGACATCCCAATCTGTCCATTTTTTGTTTGTATGATCGGGTCTGTTGCAAGTAATTGAAAATGCAAGATTTGTTAGATGAAAATGCAAGTAATTGAAAGTACAAAAGTATCTAAATACTAAATTATTTTCTTATAATGAAGTATACTAAAATCTAAAGCCAGAAATGTACGAGTAATGAAGATTTGCAACTCAAAAAAGTTTGGTACATTCTCAGCTTCAGTTCTGCTAACTGTAGAAAAGCTTACCTTAGATACATTCGAAGGATCATGTTTATGCCCAAAAAAATTGTTTAAATGCTGCTCGCATTGAAACAATCTCAAACATCAATAGTAACAAATTACTGCACAAGAATAATTCAGAGCAGTAACAACTAACAAATAAATGTCATTATGTAAGTAAATAAAAAATTTGTAATTGTAGAAAGAGGAAAAAGTAAATTTTGTATATCCAAAAACTTGTTTACATTATGAGAGAATACACATATATATAGGAAGAGAGAGAGAAGAAGAATCTCAAACACAAGATGTGGGATAAATGTAAAGCTAAGTGGTCTCCAATATGGGCCAAAATAATGGGCATAAATACATGACTTTTCCAACACTCTCCTGCAAGCAGGAGCGTACAAGTCATAGACACCAAACTTGGATAGAAGCCGATGATATAATGGTCGTGGTAGAGTCTTGGTAAGAATATCAACAATTTGCTCAGATGCAGGAACATGCTCCAATTCTAGTTTCTTCAACGGAACCTTCTCTCGAACAAAGTGATAGTCAACTTCAATGTGTTTTGTTCGCTTATGGAACACTGGATTCTTAGCAATATGAATGACAACCTGACTATCACAGAACAAAGTTGCTAGTGAGGATAATTTAACTCCTAAATTCCCAAGAAGATTCTCAAGCCAGGTAAGTTCTGATACAACAACCGGCATAGCACGGTACTCAGGCTCAGCAGACGAGCGAGCCACCACAGACTGCTTCTTACTGTGTGCCAAGTAATAAGATTTCCTCCAAAGTAGGTACAAAAACCAGTAGTGGACTGTCGATCATCCAGCGAGCCCACATAGTTCTCATCAGAGTATGCAATAAAAGAAAGAGAGGAAGATGACTTATACACGATTTCTTATTCCGGAGCAGTTTTCAAATACCTGAGAATGCGTTCGACTGCCTGAAGATGAGAAATCCGTGGGGTATGCATAAATCGCCTGACCACTCCAACTGCATATGAGATATCAGGTCTCGTAACTGTTAGATATATCTGTTTTCCTAGAATACGTCGATAGTACTCGGGATTTGGAAGCAGTGAATCTGAGTTAGATCCGTGGGCACATAACTTGTGCTTAACCTCCATCGGGGTTTCAACAGATTTATGTCTCGAGAGGCCAACATCTTGCAGGATGTCAATGCAGTATTTTCGTTGGGATAAAAAAAGGCCATCAGGTCGCCTTGCTAGCTCAAGTCCAAGAAAATACCGAAGATTTCCCAGATCTTTGATTTGAAAGACAGAGTTTAAGTGTTGTTTAACTTGTTGTATCCCCGTGGAGTCATTACATTAATCAAAATATTATCCACATAGAACAAAAGATTGACAGTCCCGGTTGATTGATGACGAGTGAAAGGGAAAAGTCTGCCGAGCTTCTCTTGAAGCCAACCTCATGAACGACCTTTCTGAACTTATCAAACCAAGCCCGAACAGACTGTTTGAGACCATAGATAGATTTCCGGAGCGAACACACACGAGACTCCCCTGTGATCTCAAATCCGTGCGGTTGATGCATGTAAACTGTCTCAAGAAGGTCATCATTTAGAAAAATATTTTTGATATCCAGCTGATGTAGGAGACATTGACGATGAACAACTAAGAAGAGCAGAACCCAAACAGAGTTTAACTTGACGACTGAGGAGAAAGTTTCATCATAATCAAGGCGTGTTGTTGAGTAAACCCGCGAGCCACAAGCCGAGCTTTCGAACGTTTAACTGTCTCATCCGCCGCATGTTTGATTGTAAAGATCTACTTGCAACTGACACAACTATGTCTAGGAGGGAGAGAGACAAGATCCCAAGTCTGATTTGCCCAGAAAACAGTCATTTCCTCATCCATTGCAACATGCCACCCCGGATGCTGGAGAGCCTCCTGTACATAGTTAGGTATAGAAATGGTGGAGAGAGAGATCAAATGTAAGAAGAGGTGGAGATAGACGATGTGAAGATACATAATGGGCCAAGAGATGAGCCGTAGAAGTTGATGCCGAATCAACAGGCCGCGAGACCACGCCGGTAGAGGGAGTTGCTGCAGGGCATCCGTTTATGGAGGACGGCGAGTGGAAACCTGAATAATAGGTGGCTTGGAGGGGACGTGTGATGTAGTAGGTGTGGGAAGAAAAGGTGGAAGTGGAGATGTAACAGGAACTGTGGGCCGAGGTAGAGGATAAAGAAGATGATCAGTAGAAACAATATGATATGGTTGATCTTCACAAAAAGTGACGTCAGCAGACACAACCATCTTACAGTCGGTAGGAAAATAGTAGACATACCCCTTCTGGGTGCGAGAGTATCTAACGAACATAGCTTTTTAACACATGGGGCAAACTTGTAGTTTGGTGGACCAAGGTTATGAACATAACAAGTACATTCAAACACACGAGGTGTGAGAGAGAAGAGAGCCTTGGATGGGTAAAATAGAGTGACGGGGGCCACAAAGTTGAGGATAGACGAGTACATGCGATTGATAATATGACAGACAGTAGAAACAACAATGTTCTAATAGAGAGGAGGAACTTGCATTTGAAACAGGAGAGATCTGACAACATCAAGGAGGTGACGATTTTTCCGTTCTGCGACGTCATTCTGTTGAGGGGTATAAGCACACGAAGTCTGATGAATAATATCAAACTTGACGCACATATTGGAGAAGGTTCGGCTGGTATACTCATGTGCATTATCTGTACGGATAATTTTTAAACAAGTGAAAAATTGAGTGCGAGTCTTCGTAAGAAATGTACGGAACGTCGATGGGAGTTCGACACGATCACAAAGTACAAACAGGTAACACACGAGTAATCATCAATAAAAGTTACAAAAGTAACGATAACCAAAAACACTAGAGATTTTATATGGTCCCCAAATATCAAAATGCTCTAATGAAAAAGGAGCATCACTTCGAGTACAGGGCGAAGTAAAAGACACACATTGTTGTTTGTCAAAGATACATAATTCACAAGAAAACTCCTGAAGAGATACATCTGGAATAACTTTCTTGAGAATCTGGAGAGGAGCATGTACAAGACGACGATGCTAATCAACAAAGGAGATAGTCGAGAGAGCAGTAGGAGGAACATCCAGAAGATACAACCCGTTGGACAGTCGCTCCCTACCAAGTATATTCTGTGTTAGTCGATCCTGCTCAACAAAAGAAGAGCATGAGAAGATTACATAACAATCAAGGTCCTGAGTAAGACGGCTAACAGATAGGAGGTTAAAAAGGAATCCCGAAATATGAAGAATCTAGGATAAAGAGAGAAATGGAGTAAGAGGCATTTGAGCAGCGCCGGGAACCGGGGTCATGTCACCATTAGCCACATTAATGAACTTGGGATAAGCAGAATCGAAGTATTGCAGTGACTTCTGCGGAGAGAGATGATGCGTGGCTCTCGAGTCCACAATCCAGTGAGATCCGTGCGAGAGGCAAGAGCATCGAGGTCACGAATCCAGAGTAGCGACTAACCACCCCTTGTAACTGTTGGAGTTGAGCACGCAAAGCATCAATGTCTTCACTGTTGGCGGAGGGAGGTGGTAGTAATCGAAGCAGCAAGGTGAGGAGGCAAACCATGCTTGCGGTAGCTAGTGGCCTCAAGATGACTGTCCCGGCCGCAGTAAGAACATTTAAAGAGGGTATGACCTCCACGGCCCCGTCCTCAAGATTGGCGACCTCCACGAGTCAGTGGGCCACGAGCAGAAGGAGCAAGCGTAGCCACTTGCTGCTGGAGGAGAGCTGGAGATAGAGTCAGAGCATCTGGGGGTGGAGTAACTTTCAGAAGCATCGAGCAAACGTCCGAGAGGGATGAAGTAACGACAAAAAATAGGATCTGAGCTCGAACACTATGAAGATGTGGAGGAACACGAGTCATCATCATTGCAATCCCAACTACTTCTTTCTGAACACGGTGTGTAACTAAATCCGTGGTGGGAGGCGTGGTGGGAGGCTGATGTTGTATCCATGCCTCCACAAGAGTTTTAACTCAAGCAACAAAAGAAGCCATGTCACCTGTGGCCCCGGGGTCAAGGGATTGACGATCAGTAAGGATGTCGAATAAGTGCTGAAGACTGTCCTTGCCATAGTAGAGGGAGTGAAGATCCTTCCACATTGCGTGAGCCATCTTGTGATACATGGTCATCTGATGCGGTTCGATGTCGATGGAATTGAGAATCCAAGATTGGACACTCATCGTCACGGATCCACTCGTCAGAATGAGCAGTGGGAGGAGTCCTGGTTAGGTGACGAAGGAGTCCTTTAGTTTGCAGAACACGGCGAACTGAGTGAACCCATTCAACAAAATTCGGTTTGCCACGAAGAGAAATGGTAATGATCTGAAGTTCATCACGAAGCTCAAGGGGAGCAACATTAACATGTTCAGGAAGAGAGGAAGTAGTAGTCGAATCTGTTTCCATGCAGATTAAGACTAAGCCCGACGACTAGGAGAACTGCCCGAGCGGTTAAAAGAGACCCGCAAGTCGCAGCAGTCCACAGAGGCTAGAGCAAGAACGGCCAGACCACGGCTAGAGCAAGAACGAACATCAATTCGCGGCTAGAACGAACAACAGCCCGCAACAAGAACGAACATTAGTCCGGGAAAGACAACAAGAACCAGGTGACCAAGGCGATTTGAAAGAACAGAGCGGGGGATCAGAGAAGGCATGCGGCCTCAGCGAGCAACGAGCAAGACTAGGGGCAGCGAAAAGGGGCTGACCGCAACAAGAAAGGAGAAACAGAGAGAAGAACGCAGAGAGAAGTAGCGATCTTAGAACAACAAATAACAGACAGGTGAGCAGAGATTTCTGGCGGCCAGTGGGCAGCAGACAAGCGAACAACGATCAGACGAGCTGAGCAGAGAGAATCAACAACAAAGACCGCAGCGGACAAGCATCCAGACCGCATCAGACAAGCACAGACCGCAACGGACAAGCACAAACCGCAACAAGCACAAAGTAACAAACAACGAACAGTTCGAGCTGAGCAGAGAGAATCAACAGCACAGACCGTAGCTGACAAGCAGAGTCCGCAACGGACAAGCACAAACCGCAGTGGACAAGCACAGAGCAACAAGACGTGCGACTATAGCAGAATGCAGCAGACAGGAAGGCAGGCCGCACGAGGCCAAGTCAGTGGGACCCAACAACTAAGGCTATAAAAACACAAGGAGAGCCAAAGCGGAAAAGGGAACAAACTCGCCGAGAACCCTGCCGATAGAGACAAGTTATCCGGCAGAGATAGGATAGGAGACCGACAGGAAGGGGGCAATTAGACAAATGGAAGACCGCAAAGTGGCGGTTAGGAAGGGAGGAAGACCGCACAAGGAGTGGCGGTTAGGAAATGGAAGACCACACCGAAGGATCAGTTTGTCGCTCTGATATCATGTAGAAAGAGGAAAAAGTAAATTTCGTATATCCAAAAACTTGTTTACATTATGAGAGAATACACATATATATAAGAAGAGAGAGAGGAGAAGAATCTCAAACACAAGATGTGAGATAAATCTAAAGCTAAGTGGGCTCTAATATGGTCCAAAATAATGGGCCTAAATACTTGGCTTTTCAAACAATAAGCATGCCTCAAGTTACCACGAATGCAATCTCAAAGATCTAAAGTAAAAAAGGTGGATCCAAATTTTTTTACAACTAATAAATACATGGCTCTGCATATATGTAGGAAAGATGATGGATCCATAAAATCTCCATATGCATGATATGCACAAAAGTAATCACAAAAAAAGACTTGCTAACTATGGTAATTATAGGTCTATTGCATATATGAGTAGGATATGTATAATTTAAGTAAGAGAATTAAATTATTTAAAAATACAAATAATTTATTACCCACTAATTTTCTTTTTCTCCGATGTCTTCATCATCTTTTTCGCTGTCACTATAATCGTCTTTTTCTTCGTTGTACTCAATTTTCTAATCTTCACCCTCAACTTCATCATCTCTAAGGATTACTGGAGTAGAAACCCTTGTCTTAGATGTGCTCACTTTTTCAACTATTTTTGCACTTATGCGGATCACATTCTTTTCTTTGGATAAGTGCATCTGATAGATGCCCTCTTCAACTCCAGTGATCCTAGCAATTGCACCCAAAATACTTGTCATCAAAAACCAATTCTTCATCTTGCTCAGTCTCATTATATTTTTCCATTCTGGTCATCAATCATTCGTTGTTGTCGTCAATATCTTTCAACGAGATCAAATCAATATGATCACGTGAATCATATCGCCGACGCAACATCAACTGCCAAAATAATGAATATTTAGAAATTAATAAAACATTCTTTACAAAGAAAATGTTTGTTTGAATAATGTCTAATTTATTTACCTGGGACTTCTTTTCTTATGCCGAATTGCAACTTTCATTCAAATAACCCTTTAACATTTCTTTATAAACTTAGTTGGTCAATAATTTTATCTTGATTGCCATGACAATTATCTATATAAACATAGTATATTCTCATGTGTAGTTTCCAATTCTAAACAACCTACAGCTAGAGTAAGAACTGAAGCACTCACCACACTTTGTGAAAAGACAAAAATCTGAGAACATACTCGGCATGAGTCAAGGTTAACAATTTTTTTATTGATGTGAACATATCTATATGCAAAATAATAGACTTCCTACATATAAGCAAGACATTACAAAAGACGCGAGGTACCTAGCTTTAAGTGGGAGAGAGCTTCACCGGGTGGATCGAGAGGGGCTTCACCGGGAGAGCAGAGAGGGGCTTCACCGGGAGTATTGGGAGAGCAGAGAGGGGCTTCACCGGGAGTATTGGTTACAGAGTCGGGAGGAGCGTTCTAGCGGGTGAGAGGAGCAGGCATGGGAAAAGGAAAACGTCGAATGAATCAACTGAACCGTAAGCCCTAAACCTAAAAAAATCCCAAGTCCGGAAAATCGCAAGGAGCGCCTTGCTATTCAGGTGAGGCGTGTCTCATCAGCGCCTATGCCCCCTCTCCCGCATTTGGCCATCTGGGGCGCTGGACCTTGCGCCTAGTGCGCCTGATTCCTAAAGTGCTCCTTTAACAATGTAGTTCATAACCACTCAAAACTACCACTAATTTTCTTTTCCAGCAATTAACTGCCATCAAGTCCCCATTTCCTGCATTGTTAGTTTCCATGCAGAAATTGACCCCTTCCTATTTCCCTTGCATTACCGTCTGTCACCCAACCCAATTTCTGCTGCGTCGTCCTAGGAAATCCTCTCCAATTCCCTTCACCCATTCCAACCACCTCCGAACGAACACCAAAACCCCAACGTAAATGATAGAAAAACATTTATTTAATGCAATATCTCAACAATAGGTTATACGTATACACACACACACATACATATATGCATGATAAAGTGATCACAACACCAGAGGTGAGGCTAAGTTATATCTACCATGTTGAAGTATTAGACCGGGCGACCTTGCGGTCTTGTCTGGCGGGTTGTTGACCGCGCGGTCTAGCGGTTCCTTTCCAGCAGGTTCGTATTCAGACTGTTGCTGTTTGTAGTCCGAGCGGTCTGGCGGTCTCTCTCAGAAGCCTGGAGACCGGGCGGTCTATCGGTCTCCTATTGCGGCGTGTTCTCTTCCTGCTGGAGTTGCCGAGCGGTTAGCCCATTTGTCTAACCGCGCGGTCTGTGCGGTCTCTTTATTTTCTAGCCGCTCAGCCCTGTACATTTTTAGTCCCACATTGTTTGTTTGTACTCTCTCCTATCTCCTCCATTGTATAAAAGGGAGGTCATACCTTTGTAAAATATATCTTTTTGGATAATAAAACTTTCAATTATTCAAATTTCTGTCGGTTTGTTAGCTGCGTGTTTGCTACTTTTACATGATATCAAAGCGAGGTTCTTTCCTCCTGACTGAGCTCTATCTGCGTGTACGGCTTGTTCTTTCCGCGACCTATTCTCGCGGCTTGATTCCTTCTGACCGCTGCCCTGTTCGCGCTGCTTGTTTTTTCCCTGTTCGCGCGACTTCCTTCGGTCTGTTCTCGACCTGTTCTCTCGGATCCCTTGCTTTCTCTTCTCTTCTGTTCGCTCGGCCTCTTTCAGTTCACGCGACCTCTTTCCCTGTGCCTTGGTCTGCTTCCTGGCCGTTGGTGTTCTGCCACCGTGCCGCTGCAGCTTCTTATCTTTAGCCCGCTGCGGTTTCGTCCTTGTTCGCTGCGGTTTATTTCTCGTGTCCCGGCCTCCGCCTTAGGTCGTGCGGCTTTCTCTCCTTTTTCTCTCCCCGCAGCTTCTCTTCTTCTCGCGCGGTCTCTCCACCCCCGTTATCTCTACCTCCACCCCCCCTGCAGCTCCTCCTCCTCCTACTCCTTCAGGCAACCTTGACACGCTTTCTAAACTTGTTGGCTCCAACTATCCCGATTGGAGCGTTTCTTTCACCCTTCTTCTTCGCTCTCAGCGCACGCGTCATCACCTCACCGATGACCCTCCTCCTCTTAACTCTCCTCAATTTGATGACTGAGATGCAAGTGATGCCCTTGTCCGCACTTGGCTGGCCAACAACCTTTCTGATGAGTGTCTTCCCGTCATTCGCCATGATGAGACGGTCAAGGTTGTTTGGCTTCACCTCGCTGCTCTCTATTCGAAGGGGGGCCAGACGTCCCGCATTTATACTTTTTATGCGGACCTCTTTGCCCGCCCTTCCATGTCTCCTGCTGCGGCTTATCAGCAGGCTCAGGCTCTTGGCGCAGAGATCCTCCAGAATCGCCCCTTCTCCGCGGACTTGGCCGACCAGCACAAACACTTCCAGGAACTACTGGTTGTTTGTTATCTTCTCCGCCTTCCCGATTCCTATGATATGATCCGCCAGCAAATCTTGGGTGAGGCGGAGTCTCCCACTTTGGATGTCATCGCGGCTCACATTGTTGCTGTTACTTCGCTGCTCCAACGTCCTCTGTTGACCTCCCCTCCTTCCCAGGACTCAGATGCTCACCAGGCTCGGGGGGGGGGGGGGGGGGGGGGGGGGGACCTAGTGGCCGCAGCCACTCAGGCGGGCGCGGTTCGTCCAGGTTCCTCTGCTCTCACTGTGGTCGTACCGTCCATTCTGTTGACTGCTGCTGGCAGAAACATCCTCATCTTCGCCCTTTCGGTGATGCACCTTCCTCGACCTCCGCCTCCTCTCGGCCGTCTGCCTCTGTGGCCACGACTTCAGGTAGTGCCCACGTCGTTACCCAAGGTAAATGACTGATTGACTCGGGTGCTACAAATCATATGACTGACAACCCTCATTGCTTCTCTCTCCTTGAAACACATGACCGATTGCCCCCGGTTCGTGTGGCGGATGGTTCAACGTCCCCGGTTCTTGGGACGGGCGTGGTTCAAGTCACCCCGTCGCTTCGCTTGGAGGACACTCTCTATGTCCCGAAGTTCCCGTGCAATTTATTATCTGTTACTACTTTATGACGGCAACTTCAGTGCTCCGTCTTATTCACTCCTACTTCTTATTTTTTCCAGGACCCGAGGACCCAGCGGACGATTGCTACTGAGACTGAGAGCGGCGGACTCTACTTCCTCGACAATGTTTCCGCTCTGTCCGCCTACTCCTCCTCCTCTACAGATCTGCTTCAATGACATCTTCGCCTTGGACATCCTCCTCGGATTCTTCGACAGCTTCTGCCCAACTTACCTCCGACCAGTTCTCCGCTCAACTGTGATGCGTGTCAGCTTGGAAAACATCATCGCTCCTCCTTCCCGCCGAAGCAAGGCCGTGACTTCTCTCGCCCGTTTGATCTCATTCATTCTGATGTCTGGGGTCCCGCTCCTACCCTCACCGTTGGTCGGGGTAGTTCCTACTTTGTAACTTTTATAGATGATTTTTCTAGATGTACCTGGGTGTATCTGTTAAAAGATCACTCTAACCTCTTTTCTATCTGGCAATCTTTTTATTCTATGATTAAAACTCAATTTGGCATTTCTATTAAAGTCTTTCGCTCTGATAATGCTAAGGAATATCTTAGTCATGAGTTCTCCTCCTTCTTTCTGCAACATGGTCTTATTCATCAAAGCACCTGTGTTTACACCTCCCATCAAAATGGGGTGGCGGAGCATAAAAACCGTCACCTCGTTGATGTCGCTCGCACTCTCATGACGCAGATGCAAGTGCCCGCTCCTACTGGGGCTACGCTGTGCTCCTCGCCTGCTATCTTATCGATCGTCTTCCCTCCACGGTTCTCCACGATCAGATCCCCTTCTCCATTCTATACCCCAGCAAGGAACCTTTTCCTCTCCCTCTCCGTGTCTTTAGGTGTACGGCTTTTGTACATGCTCCGTCCGCTACCCGCGACAAGCTTTCCCCCCGTTCCACCAAGTGTCTTTTTGGGGTACTCTACCACTCAAAAAGGCTATTGCTGTTTTGACCCCGTTCTGCGCAAACAATTTGTGTCCGCAGACGTGACCTTCGAGAATGCATCCTACTTCTCTCTTGAATCCCCTCTTTCTCCTCATGTCTCTGCGTCTCCACCACCTCTCTTAGTTCCTTCCACGCCTATCAACGTCTCCCCTCTTACCTCATCTCCTCCTCCGTCTCCTCCTCTGTCCGTCTCACCCCCTACACCTTCTCCCTCTTCTCCGCAGCTGTCTCTCTCTAGTCCCGGGCCAGCCTTCTCCGCCACGGACGCTCCGGTCACTGAGGCCCGCGTCGACCTGGATCTTCCCATTGCTCTTCGCAAAGGGGTGCGGGCGTGTACTCAACACCCGCTTGCGGCAGTTGTTTCCTATGATCTGCTTTCTCCTTCTCGCAGGTGTTTTGCCTTGGCCATCTCCGCTACTACCACTCCCCGCACCTACCAGGAGGCTCTTGCTATTCCTCATTAGAAATCTGTCATGGATGAAGAGATGACTACTTTTACTGAACGGGGTACCTGGACCCTTGTTCCTCCACCAGTGGGTACTGATGTGGTTGGCTGTCGCTGGGTGTTTGTTGTGAAATTTCGCCCTGACGGCACTGTGGATCGCTACAAGGCCCGGCTGGTGGCCAAAGGCTTCACTCAGACTTACGACATTGATTACTTTGACACTTTCTCTCTGGTTGCTCGCCTCAGCACCATCCGGGTTCTTTTCTCTGTGGCTGTCAACAGGGATTGAGCTATTTACCAGCTTGATGTCAAGAATGCCTTTCTTTATGAGGATCTTCAGGAGGACGTCTACATGGAGCAACCTCCTGTGTATGTTGCTCAGGGTGAGACAAAAGTATGTCGTTTAAAGAAGACCATTTATGGCCTAAAGCAGAGCCCTCAGTCATGGTTCGACAAGTTCAGTGGCATTGTGGCTGCCATCGGCTTTGCAAGGAGTTCGGCCGATCACTCCTTATTTATTCGCAAAACCGTCTCGGGACTGGTGGTTTTGGCAGTGTATGCGCATGATATTCTTCTTACTGACGATGACCAAGCTGAGGTGGACTTGACGAAGAAACACCTCCGTCAACGCCTGGTCACGAAGGATATGGGCTCCCCGAAATACTTTTTGGTGATAGAAATCTCTCGGAAGCTTGACTCGTTGGTTCTCTCCCAACGGAAGTATGCCCTTGATCTTCTACAAGAGGCAGGATTGACAGGTGCCAAACCGGCCCGGTTTCCCATGACTATTGGAGAAGACAAAACATGGACGGATGACTCGCCTCTTCTATCTGATGTCACGAGGTACAGACGTTTAGTGGACAAACTCATCTATCTCACAGTGACCAGACCCGACATCTCCTATGCTGTAGGCAAGGTCAGTCAGTTTATGCAAGCTCCCAGGGAGTGCCATCTTCAGTCTGCCTTGAAAATTTTAGAGTATGTCAAAGCAGCACCGGACAAAGGGCTAATCTTTCAGAGGAATGGTCATCTGAGGGTTGAAGCCTACTCAGATTCAAGCTATGCGGATGATAAAGGCGATCGTAAATCCATATCAGGTTTTTGTACTTTTGTTGGAGGAAATCTTGTGAGTTGGAATAGCAAGAAACAGTCTGTTGTCTCCAGATCCAGTGCAGAAGCCGAATACCGGAGTATGGCGTCAAGCACGTGTGAGTTAAAGTGGTTGCGGGCTCTCATGCTTGACCTAGGAGAGGTCTGTGACTATCCTCTTCCTATGTTCTGTGAAAACAAGACCGCTATATACATATACAAAAATCCGGTCTTCCATGAGATAACAAAGCATATAGAGGTTGACTGTCACTTCATTCGGGAGGAGGTTTTGAAGAAACAGATATGTACTCTGTTTGTCACCTCCGACAAAGAATTGGCGGATATCTTCACAAAACCGGTCTCTACTTCCTTCTTCCACATTTGTGACAAGCTGGGCTTGATTGATATCTATGCTCCAGCTTGAGGGGGAGTGTTGAAGTATTAGACCGGACAGCCTTGCGGTCTTGTCTGGCGGGTTGTTGACCGCGCGGTCTAGCCGTTCCTTTCCAGCAGGTTCGTATTCAGACTGTTGTTGTTTGTAGTCCGAGCGGTCTGACGGTCTCTCTCAGAAGCCTGGAGACCGGGCGGTCTATCGGTCTCCTATTGCGGCGTGTTCTCTTCCTGCTGGAGTTGCCGAGCGGTTAGCCCATTTGTCTAACCGCGCGGCCTGTGCGGTCTCTTTATTTTCTAGCCGCTCAGCCCTGTACATTTTTAGTCTCACATTGTTTGTTTGTACTCTCTCCTATCTCCTCCATTGTATAAAAGGGAGGTCATATCTTTGTAAAATATATCTTTTTGGATAATAAAACTTTCAATTATTCAAATTTCTGTCTGTTTGTTAGCTCCGTGTTTGCTACTTTTACATACCATATACAATATCTCTATCCCTATTCCTGTCAAAGTCGTGGGGGATCATACATCGAGAGTTTGGACAATAAATATGTATGTTGGTTTCGCGTCCGTGGCTTAGTCCTCAAATTTGCATGCGGTTGCTCAGAAGGAACAAAGTAAGGTGCAAGAGTACGACAACCATAATGCTCAAGTAAGAGGAAAGCATCCACCCCAATATGCTTGGAAAGAGAGTGCTTCGCCGGGTTCAGAGTAATTTGAATGACACCAATGCTACCATAGTGAGTGAGGTGAGATCTGTAGAAGTGACACCAAGGTTCTCAAGAAGTCAACGAAGACAAATAATGTCTTCAACGTTGGTAGTCTCAGCCCTAAGCTCAACCTCAGTGCTGGAACGAAAGACATCTGTCTGTTTCTTGAACTTCCATGCAATAAGTGAATAACCCAAGAACAAACAGAAACTAATGACAGATCGACGGTCAATAGGATCACTGGCCTAGGTAGCATCTGGGTGAGCACAGAGCTGCAGAGAACTACATTTGGTGAAGAAGATACCGCATAAATTCATTGTCCGAAGATAGTGCAGGAGTCACAGTGAGTGACCATAATGCACAGAGGTAGGCACACCAACAAACTGGCTCAACACATGGACAACATGGGCAATGTCAGACCGCGTAATAGTGAGGTAGACGAGACACCGAACAAGTTAACGATAGCGAGTAGGATCAGAAAGTGGAGCCTCATCGTCCGGACGCAGCTGAAGGTGAAGCTCCATGGGGGTGTCCACGATGCGAGAGTCAGAGAGAGCAACCCGAGCTAAGAGTTCTGATGTGTAATGTCGCTGAGATAGCTGAAAATCACGGTCTATTGATGTGACCTCAAGGCCTGAGAAGTAGCTCAGTTGTCAGAGATCAGTCATCTGAAACTGCTGCTGAAGCTGATGTTTGACGAAGGCCACATAAGAAGGATCATCACCAGTAATAATCATATCATCCACATAAAGTAATAGGAGAGTCTGACCACGAGAGGAGAAGCGCACAAACAGGGTTGGATCATGTGGACTAGACTGAAACCCGACGACTGTAATGGATGTGCTAAAACGTACAAGCCGCGCGTGGGGCTCCTGCTTGAGCTCGTAAAGAGCTTGCTGTAAGCGGCAAACAATGCCTGAAGAAGAGGTGAGATCGGGAGGAGGAAGCATGTACACCTCCTGCTGAAGGTCGTTGTGAAAAAAAAACATTCTTTATGTCGAGCTGGAACAGAGACCAGTGGCGATCAGATCCAATTGCAATAAGAGTACGAACTATAGTCATATGGACGTCAGAGCAAAGGTCTCGTCATAGTCACGTCCCTGCTCCTGCTGAAAACCACGAGCCAGAAGTCAAGCCTTTTACCTCTCCACAGAGCCATCTGAGCGAGTCTTGACCTTGAATACTCACTTGCAAGTAATTGACATATCACCGGGTGGAAGAGGGACAAACTCCAAGGTACGAGTCTGCTCGAGTGCCTCCAATTCAAAAGACATGACAACCTGCCACTCAGATATCTGGGCAGTCTCTGATAGCTCGTAGTTGTATCAAGATTGAGAACAAGTAGCTTGCATTGCATTACACGAGATTAAAGATACAATCAAGAGAGAACTCTTGCCAAGCATCCAGTGGCTGGATCTTTTTTGACACTCCACTCTCTAAGAGAACCAAACACTCAAGACACCAAAGATAAGAAAGACTCCATTCATAGAGCTCCTTATATAGACGGCGCCCCTTACTACAAGACAAAACAATAAAGTAATACAGTAAAGAAATAAATCGTTGAGTGTCTCCTGCAAGGTGAGGCCAAACGTTTGAGTGTAAGCATGAGACGTGTTCCCCAATGCAAATACGTATCCGCCTCACAATAGGAAGTTGACTCTAAAGTGTCACAGACAGTAACAGGAAGGGCAGACAGGTCCATCAAAGTGTAACAAGGCTAAGGCGGTCGGGTGGATGTCTCTCACGAATTGGGTAGCGACGTGTATGATGATCATTCACAGGACACTCGCTGGAGGAGGCAGACACTAAGTCTGGGGCACTGGAGGCGAGAGAACAAAAGTGGTACGACGAGTGTACTGATATGGAAGGGGACGCTGAGCTTGTCAGAGGGAAACGTGGGCGGCGAAGGGGAGGAGTGAGGAGGTGAGACTGGATAGGTGAGAGGTGGTGTAGAGTACGACATGGGGAGAGGGGAACATACCAAAAGAGAGGAGACATTAGGCGGTGAGATGAGAATGGTGAGAAACTGCACATCAGAGGGAGTAACAGATGATGAGTGCAAGGTCGAGGGGATAAAGGACACAAAGAAAGGGTGAGGTTGTCAACGGTGGTATCACGAGAGATGCGAAGTCGATGTGCAAAAAGGTTATAATAACAATAATCATTATGCTCAGAACTGTATCCAAGAAAGATACATGGAGCAGGCTGAGAAGAGAACTTGGTACACTCGCGTGGAGGGAGTAAAACATAACACCGACAACCAAAAACATGAAGATGAATGTAACGGGTAGTCGAGAGTAAAAACACGCACTATGACTCTGGCCCTGAAGGAAAATGGAAGGTTGCAGGTTAATCAGGTAGACAACTGTGGAAACAACCTCATCCTAAAAATGAGGAGGAACGTGAGAGGAGATGAGGAGAGTGCAGACTGTTTTCATTATTTTAAGTGTCCTCAGACATGTCCGACATGTCATTTTAAGGACAAAATGGTATGTTTTTTCTAAAAAAAAGATTGTCCTTTTGTACATTATATATCGACATGTTTGATTTTTTCTGATATATCGGGCGACACGATTTTTAAATATATTGCCCACCATTTTATTTTATGTTATATTAGTAGACTAACATCAGATGTTTAAATTATCTATATATATTATATTATATATGTTTAAATTGATTAAACTTATTTTGATTTTTAATATTTTATTCATACAACCAATTTTGTATAATTATTTTATTATTTTTTTTATTTCACATTACAAAAGATATGTAAACATTTACTATATTTAGTAATTGATTATTTGCATATTTTTAATATAAATTTATAAATTTAAATTGGCTTTTAATCAAACAAGGATTTTTAACTTTTAAATCTTCTTTATTTACAATAAACTTATTGTTATCAAAATAAGATTATTGTATACTATTAAATATATTTTATAATGTATTATTTAGTATTTCTTAGTAATATTTTATATTCGATACTATTCGATTTTATTTTGTAATACAAATAACTTATTTTTTAATCTATTTATTATATTATTTTTCTGTTTTTATAACATATAATTATAGTTAGTATACAAAAAGATAAAAATTTTATTTATAAGACATGAAAATCCGATATTTTAAAATATCTCTGTCATGTCTCCGACTTCCACACTATAGTGGGATAAATGTTTGAGTGTTGTTATTTATGTCTCCAACTTCCGACATTAGACATTTAAAAACTCAATCTGATATGTCGTTGACATCCGATATTTACAACATAGGCTTTTTCAATAATGTGGCGATCCTTCCTTTCGGCAATGTCATTCTAAGCATGAGCACTGTAGCAGACAAGCTGAGGGAGAGTGTTGTGAGTAGCTAACAGAGCGTGAAAGACATGAAATAGTACCTCCCCTAAGTAGGAGCGAAAAATACGTATGGAAGCAAAAAACTGGGTACGCACCGTAGCAAAAAAGTAACTTAAATATGAAAGAATTCAAAACGAGAAATCAGAAAGTAGATCCAACTATAACGAAAATAGTCATCAATAAAGAGATCATCCACTTTTTAAACGATACAGGACTCCATACGTTAGAATGAAGTAAATTAAAAGGACGCTGAGACCTACACTCACTAGAATGATAGGGGAGTTGTAGATGTTTATGAAACTTACAACCCGTGAGACCGATCAACATAAACATGACCAAGAAAACCACGACTGATGATAGACGCTAGACGCGAATCATTGGGATGATCAAAACGGTGATATCACTGAGAGAAGCCACCAAAGAAAGACAAAAGGTAGAAGCCGCCGGTGTTGATGGAGCGGATGAAAAATGGATACGATCAAGAACGTACACCCCACTACAACGAAGGCCAGCTCCAAGAAGTGTCCTTGTTAGACGATCATGCACACGACTTGTAAACTCATCAAAAATAACAAAATAATCGTGGGATGTGAGCTGGCTGGCTGATATAAGCAAACTTGGGTATATAGGCAATATCAGGAATGTATAAATGACTGGTATGAAGGAGGCCACAACTGATGATGGGGAGAATGGTGTCATCTGCTATCATGAAACTAAGGTCAGAAGAGATATGCTGACAAGATAAGAGGTGGGTGACATCATAGGTTATGTGAAAGGAGGCTTCTGAGTCAAGCAACCAGTCGGAGGGAGAGATACCTGCAAGGGCGGAGGCAGTCGCCTGAAAGTTCAATGTATCGTTGAAAGATACCTGCAGGGGCGGTGGCCCGAAGCATTATAACCAGGCGAAGGCAGCAGTGGAGCACTACAAGAGAAGACTGCTGTAGAAGTTAGGAAACAAGTAGAACAACATGAGGCTTCACACCAGGAGGAGTAGCATTGTCCAAAGAGTGGAGACGAGTCTCCTCAACGATCACCAAAGCCAATGTATCGTTGAGAGACTGCGGAGGATCCCGATGCAGAAGTTGTGCTCGAACAGGCTCGAACTCGGGGCATAAGCTCATAAGGAACTCATACACACTCTGGAAGTCGCGATCCTGGGATGTAGCAACACACTGAGAGCATTTAGTGCAAAGGATAGGAGCCATCTCATCGCACTGACGCCAGAGGTCCATGAGCTCAGCATAGAAAGCCTGTATAAAACGATCACGCTGGACTGATAGATGACGGGTATCGTCCGAGCGTCGTCCGAGCGCCATCTTGCCTAGTCAGAACGCTGGGAGGTAGTGATCGTGCTGACAGTAGAACAGGAGTCCGCAGGACTGGTAGCCGGTAGGGGCGATGCAAGCTCGATGCCGTCAATGTAACCCCATAGATCGAGACCACGGAGGATCACGCCGACGGTGACAGACCATGCCTTGTAGTTCCGCCTGTCGAGGATGACATCACCCTTTCGCAAGGTTATAGATGTCGGATATCGGGGACACGTCGGTTTAGATTTTTTATGTCGGTTTTAATATTTCGGGAGATATATCGGGGATATTTCATATATCTGGTTTTAATATTTAATTATTTATATGTGTAATTGTTTATAAATTTAATCCTTTTTAAATTTTTATATATCAATATATTAAAAATTTGATATTTATTGAACTCCTAAATTTATCAAACTAATATAAATATTTTGTGTTGCACAAGTAATAACTGTATAAAGGGTGAAATAAAATAAGAGGAAATAGAATGTCAGAAAGTTGTTGATGACAATGGAAAATAATGAACCTTTAGTTCATAATTCAAATACCATGCATAATTGAAGTCAATGACGGACTTGAGCAAGAAAGAAAACCGGAGGAAGCGAAAAAATAACTTAAACGATGAAACAATTTTGGTTTATTGTCTATTAAACCATAGACACTAATTAAAATAAATTGTAAAACCAATCCATAGAATGTCGGGATATATCGGCCGATATATCTGCAAATATATCGGTCAGTACCAGACATATCGGAGGATATGTTAGAAAAGGATATTTTACAAAAAAATATCGGAAATGTGTCGTTTTGTCCATGAAACCTTTATGTCGGCCAACATGTCGGACATGTCGGAGGATATCCACAACAGTGCCCTTCCGTAGAAAAGCTGATGCGATGTGAGACGATGTCATCAAACCAATGGAGGACAGAGGTGGTCAGAGAAGAAAACCAGCTGAGAAGGTCAGGGATGCGGGATCAGAAGAAGATCAACCGAGGAGGTTGGGGCTGCGGATCAGCCGGAGGAGGAGGAAAACAAGACCCGCTGTTATTAATCCTGCGGAAGTTGTCGATGTCGACGCCAGATCGAGGCAAGGCCCGAGCTGCGTTGAGAGAAGCTCCAGCGAAAAACAGTAAAGAAGGGAAGCAGCTATGGGATCCATGAATCAGAGGCGGAAGAGACGGGAGAAGCTCCAGGGATCTGCGAATCAACGACGAGAAGCGATGGGAAACAACGACGGGCCAGCGAGAAACAATGATGACGGGAAGCAGCGATCGGCGAGCAATCGGAATCGGCGAATCAACGATGGAAGCGAATCAGTTAGTGGCAAAAGCGGATCACGATAGACGCTCGTGGAAAACCCTAGAACTTTAGGTCTCTGATAACATGATAGGAAAACAATGATTCAATGCAATATCTCAACAATAGGGCACAGACACACACACACACACACATACATATATATGTATGAGATGGTGATCACAACACCCGAGGTGAGGCTAAGTTATATCTACCATATACGGTATCTCTAGCAGTAATCACCAATATCCAACTCGTGCAGTCTCCTGTTTCAAAGCCAGCGCTCGCGCCCTTATAGTCCCCCACTGATGGCCCATCTCACATCTAATAGTCCTCATGCTCTTCTGCATCTTTCTTTCCTGTGTTATTTAAGCGTTGTCATGTGTCTATGTTAGACGTCAATATCATATGGTTTTTATTATGAGAGTTTTTGTTACGCTTATGCAACTATGTGATCTTATTTAAAGACCACTAGGGTTCTGAATGACATAAGAATGAATTAATCTCTTATTTCTCTCTAGTCTTTCTCTCTTTTAGCTCTCTTTTCCTTTGCTCCGTCTCGGTTTTGTGTGACACATAGGCTCATAAGAAACTCATACACACTCTGGAAGTCGCGATCCTGGGATGTAGCAACACACCGAGAGCATTTAGTGCATAGGAGAGGAGTCATGTCATCGCACTGACGCCAGAGGTCCATGAGCTCAGCAAAGAATGCCTGTACAAAACGATCACGCTGGACTGACAGATGACGTGTATCATACGAGAGTCGTCCGAGCGCCATCTTGCCTAGTCAAAACGCTGGGAGGTAGTGATCGTGCTGACAGTAGAACAGGAGTTCGCAGGACTGGTAGCCGGTAGGGGCGAAGCTGGCTCGATGTCGTCAATGTAACCCCATAGATCGAGACCACGGAGGATCACGCCGACGGTGGCAGCCCATGCCTTGTAGTTCCGCCTGTCAAGGATGACATCAACCTTCCGTAGGAAAGCATATGCGATGTGAGACGATGTCATCAAACCAATGGGGGACGGAGGTGGCCAGAGAAGAAGACCAACCGAGAAGGTCAGGGATGCGGGATCAGAAGAAGATCAACCGAGGAGGTTGGGGCTGCGGATCAGCCGGAGGAGGAAAACTAGACTTGCAGTTAGGAATCCGGCGGAAGTTGTCGATGTCGATGCCAGATCGAGGCAAGGCCCGAGCTGCGATGAGAGAAGCTCCAGCAAAAAACAGTAGAGACGGGAAGCAGCGACGGGATCCACGAATCAGAGGCGGAAGCGACGGGAGAAGCTCCAGGGATCTGCGAATCAACGATGGGAAGCGATGGGAAACAACGACGGGCCGGCGAGAAACAATGATGATGGGAAGCAGCGATCGACGAGCCATCGGAATCGGCAAATCAACGATGGAAGCGAATCAGTTAGCGAGTGGCAAAAGCGGATCATGATAGACGCTCGTGGAAAACCCTAGAACTTTAGGTCTCTGATAACATGATAGGAAAACAATGATTCAATGCAATATCTCAACACACACACACACACACATATTTATGAGATGGTGATCACAACATCCGAGATGAGGCTAAGTTATATCTACCATATACGGTATTTCTAGCAGTAATCACCAATATTCAACTCATGCAGTCTCCTGTTTCAGAGCCAGCGCCCGCACCCTTATAGTCCCCCACTGATGACCCATCTCACATCTAATAGTCGTCACGCTCTTCCCCAGCTCTCCAACAATCTATCTCACTGTTATGGTCCAACACAACTAATTATCCATTATCAGTTATTCTGCATCTTTCTTTCCTAGTGTTATTTAAGCGTTGTCATGTGTCTATGTTAGACGTCAATATCATGTGGTTTTTATTATGAGAGTTTTTATTACGCTTATGCGACTATGTGATTTAATTAAAGACCAGTAGGGTTCTGAATGACATAAGAATGAATTAATCTCTTATTTCTCTTTAGTCTTTCTCTCTTTTAGCTCTCTTTTCCTTTGCTCCGTCTAGGTTTTGGTTGAACAAGATTCCCGCCTCCTCCGCCTCCCTTCGGGTGAGCACGGTTCCCTTGTATATCCATCCGCACTATCACCTCCAACTAGATAACGATCCATTACGGGTTTGCCTACAACACACCCGCACCTGAGGCCTACCATAACAGCACAATACCTTTCCAAAATTCTTATATCAGTGCAAAATTACGATAAACTTGCTGTCCAGCCCTTTGAATCAGTCTCCTTCCACTTTCCCGGACTTCTATTTCTTATGTAAGTTCATGATTGAAGTTGGTATTGGTCTTTGTTGTGTTTGGTGAAATACATGCAGTTATGGATGTTATTTTGTTCGTGTTTGCCCATGAATTTAGTTGAATCACTGGATTCCTCTTGGGACACCATTTCACTGTTACTTATCCTTATCCTATGTCACAGGACCAAACAAAATTTACAAGTAATAATTTTTTAAGACATCTAAGGATAAATACATTATAAGGGCCGTTAAACAGTACCTCCCCTCAAAGTTTGCAAAATTACAGGTTGCATCCGTCCATCTTTTGAAATTACAAAAATCCCCTCTATACGCTTACATTTCATAACATGCATGCTCAAAAATACCCCTCCCGGAGGAAAGCCCTTCGAGGGAACTTTTGTGCTTGCATATTATGAACTGCCAACTTACAGTGAAGATTTTTGTAATTCAAAAAATAGAGGGGTACAGCCTGTAATTATGATAACTTCTAGGGGAGGTTTGGGTAATTAATACAAAATAATTATATTTTGAATTTTTTTCCTACCTTCTTTTCAATCCAACAGATGTTATTACATGGTCAAGTTTGCTTTTAGGATTATTGGTCATCTCTCAATTTTCAGTGTAAACAGTGTGTGGAGTATATAATTTCCTTGCTTTAATTTTGTTTTTTTTTTAAATTTGATTTGCTATATTTGCTTTCTAATATAGCATAATAGCATGTTTGCTCCAGATTGAGGCTCAAAATGATCTCCTTAAGAGGGAAATTGAAGAAGGTGCTTTGTTGTGCTCATCAGAAGCTGAAAAGATGCAGAAAGAGCTTGGTGCAAAACAACAAGAAGTAGATGTTTTTGAAAGGAGTGCACAGGAGTTACTGATGGTAGTTTTTAGTTTCTCTCTCTCTCCCTCTCTCTCTCTCTTTCATCCCACTTCTCTCTCTTCCTCTCTCTCTCTCTGCTATACTTCTGTAATGGTTTGATGCAGAATGAGCTGAGATACTTTAAATCCACAGGACTCTGAAGTTATACTGAAGAAGGCCACAGTGGAGTGTATAGAGGAAACACAGTTGTTCGCACAGGGTCTCTACACAGTAATTGATAGCGTCTCCAAGCACAAAGAATTCATGGCATCCACGAGCTCCGGGATCAAGGACCTGACCAATGAAGAGATTCTTGGAGTAAAGCTAGCCTTTCAGGCCTCTGTTAGGTATAAGTCCCTCATACGATGAGGATCATGCGCGAGATATAAATCCAGTTGGATTTCAAGCTATAAAAAGTTTCAGATTAGATTTTCAGTCTGATTTTTCCAATCGGAATGGCTTGTTTATTTCCAATTGGATTATTCTAACTATTCCAGTTGGATAATTCTAACTAGTTTAGTGTATATTAGCCTAAAATCCAATTGGATTTATCCGTGCGTGCACCGATGAGGATCTTACGTCGGACATATCTAAAATTTACCCTTTTAGGTTTTGTTGAAAGGACAAGTATTTTGCGTTTTTTGCTAGGTATCTGATGCGACCCAACTAGGCACTGAGCTGCTCGCAGGGTCATCTAACCCTGGATCCATAGTCAGCCCCAGGCGGGCCCATCGGGTCCCGCGGACCATACACCCCAACCCCTCTCCTCAGGCCCGCTTGGCTGCTCACAAGGCCCACTGCCCAGGATCCATAGCTGCGCGGCGTCGAGGTGGGTTGTTGAGGTGGAGGTTTGATCCCCGTACCTCCTAGATAAGAGGATCTTCCGCTGAGCTCTCATCAACAATTGAGCCGCTCAGTATTTTTAATATGTTTTGGCCCTTGGACAGATGTCTGGTGATCTCTTCCCTATCATTAGACTGTAGAACTTTTGTATACGGTCCAGACCGCCTTTTGATTGGATCCGGATCCTAGGAGATTCATTTCTTCAGTCAACGGATAAGACAATCCTGGAATATATCTTGTGGTGGAGAATTTTTTGATAAAAAAATTATAAAAGGAAGAGATTAGTGAACCTGTCAAGACAGCAGAGAATGCATCTGAACCGTTGCAATAGCGACGTGTCCCATGAAAAACATAAACTTTTGGAAACAATTTTTTGGCACACTCGGTTGAACAGCACGACCTCCTCCTCCGCAGCAGAGTGAACAAAAGTGCTAGATTTTGAACTCAACTCTCCATCTTCTCCACAATGTTTGCCTACAAAAGTATTTTTCTACATGTAATGTAATGCATGCTTCTATTTGATTAGTTTTATGACTTTAGTGTTACCAAAAACCTTTTGTGATCTATATTTGGAGTAAGGCTCTGTTTGGCATGGTGGCGGCAGTCATGAACACGGGGTTAAATTGTCATTTGTCAACGCCCATCTAAGGGACTTCATCCACTTTTATGTTCAAACGGATGATGTTTGTTAGGTGATCCTTATCGAATGACATTTTAACCTATGCGTTTATGACCGTCACCACTGTACCAAACGGAGCCTAAGGTTCTGTTTCTAAGAAACTTAATCCACTTTTATGTTCAAATGGATGATGTTTGTTAGGTGATCCTTATCGAATGACGTTTTAACCCATGCGTTTATGACCGTCACCACCGTACCAAACGAAGCCTAAGGTTCTATTTGGAGTGACTTATTTTCACCGGTAACGAGTTTTCCTTTACCACGCTCCAAATTTAGGTTGCGTGCCGCCTCAGGTATCACTAACAGAAGAAGAAAGGCCCAAATAATACCTTCGGTCGCGAGAAAGCCCTACCGACGGCGCAATTAGGAAGAAGGATTTCACACAAATGCTGGGTGGTACACTGGTATATCAGTTACAGTTAGTCCACAAGCAAGCAGATGCTTATTTTTACATGGGACACGTGTTGCCAAATTTGAGGATGGGGCCTGTGTGCAAAAAACTTGTGATCCTATATTTTTTTTCTTCGACTCCTTTTGGGGAGCAATTCTTAGGCCCCGTGCTGAAGGCGACAACTGAATAATGCTAGGGATGTGTGGGGCTCATGATGCATATATTTATTAGGCACCCTACGCCCCACTAATTCCCACTCATCCCTTGCATTTCATTGATTTAGGATCTCAGTTGTCTCTCGAACAGAGAATTTTAGATGTTTCTTTCATCTTGTTTTAAGCGCAGAATTAAATACAGTCATACAATCTGATATTCTAAGACTGAGATGTTTTTGCGAAATACTGCAATTATCTATAAATAGTGTTGTATTGTCAAATATGACAATATTTTGATCAATCATGTTATTTTTGAAGAGCCAACGATTTGATTCGTGCAAGCATTTTGATCTTGAACGAGAGAATTTTTTCCTCAAACACACACCACAAAAATTTGGCTTTTGGGCATCATGTAATATACAATATAATAAGAATTGACCGAACTGATTATTGTAGGACAGAATTTTGTAGAATGGTCTTTAATTCTTTATTGTTTTTAGGCATTTTAAGGATGATGAGAAATATCATTAAAATTGTGGAAAAACTCGATCCGCCTATAATTCTTATTGCAAGTATAACTCACTAATCAAAAATATAATTCGGATCGAGAGCGGCTATATCCCCAATTTGGACGTCGAACCGGACTCGCTCAACCCCAACCGACACACCTCAGTCGCCGGCGGTACATCCCAGATCTCCGTTCGCCGCCTCAACCCCTCAAAATCCTCCACGCAGCCGATCTGCTCCGCCGCCATCACCTGCCGCCGATCAATCGCAGCCACATCACCAGCCATTCCATCAAACACCGATTCCCAACCTTCCTCCCACGCCCCCGTCGCATTGCAGATCTCTATACCTCCTTCCTTCCACTCCGGCGAACTCCACCCGCCGTCGAGCTTTAGACACTCGCTTCCGAACGCCGGCGCACACGGACGACACTTGGCTCCGTTCAACGGTGCTGATCTCCCCATCGACGCCACGGGGACGCCGCGCCTCCCGGGAGGGAATCCGTACCGGCGATCGCTGACTACGCAGAAGGGCTGCGGCATCTCCTCCGCCCGCACCTTGGAGATGGTTAGCTGGGCCTTGAAGGCTGATTCGGAGTTTAGGTTTTTGTAGCCGGCGGCGTCGAGGCGGGGGATGAGGGAGAGGCGGGAGAGCGCCGCCGCAGAGGAGGTGCGGTCGCCGACGCCGAGCCGGTCGTTGAGGCCGCCGAACCGGGAGCCGGGCGGGACAACGTAGACCGCGGGACGGAAAGCCGATGGGTCGAGCGGGCCGGCCCAGTAGCCGTCCACGCGCGTTCGTACGATCCATTCGTAGGTAAAATTGTGGCGGGACTCGTAGGCGCTGATTAGAGAGAGACAGCCTTCCACCAGATTGAAATATTGAAGTAGCCCCTGCACGTGCAAAATTGAAATAAGAAAAACCAGAATATTATGTAATTATATTCACATTTTCAAAAAAAAAAAAAAGTGATTGTTAACCGCAACCTGATATTTTACTATTCATACCCCAAAATTTTCCAATTTTTCGCGCCTTTTCGAAATACGCCTTGTACATGCAATATAAGAAAAAGTGTTAACACAAAAGTTGTAGATATCGTCGATATCTACAACTTTCGTATTGATCACTTTTCCTAAAAATGCATGTACAAGACTTACTTTGAAATTATGCCCAGATTTTGCGCCTTTTCGAAATACGCTTTGTACATGCAATTTCAGGAAAAGTGTTCACCACGAAAGTTGTAGATCTCATCAATATCTACAACTTTCGTGTTGAACACTTTTCCTAAAATTATATGTACAAGACATATTTCGAAAAGACGCAAAAAATTGAGAGATTTTGAGGTGCAACTAACCAATTACGAATTGCGGTTAACAATCACAAAAAAAAACATCTAAAACATTAGGGTGAATGGGTGATAACATAGGAATCAATTTTTAGCTAATGACAGCTCAAATTTAATTACAGATAGAAATGGCTAATGTCAGATCAAAATTTAAATTTGCAAACCAAATATAAAATCCAAATTATAGTCTGAATTGAATGAACTTTTTATGCGTTATTTGATTCAATATATTAGTATATTTTATAAATACTATATATATATTTATACTATATTAAAACTGAAGACATGGTTTTTGATTAAATATTACTATTTCTAAAATTATTCTTTAGGTCAAAAATATTAGGCCATTGTTATCTGCATTATAAATAGGGCATACCATAAATTTTATTTACAAATCAAACTTTTAGGTAAATATCATAAATTTTATTTGTATGTCAAATTGTTAAATAAATATAAAAATAAAGTTTGAGTTTTTTTTACTTTAAATATAAAAGATTTCTTCACTTTTACATTTCAAATAAAAAAAACAAACAGAATAAAAATCAAAAATTTCAAATCATTTTCACCGATATAACAAAAAATTTGTACGGTCCATTTTTAAGTTTATGTATATATGCACAAATTTAAAGATATGAATATTAGTTGTTTTAAATAAATAAAATATTTGCAAGTTACTTAAAATTAAATATTAATACATACATGATCATTTAGCTTTTTAAGCTTCCTTTTGGTCACCCTTTTAAGCGATTCAGAATCAAAGGTTCTATAGTTTGGCATTCTGTACGATCCAATAGCTCTCGTAGTTTTCTTTTCAATTCATTTTTTTAATTGCCAATAATGTATTGTATTTTTGGAGTATTTCATCCAAATCTACATGTATGCCATGTGAAGCGAGGCTGAAGCTGGGGCGAGGGTAAAGTTTCGGCTTTCGGGAGAAAATAGGAGCGAAGTGTGCGCTTAGATTGGAAAAAGTATTGATATTGTTTATTTTAAGAGCTTGGTGTGCATATAGCCAAAAGTGGTGTGCACGTAACATCACCCTTTATTTTAAGAATTTGATGTGCACATAGTCAAAAATGGTGTGCACGTAACAGCGCCCTATAAATATAGCTATTTGCAATCTTTTGATATGCACACCATAATCATTAAAGAAATGATACTGGCAAACAAATTTGATATCCGTAAACAAATGTTAAATTTTTATAATAAGTTTAAATTCATATATTCATGACTTGTAATGATTAAATAGTCTAAAATGCATTACCAAAAGTAATCCAAAAGCATTTTCCAAAGTACATATAAGTGGTTAATAAACAAAATTTTAAAATATGTCATTGATATTTTAAAATAATTTTATGTCCTTATATTCTTCCAAATTATCAAACTTTCACATCCACCTTTGTAACAAAAATAACACGACAAAAATATTCTAACAAAAATCTATAAAAAAAGGGAGAAAATAGAAACAATCCGGTGAAAAGGCTTGAAAGGATTGTTTGCAACTGACAAAGCTAAAAATGAAAAAGACCTAATATTGAGTCCGAATAGTTATATTTGTAGTGCGGATAATAATCTCCAAATATTATTTGAAGAGAAAGTCAAAGGAGGGAGAGAAGAGAGAGAGAGACAGAGCCCTTATCATCTAAACTTTAAATTAATTTTTTAAAAATTCCTATTAATATAAGTATTTCAATAGATAAATTTTTTATAAAATTAATACATATCTTTAAACATCTTTAGAAAAAATTGTGAGCAACGGGTGCGACGTGGATTTGTGAGGCACGAGAGTGTTGTCACGTCGTGCAATACCATGACCAAAATACTATCACTTAGGCATTGGGCGCCCCTATGCGCTCTTGCGGTTAAGGTACTACCGCAATTGGTTGTAGGGGCGGAGCCCTACCTAAAATGGAAAACATTATTTAGTGAAATATTCATTTTTCTGATTTTACTCAGCTATATTAAAAATAATTCTATTTTTAATATGTTTTCTTTTATTTATTTTTAAAATTATGCTCTCTAAAATTCTTTGCATACAATAAAAATGTGTTCTCCCCACCGCTCGCAAATCTAGATAATACTCAAGGGTTTGCAATCGGTGGGAGCGCCGGGATAATGTCGAGGTCGGGATAATATCATGCGTGACACTTTAGTACTCCCGCACACTATCACAATTGAGGTACTATCGTGCTTGATCGTAAAGACAGAGCCTCATACCTGTCACTAGTAATCAATCTGTAATGAAAATTATATTAGCAGTATTGAGAAAATTTGAAGAACATTCGATCGGTCTAGCCTAATATCGTCATTTGATTCATCAAATATTAAATCAATAATATTAAAAAAATCAGAGATATAAAAATTAAAATCAATCAATATTCAACATATAATGACTGGAAATTAAATAAGAGATGGATCGACCTGGATACCATTGGGCGAGCCCTGAGGGCTAAGAACCCGGATCTGCGACTCCGTCGCCGGAATCAAACTCGGGTCGAAGATTCGAACTCCGGCGATCCGCGGGGCGCTCTTCAGAAGAAGAAACTTGAATGCGTCCTTATCGAACGGGCTATGGAGGAACAGATCCGCATTCGGGTACTCCAGCAGCAAGTTCTTCACGATCGACGGCCCCGTGATCTCGAACCTCCGCGCGCCGCCTACCAAGCAGATTGCGATGCTAGATCGTCCCAGCCGGCGCCGCCGCTTCGTCTCCGGCGGAATCGGAAGATCCGACTGCAGGCGGAGGCCGAGGAAGGATAATGACGGGAGAGATTTGAAATGGCCGGGGAGAGAGATGAGCGGATTGACGCTGCTGCGATGGAAGGAGAGGATGGTGATGATCGCGAGGAGGGGTGAGAGGGAGAGGAGAAGGATGGGCAGAGGTCTGAGGATCGGGAATCGGCGGCCGCCGGCGGCGGAGAATCGATCGGAGGTCATTGGGAGAGGAATGGGAAGAGGGAGAGGAGCTCGACGGCGGAGCGTTTTCTGAAGGAGTGAAATGAAGATGGTAATGGATGACGGGGTAACCGTCGGAAAATACCGTGCAGACGAATATACCCTTGGACGTGTGGTGCTTTTTGTAGGGCTGGTCATGGGGTATTTGGTCATTTCCTAAAAAGTCAAGAAGAGGGTCGAATTGTATAATGTAGCCGTGTGGGGGGTGACGGCAGTTGGATGGCGGTTCTCAAGCGTTTACTATGGTTTTTTTAATTATTTTTTAATTATTTAATTATTTTATTTATTTTTATATATGGAAAGATATGAGTGATGGCCGAGTACTTGCGGATTGGGGGATCTAGATCGGGGGAAATTATTACGCCCGGGCTCCGGGGCGAGTATTTTGTTCGCGCGCGATTGCTCGCGCGCCTTTGCTTTGCTTGTCTTTCCTCTCTCTAAATTGCGCCCGTTGATACCTCCACTCGGCAACACCTCCTCTCATCCGGACGGCGATTTCCAAACGGCGCCCGGACCTAAAAATCTCTCCTAGATCGGAGGGATACATTTTTTAGCTAATGGAGAAAATAATTCTTAAGTTGAATTTTTTTTTATTAAAAAAACTATAAAAGAACGAGTGTTGATGCAGAAAATGTCTTCTAGCTGGAGAATGAGCACGTTCGATCGTGGATGCGGGGATAAGGGAGGTGATGAGAAATGTCGAATAGGCGGTTACTGACGGTTAGGATTAGCTGTTAAGACCGAGAGAGGGGAGAAAAGAAAGAGGTCACTGGCAGCGACAACACCAGAGTTCGCCCGCCAAGGCTAAATGTCACTCCCGCGACGGACTTTCCTTTGATTATAAATTTGTATTACAGCTCAAGTCGCTCCTTTGCATGAAAAAGCAAATAAAGGGGTACAAGAGAAACTGGTGGTTTGAATGTGGAGGTCGTCGAGGCCGCGCGGCTTGATCCCTCAGTTCGCCAGGCAGCGCGGGCTGTCATGCCATGAAGCTCGCTGCCTCAGGTCGGCTGACAGCGTTGGTAGACGCCTTAGGTTGCGAGGGCGCACATACTGCTATCCGCCAAAGAGGAGTTGACCGCGGCCTAGCCGTGCAGACTGACCGGGAAGCTCGCTGAGGTATTTGCTGCAGAGGTCGCGAGACCTATCCTCTTGGGTTAATTGTTGAGTCCGCCCGGACAGGCTACTTAAAATTGCTGGAGGAGTCTAAGTTCATGCACTAGGCCGCAAGGGCTAGTCGCTGAGGCCGCACAGACTGACTTGGTGACCAGTACACGAGTGCTGTTGGCGGTTAGAAAAGCGTATCCGCAGGGTTGGCTGCCAAGGTTGCTCCCCGATCCTCTTTCTTTAAATGAGAGGCATGAGGGGCTATTTATAGGCTCGAGGCGGAAACTCCCAGAACTGAACTTGATGATGTCACCCCCGATGGTTTGGGCGAGCTGCGGGCGAGTCTGCGCCATGCTGTGCGGACTAAGGAGGAGATGGCCTGTTGCTGCTGTAAGAGAGTCCGCCTCCCTCTGGCAAACTTAGAACGAGTCCACACCACACTGTGCGGACTGAGGAGAAGAAGCTCGCCTGCTGCTGAGAAGAAGCCCTTTGCTGGCGGACTGAGTGATTCCGCCTCTGCTGTACAAGACGAGTCTGTGCCATGCTGTGCGAACTGGGATTGAGTCTGCCACTTGCTGGCGGACTGAGATGGAGTCCGCCCCAAGCTTGGGCGTAAAATCCGCTCTGCCAAGCATTCTGCTGACGATGACGCCGCGGACAGGAATGCGAGGTCGCCTATTGCAGGCGGACTGGAGAAGATCCTTGGTGGTCAGGCGGGTTCTTGCTTGTGGCGACATGAAGGTGAGTTCACACACTAGCGGCGAGCTGGAGAGGAGACCATCTGCCCGACTAGCCGCGCGACCTGCTGGTGCGGACTGGGAAGCAGTCCGCGCCTCTGCAGAACTGGTAACTACCGGGCGACCTGCCTATTCACGTGCGGACATAATGGTCTAACCGCGCGGACAGAAATGTCTATCTGCGCGGTTAGCTGAAAAACAGGTCGTGAACTCCTGGGATGAACTGGAGCAGTCTACGACTTGCGAGCTAGCCACCGTGGAGAGGATCGTGGATTTCTGGGTTATAAACATTATCCCTACATTTTTTTTAAGTTTGTAGGAAACTTCGAAAAAGTAGAGACAATCCCTGATATCGCGATCCACCCCTCAAAAGTCAGGTAGAAATGATAAAGGACAGAAAGAGAGAGAGAGAGAACCTGATTTCTCTCCCTAAAAGAGCGTAAGTACTGACTTTTTCTTCTGCAAAGGAGAAGAGTAAGCAGCAAACATGAAAGAGAAATAGAATGCGAGTACCTGAAGAAAACTCGTGAATACCTGATAATCTCTGCAAAAGAAGAGAAAGAAACATATCTGAAAGAAATAAAGAATGCGAGTACCTGAAGAAAACTCGCGAATACCTGCTAATCTCTGCAAAAGAAGAGTTAGAAGCAGATAAAAAAGAAATAAAGAAAGTGAGTACCTGAAAGGAACTCGCGAATATCTGTTAATCTCTGCAAAAGAAGAGTAAGAAGCAGATATGAAAGAAATAAAGAACGTGAGTACTTGAAAAGAACTCGCGAATACCTGTTAATCTCTTCAAAAGAAGTGTAAGAAGCAGGTAGGAAAGAAATAAAGAACGCGAGTACTTGAAAGGAACTCGCGAATACCTGTTAATATCTGCAAAAGAAGAGTAAGAAGCAGATAAGAAAAAAATGAAGAACGCGAGTATCTGAAGGAAACTCGTGAATACCTGCTAATATCTGCAAAAGATAATTAAGAAACAAATAGAAAAAAATAAAGAATGTGAGTACCGGAAGGGAACTCGTGAATACCTTCTAATCTCTGCAAAAAGAAGAGTAAGAAACATATATGAAAAAAAATAAAGAACACGAGTACCTGAAGGAAACTCGCGAATACCTGCTAATCTTTGCAAAAGAAGAGAAGTTACAACAGGCAAAAAGGAAATGTAAGGCGTGAATACTTGAAGAAGAGTTGTGGATATTTGCTAATCTTTGCTAAATGTTAAATGTTGATGTGGTAAGGCAAATATAATTAGACAGCTGAAGGAATATCCAACAAACCCTGCTATTAACCGGATAAGAAAATGTGCAGAACCAAGTAGAGATCAAACCACATCAATAATCTTCTCGCGCGATCAGATATGATATCCTCAATATGAAATCCGGATAAGCTAGATGAAACCACTTTGATTAGACTATAACCACAAGGTTTGTAGATAAAGAGAACTAGATACTTCAATTAAACAATTGGTGCCAAAAATATTCAATTAGAATAGTAGAGGCACTCTTAACCGCCAACGGATAGAGTTATATATAAGCTGAGTATATAAGGGAAGTATAAGCAAGAAATATGAGGTTGCAAATCCTTTGGATAGATCGAATTTAGCCTGTTAATATAACTGCGCGAACTAGCTGCTATCCGCCGGATAAACTTATGTTAGTTGGTTAACCTGAAAAAAAAGCAGTTCACAAAAAGAGAGAGGTATACACCCGAAGATGATCAGTTAGGACAGGTGCGCCAGAAGGTCTATAACATTGCTTGCCAGGAAAATCATCAGAGGTGTATTCCTAAAGACAGACTAACCGCGATTCCCCCGAAAGAGAAAAAAGACAAATGCACAATCTAAAGAAGAAACAGCAGACACACTGCTCTCATGCATTGGGCTACAAGCATCGCTGATCAGTTAGACCAGGCGCGCCAAATGGTCTACAACATTGCTCGCCCTAAAAGCTCAACGAAGTTGTGGGTCCCCTAAAGGCACGACTTGAGAGTACCTTGGAGTATTCGACTATCACAGCATGAGATGATCATGGAGGCAAGTCTTCACCCGGGGCCATTGCTTACCCAACAAAGATCATCTTAACTGTAATTTATCCCAAGCGAATCACAGTAGAGCTAACAACATTGGGACCTCCCTTGATGCGCGTTGTGTGTTAGATACCGGCTAGGATCCGAAGTCCTGAAGTCCGCCTACACAGAGTTGGACGGCTCCCACTACACACATGCGAACACTCTCCGCTATATATGGTCGTCGTGGTGTTACGCCAAAAACCAACCTGTGGAGGGACAAGCAAGACCCAGTGATATCTCCTCAGTTCAGCGATCCCTTTGACAAAGAGAAAATAGAGAGGAGGAACTCCAAAAAGAGAAAAGTGTCAGTACGAGATCTCTGACGTAAAATATTGAAATGAATGAAATAATACTTAGAAGTGTGGCATGGAAAATGTTCAAAGATTGAAAAACAATCATCCATGATTACGAAGAGTTTTTGGGACATTGCGATGCCCCCTTCACCTCAGAATAGCTCTCCAAGGGTGCCTTCGTCATCATCATCAATGCACTCCTTAAGAATGAGGTTAATGTCATCGTTGATTTGGCTCACTCCCTTTGAGCCGAAAGGAATGTCCGCTATTTTTTTGCCTTTTGAGGTTGACAGATTAGAGTGATCATTCTTCGGGAATAAGTCATGAAACTTGCCATACTTTAGCATTTTCTCCAACAATTGACGAAGAGCTCGATAATTTTCAGTTGGATGCCCTTTCTCTTTATGGAATTCACAGTAGGGATCTGAATCTCTGGATTTTTGATCTGCGGGCTGGTAAGACCTCTTATAACCGGTCTTACCTTTCATGACTTGGATCACTTCCTGCATAACTTGGTCCAGTTCAGATTCTAGCGAGTTATCACCTTGCTGCTGGTAAACTGAAGCTGCTTGCGGAGCTAGTGCTGTATAAGCGGGAGGGACCAGCAATTGCAATCTCTGACTATGGAAGTGATCTTGGTTTGGGAAGAGGCGTCGCTTACGATGGACATTTCTTTCCTTCCTTGCTCGAGGTCGAAAATTCTTCTGAGGAGACTTTGGAGGTTGCATGTATGAAGAAGAAGAATCTTTCTCTGTTATAAGCCTGGAGATGTAGTTGGGATTGCTCTTTTCATCTCGTATGTACAAGTTGGCTAGACTGATCATTTCCTGGTATATCCTTGGCACTCAGACATTATCATCGAATTTTAGTGGCCCTTCTCTTAAACCACTTATTAGGGCAACTTGGTACATTTCTGGATCAACGTTCTCAATTTCCAGAATCTCTCTTTGGAAGCGATCGACAAAATGAGCTCGAGTCTCATTTTCTCGCTGCCTGATTTCAAATAGGGCTTCTGGACCGTCTTTCATCTTTGTAGAGGTAGAAAACCTAATCAGAAGCTCTCTTCGCAGATCAGCAAAGGAAGCGATGGAGTGAGGACGTGGTCCATAGAACTACTCTCTCGCTTGTCCATCAAAGGACGCTACGAGGAGTTTGCACCTGGTAGCATCTGTAAGGGTCTTGAGGGCGACAGTTGACTTAAACACTTGTAGGTGTGCAATAGGGTCAGACGCTTCAGTGTAAACTGGTAATCGCGGCTCCTTGAAATGAGACGGCGTCAGTTCTTGCCGTACACTCTCTGTAAATGACGATGACTCTTCTTGCTCTCCTTGAACATAAGGAAGAGGAAAAAATGGAGCATAAACTGCTGTTGAAAAAGAAGCAGGAGGATAAAAAGAAAAAGATATTACGAGAGGAGTTGCAGGAGCTGAAAGGTAGGGATGTCTTCCTTGAAAATTCAGCAATCTCGCTGGACTTTCCAGGGCGGCTTCCCGGAATAAGTTTTGACGAGCTACAAACTCATCATTTTGAGACCGCAAAGGGGCTGCGGTCTGCCCTAGCGGGCAGGTTGCCGGATAGGTCGGCGGATAAGCCGGTGGATAGGTCTGCGGATTCCCCATCGCTGGTGCCAGATTGACTGGAGGAACTGGCTTTGCTGCAGGTTGCGCCTCTATTCCTAATCATAGCGAGCTGCAAAAGAAAAATGGTGATTGAGAATGTGTGAATCTTCTGTGATCTAGAAATAATTGAGGATTAGTGTCACTATCAACATAATAAGAGTCAATGAGATCGCACATATGAACTAACGAAAATTAGATAAAGGATTTTGTTGATTTTTATTTATGTTGGATTAATGTGAAAGTTAACTAGTTAAGTCTAAAATGATGTTTGATTAATTGAAAATTAATTAAACGATGAATGAGAGTAATTGTATGTCGAATTTGGATTCGAAAAGAAAGATTGAACCACTACTCAACCCACACCGAGTAGTCGACGCACGCCGACTTGTGTGTTTAATACACATTTGTACACTACGAGATAGTACTCGACACAAGCGACTTATGAAGTCGACGCACGTCGACTAGTAGAAACTCAAACTCGACGCACACGACTTACGGAGTCGGTGTACATCGACTAGTAACATAGAACTCGACACATACTACTTATGAAGTCGGCGTACGTCAACTAGTGGAATACTTGATCTTGATGCACAAATGGGCAATTTATGAAACTGCAATATATATTGCATCTTCTAGGGTTTTTGAAGTGTGTTTTTAGTACGACTTCTGAAGAATCCGTACCAGCATCCTCTCCTGAAATTTAATTAGTATACTTAAAATAGAAAAAACAACAAAACAAAATAAAATAAAAATGAGAAATAGGGTACAATGCAGAGCTTCTGCCTAAATGTCATGAATAAAATACGTGATTGTTATGTGCAAATTTATTTTGAATACGTGCAAATTTATTTTGGAAATGTGCAAATCTATTTTGAATGTGCAAACTTATGTTGGATGTGTGCAAACTTATTTTGAATATTTACAAACTTATTTTGAATATGTGCAAATCTATTTTTTAAATAACTAAATATTAAACTGTAAAAAGGATATGTGCAAATCAATTTTCTCGCACCCGGAAAAAATCATGCTCGAGGCTCACCATAAACCCAAACTTGTTCAACATCGACGAGCCTCTTTCCGTTGGTCATTATCCAAAGGAATGTGAAAAGCTTGATAGTAGAGCAAGGTGCGGAGATGCTCGACTTACGAAAGCTGCGCTTCCATGTCTAACTCAAAGAGGGGAAGGACCGATCCCTCCAAAAAAATACTGTCGGCTCAAGTTGTGAAGCGAAGTGGCTCGAGCGCAGTTGCGGTCATTTCTAATGATACCCGGAAACACCGACCGGGCGACGAATTGGTCAGAGTGCAAGGAAACTGAAGGATGAGATGAACAGAATGGCTGGATGATAGTGGAAATGCAATTGCGCAGAGCAAAGTAGCATGTTTATGCTTTTGATTCACATTTTGATTCATTACCGTAGCAACAGATTTCATGATTCCTGCAAAATGCAGCAACATGAGCATAGATAGCTAGAAAGCCTCAAAATATGATTTTTTTTGCTCTCTTGAGTCGTTGGTTTAAGTAGCTTGCCAAAGAATTTAGAATCTTTTTTTTTTGCACCAAATAATTTATTTTGCACACATAATTTTTTTGATATTCGCACGTTCAAAAATGATTTGCACGTAACAATCACCGTAAAATATCATATAAATGGAGCAAACTCCGGGTGGACTAAACCTATTTGCTTAAATTTGACCAAAACCTTCATCCTAATATTACCCGACCAGTTATGAACCCAAATGCATCCTAGGTCAATCTCAAACCTATACTTTTTATCTGTAATGCTCAGACATATCCCGAGTAGAGTTGACACCCACCAATTCAATCCCTCCAGTCAATTCTCAATAAAAACAAGTTTTAGGATTGGCAGGTACTGGTCCGACACAAACTCAACTCGAACCCGACCTTATAAACTAAAAGTATCATTTAAACCTTCTCATCCGACTATAATACCAGGCGGCTGGAAAAAAAACAGTGACCTAATCCCGACATGTTATGCAAAAGTTTGACGGTTAGATCACAAATTAGATAATTTAATTAAGTGAGACGAGATAATTTAATTAAGCGAGACAATCTTAGGTTTACCTCCACGTGAAGAGGTAAAGCAAGAGCGCGAGACAAATAAATCCTGCAGATAACAATATTTATTTAACAAACTACTACCATACGAGATATCCAAACAAATATGATGTCCAATCTAATAAAGAAATGCTGAAAAATAATAATTCAATACAACAATACTCACTAAATAATGGGCTGAGCAAGACAATGAAGATTCTAGAGCCGGATGCGTGGATCGACGATCCAGAGTAGAACCGACGACATAGAAATAATGGAGATGGCTACCCTCGGCAGCGAAAGATGAAAATGGGACGGAAATGGATAGATTCGGCCACGTAGGGAGAGATCCGGGCGGGGGTGGGTAGATCCGATGAGATGGTAATAGATCATGGCGAGGGAATGATGAACGGGTAGAGGGAATAACAGATCGGGAGCTGAAACTTCCAGATGACTGATCTGAAAAATGGGACTGTTGGGAGGTGGATCCACGAAAAGATGCCTGAAAGCTGGCTAGCGGTGAGTGGAAGGTCGGTCGACTGTAGGGAGGAGAAGGGAGGTGGGAGGCGACTGGATATGGTTCGCCGGGTAGTGGGAAAGGGTTATAGGAAGGATCTGGTGAGGTTCACCGGGTGGAGTGGGGGGTTGGTACAGTTGGAGGAGAAACAACCGGCAGTTTGCTGGGAGGAAGGGTTAGGGGGAGCTGCCAGCACCATGAGATGGAGGATCCGGAGGCAAGGGAGGAAGGTTTCACTGTTGTGGGACTTTAAGAATGAATAATAATTTTAATTTTTGAGCAATAGAATAGAAAGTAAAAATGAATTGCTGGATAGCAATCTATCTACGACTGGAATTTTGGGACTGTAGGGGCTGCAGATTGGTTTTTCGGGGGGGGGGGGGGGGGGGGGGGGGGGGGGGGGTGCAAAGAAGACGGAGCCTACGGTTACTGGGTACCTTAAGGAGGGAGATACAAACCTACGAGTCGTCACATATGATTCCACGGAGTCCGGGATTGTGGCTTGATCGCTTGATCGCTGGAATCCGGGATTTCTATTCACCAAATTCTGCAATGCCTACATCAGCCCTCTATCACTTCTATTTATAATAAAGGAGGATTAGGGCATCCCATCAACAGTTACGATTGGTCGGAGGTAAGGCTACCCAAATACATCAAAATAAATGCAAATATAATAAACTAATATATGAAATTGATTCGGAACGCCAATCCGGACGCACCAGCGGAATCCGATCGTCAATCCGGGCACGCCATGTATTAAAAGTCGTCAAATAAGTCTCGAACGGACACAAAACTCGTCTTCGTCTCTGCTCCGCATCATAAAGACCAGTCCACAAGAGAATTTACATAACACTTGTGCTTAACAACAAAGCAACACCTGAAAATAACCTGATGTTGCCTTTGTGCCGAAGTCATTACATCATAGGAGAACCATTCCTTTCAAAGGACCCCCTTTTTCCTATAAATATTCAATATAACTTGTAATTGCTGTCTAATATCGGTCGAATATTCGAGCGTAATCGAAACTAAAATCGAATTTATTTCGCTCGAATATCACCAAGGTATCCATAATCATATAGTTTACTTCACTATTAGAGATCTCTCTCAAGAAATATAATTATATGCGCAGAAAAAAAAGATCAGAAAAAGCTCTTTGACTATGTACAAACCACAAGCCCAGCAAGAACACTTATTCCACTGCGCTTGCATCTGTAAAATCCTTCACTCATCAGAAACTTACAATTTTCTCAGAAAAAAATGTCAGTTTGCTTTGACTGAGCTTCTTCAGAATGTTTGTGAAGTGATCCTGCCGATACCTTTCCAAGGTGATAATATCCTTCGAATCGACACCAAGAAGGCTGTACGTGTTGTTCATCGGGGCGGAGAATACGGCGTCGCTCGATAGCACCTGAATTGACTTTCAATGAAATTTATTAGAACTACCATAAAAACTTGATATCATCAATCCAGCATCTCTAAATGTAATTATCAAGTCTTTAATGCCTCAAAGTAATCTCTTTTGCTCTATAAGGCTCTGTTTAGGGTGAAATTTTTGGGTCCTGGCATGGGGCCCAAATAAGATTCGTCCGCCAACAAATAATTTTTTAACATTTATGTGTGGAGTCCCGTAAAATTAAATGTGTTTCTGGAAGATCATTTTCATGATCAAAATGTTGTTGGGGTTCAGCCCCTAAAGGTGCAGAATTTTGTGCACAATTTCAGGAGTTGCAACCTGGATATTTTGAGGTTGCCACCTTTTTTGTGCTGTTTGCTTTCGGGCTGGATGGACAGTTTTTTTTTATAAAAAGGCAGCGTGACCTTTTAAATCTTCTATTATTCTCCCGATAGAAGTCTAGGTTTGGAGAAAGCGGAAGCCGAAGCCCCCCAGCCCGCGCGCGCGTCTACCGGCCACCCTCCCCGCGCCCGTGCCTTCCGCCGGCCGCCATCCCCGCGCCCGTGACGTCCGCCGGCCGCCATTCCTGCTGCTGCAAGGAATTTTGCCGCTGCTGTAGGCAGGAGTTCGCCGCTTGAAGGAGGTGTTTCCTCTGTGCTATTGGAAGGAGTTTTCTCTACCGTTTCAACGGCTTCTTCGTCTACGGTTTCAGGTGTACCCTTTCTTATCTTCGTTTGCTATTTTTGCTTGAAGAGAGAGTAAGATTTTATCCTGTTGTAGAGGAGTTGTTGTTTGTCTTGGTGCTAGAGAGGAGTAGGTTTGTGTGTCAAATCCGGAGGGCTTTCTAGGTTTTGGGCAAACCTAGATAATTTCTGTAATCCTTATTTATTATAGTGGATTTTCGTTGTGCCGTGCCCCGTGGTTTTTGACCTTCAAGTGGTGAAGGTTTTCCACGTATATCTCTGTGTTCATCTGTGGTGTTTTTGTTTTGCTTCTTATTGTTTTGACTCTATTGATCAGTGGAGGTTGCCGTTATCTTCGGACCCCTGTTCCCTATCAAGTGGTATCAGAGGCAGGTTCTTTGGCTAGTCGTTTTTATTTCTCGGTTTCTAACTTGGTGCGGTAGGTGACGACCATCGGTCCGCTCTCTATCCTCTCTTGTTAATCGCTTGGAATAAATCGACTTGTGTACCGTAATAGAGTTGTTTGAGAAAGCAATGGAACAGAACACAAGGATGGTCAGTATGAATGACAAGAATTGGAGCATCTGGAAGCCTCGGATGGAGGATCTCTTATATTGTAAAGATCTTCATGCTCCGTTGACGGGGAGACCTGCTTCAGTTAAGGATGATGAAGAGTGGAAGAAAATGGATCGAAAGACAGTAGGGTTCATTAGACAGTGGCTCGATGACTCTGTTTTTCATCATGTTTCCACGGAGACCTCGGCTCAGGCACTATGGAAAAAGCTTGAAGCCTTGTACGAGCGGAAGACTGCAGGTAACAAGGCATTTCTGATTAGGAAGCTTGTCAATTTGAAATACCGGGAAGGTTCACAGATGACTGAGCATCTGAACCTTGCTCAAAGTATTATCAATCAGTTGGAGTCCATGAAGATCACTTTGGAAGATGAACTCCAAGCTCTAATGATCCTTAGTTCTTTACCCGAGAGTTGGGAGACTCTAGTAGTGTCGTTGAGCAACTCAGCACCTGATGTGGCGGTAACCATGGAGATGGTGTCTGGTTGTCTCCTGAACGAAGAGCTGAGAAGGAAGGATTCTGGATCTTCCACTTCAGGTGTTTTTCTCATGGAGGGAAGAGGCCGGTCTGTGAAGAAGGATGTGAAGCACAGGGACAGTTCCAGGAGTAAGTCCAGGGGCAAGTCTAAGAAGGATATCGAGTGCTACTATTGTAAGAAGAAGGGTCATTTCAAGAAGGATTGCTTCCAAATGAAAAGAGACCTGAAGGGCAAGACCAAGGAGGTTGGAGAATCCAGTTGTGATGCGACGACTTCGATTGTGGAGGCTGACCCGTTATGCTTGCAGTGCAGTGGGTCGTCTTGCCAGGACTGGGTTTACACAGACTGGATCGTGGACGGAGGTGCATCCTATCATTACACTCCTCACAGAGATTACTTCTACACCTATTCTGAGGGAGATCTTGGTGTTATCCGGATGGCAAATTCCGGTGAGTCATTGATTGTTGGTAGTGGTGATGTCCACTTGGAGACTGAATTGGGGAAGATTGTTCTCAAGGGCGTCAGACATATTCCTGACTTGAGAATGAATCTGATTTCCATTGGTAGGCTTGATGATGGTGGTTTCACAAGCATTGAAGGTGGAGGGATCTGGAAGTTGGTAAAGGGTTCTTTGGTACTAGCCAGAGGAAGGAAGTGTTGTGGCCTTTATCATACTAAAGCCAAGATCTGTGGTCCAAGTGTGAATGCGGCAGAGAGCGACTCTATGGAGTTATGTCATCGCAGACTTGGGCATATCAGCGAGAAGAACTTGAAGATCTTGGTGAAGAACAAGGTCCTTCCGGAGCTATCAGGAGGGCTTCCTGATACGTGTGCGCACTGCTTGGCCGGTAAGCAGAAACGTGTTTCCTTTGCTGATTCTGAACCAAAGAGGAAGGCGGAGTTACTATACTTGATACACACTGATGTGTGTGGTCCTATTGAGCCCAAGTCTGTGGGCGGAGCCGCTTACTTTGTCACGTTCATTGACGATCACTCCAGGAAAGTCTGGGCATATTCTGTGAAGCAGAAGAGTGATGTTCTAGCAAAGTTTGAAGAGTTCAGAGCGAAGGTGGAGAAGATGACCGGGAAAGAAATAAAGCGAGTTCGATCTGACAACGGGGGAGAGTACACTGGTGCCTTCGACGCTTACTGCAGAAGGCATGACATAGTACATGAAAGGACAATCCCGAGGACGCCGCAACAGAATGGGTTAGCAGAAAGGATGAACAGGACGATTATTGAGAAGATCAAATGTATGATTTCTCAAGCTGGCATTAGCAAACAGTTTTGGGCTGAGGCTGTGCAAACTGCTGTACATCTGATAAATTTGTCTCCTTCTGCACCTCTGAATGGTGATATTCCAGAGCGTGTTTGGTCCGGGAAGGAAGTGTCGTACGGACATGTGTGGGTGTTTGGGTGCAAAGTTCACGTTCATGTCCCCAAGGAAGAGAGATCGAAGCTTGATGAGAAGTCCCAGGAGTGCATCTTGATGGGATTTCCCCATGAGGAGTTTGACTATAGACTCTGGGATCCTGTGAACAAGAAACTGATCAGAAGCAGAGATGTGATATTTGTTGAAGATCAAGTGGTTGGTGAGCATAATGCTGCGGAGTCACAGGTTCCACAGTTTCCACCTACGGAGGAGAGACTCTATGCTGATGATGGGCCATTAGAGACTGCTGCTGATGATGGGCATGCTGAGGAGGAAGTTGGTGAGTTTATTCCTGATGAGGAGATGATTCTGTATGCAGGGGGAGCTCTGTCAGTTGATGTACCACCTGTGGTGGAGGTTCCTCTTGTCAGATCTGAGAGAGTCAGAAGGCCCAATACCAGGTATTCCCCTCATGAGTATATTTTGCTTACAGATAGTGGAGAGTCTGAGTCTTATGTGGAGGCTCAGAGTGCTGAAGATCGTGAGGCTTGGACAGCTGCTATGGAAGAGGAGTTGTACTCCCTTCAGAAGAACGAGACGTATGATTTAGTCTCATTGCCTAAAGGGAAGAGAGTTTTGAAGAACAAGTGGGTCTACAAGCTAAAGTTGGATGAAAGTTGCTCTCAGCCAAGGTACAAGGCGAGACTTGTGGTGAAAGGTTTCAGTCAGAAACAAAGTGTCGATTTCGACGAGATTTTTTCCCTAGTGGTGAAAATGTCCTCTATCAGACTGGTGTTGGGTATGGCTGCCTCCATGGATCTTGAAGTCGAGCAAATGGACGTCAAGACGACATTTCTGCATGGCGATTTGGAGGAAGAGCTATATATGGAGCAGCCCAAAGGCTTTGTGGCTAAGGGGAAGCATCATCTGGTCTGTCGGCTCAAGAACAGCCTTTATGGGTTGAAGCAGGCACCCAGACAGTGGTATAGGAAATTTGACTCTTTCATGATGAAGAGCAAATTCCAACGGACCAGGGCTGATCACTGTGTGTATGTGAAGAGGACTGAGAAGATGTTCACTATTCTGCTGTTGTACGTAGATGATATGCTGATTGTTGGGGATGACAAGGCCAGCATAGCTGAGTTGAAGAAGGAGCTCAGTGAGTCCTTTGAAATGAAGGATTTGAGACCGGCAAGGAAGGTCCTTGGAATGAAAATTACCAGGGACAAGAGTGATGGTCAACTATGGCTGTCTCAGTCTGAGTATGTGGAGAAAGTGCTGAAGAGGTTCATGATGGACAAGGTAAAACTCGTTGCTACTCCTCTGGCCGGGCACTTCAGACTTTCCAGTTCTCAAAGCCCCTCATCTGAGAAGGAGGTGGAAGAAATGAGCCAAATTCCTTATGCATCCGCAGTGGGGAGCCTGATGTATGCTATGGTCTGCACTAGGCCAGACATAGCTCATGCTGTGGGGTCTGTGAGCCGTTACTTGGCAAACCCAGGGAAAGTCCATTGGAGTGCTGTGAAATGGATACTTCGCTATCTCCGAGGTACCTCAGACCTCTGTTTACAGTTTGGTGGAGGTCCACCAGAACTTATTGGGTACTCGAATTCGGATATGTCAGGAGATGTTGACACAAGGAGATCTACTTCTGGATTCGTGGTCACTTTTGGAGGGGGAGCAGTGTCATGGCAGTCAAGGCTTCAGAAGTGCGTGGCGTTGTCGACGATGGAGGCTGAATATATTGCGTTGACTGAGGCGTCAAAGGAGCTTATTTTGATGAAGAAGTTCATACTACAGCTTAATCTCCGACAGGACGTGTACACAGTTTTCTGTGACAGTCAGAGTGCTATATTTTTGGCCAAGAATCCCGCCTTTCACTCCAGGACGAAGCACATTGACGTAAAGTATCACTGTATTCAGGATGCTGTGTAAGAGAAGCTGTTAGTGGTGGAGAAGATCCACACGGATGAAAATCCCTCGGACATGATGACGAAGGTCATCCCAAGGGAAAAACATGATTTCTGCCGGCGGTTGATCGGCATGATCCCCACCTGAAGGAGTCAAGGTGGGATACTCCCCTTTATGATCTGGAGGGGGAGTTTGTTGGGGTTCAGCCCCTAAAGGTGCAGAATTTTGTGCAGAATTTCAGGAGTTGCAACCTGGATATTTTGAGGTTGCCACCTTTTTTGTGTTGTTTGCTTTTGGGCTGGATGGACAGTTTTTTTTTATAAAAAGGCAGCGTGACCTTTTAAATCTTCTACTATTCTCCCGATAGAAGTCTAGGTTTGGAGAAAGCGGAAGCCGAAGCCCCCCAGCCCGCGCGCGCGTCCACCGGCCACCCTCCCCGCGCCGTGCCTTCCGCCGGCCGCCATCCCCGCGCCTGTGCCGTCCGCCGGCCGCCATTCCTGCTGCTGCAAGGAATTTTGCCGCTGCTGTAGGCGGGAGTTCGCCGCTTGAAGGAGGTGTTTCCTCTGTGCTATTGGAAGGAGTTTTCTCTACCGTTTCAAGGGCTTCTTCGTCTACGGTTTCAGGTGTACCATTTCTTGTCTTCGTTTGCTATTTTTGCTTGAATAGAGAGTATGATTTTATCCTGTTGTAGAGGAGTTGTTGTTTGTCTTGGTGGTAGAGAGAAGTGGATTTGTGTGTCAAATCCGGAGGGCTTTCTAGGTTTTGGGCAAACCTAGATAATTTCTGTAATCCTTATTTATTATAGTGGATTTTCGTTATACCGTGCCCCGTGGTTTTTGATCTTCAAGTGGTGAAGGTTTTCCACGTATATCTTTGTGTTCATCTGTGGTGTTTTTGTTTTGCTTCTTATTGTTTTGACTCTATTGATCGGTGGGGGTTGCCGTTATCTTCGGACCTCCGTTCCCTATCAAATGTTTCCCTCTGGGATATCAAAATGATCGTTTTGACGCCAAAAATCACTCTCTTTGACCTCAGAGAGGTCATTTTAAATGTCTGAGAAGGGGGGGTGATGTCTCAGAGAGATCTTTTTGATATAGATCTCAAAGAGATTATTCAAATTTGCCAGAGAGATCTTCAAATTTTGTAGGACTCAACCCATAAAAAATTAAAAGTAAACTCTTATTTTGTAGGCCACATGGCAGAATCTTCAGGATCACAGACCCAAAATTTTCCCTTTTAGGGGGATGGTAGCTACTACCTCCAGAGTGTGGAATGCGCAAACTTTCCCAAATATGAGATGTTTTTAAAGCCTAGGATGTTCTGGGCGACCAAACGGCAGGTCAATGGGGGCCTAAATAACTTAAAAGTGGTGATAGAAACTAAGAAAAGCAGCTAAGAGGAATGAATAAGCTTTAATTATGAAGCAAGGCAATACTATGAGGAAATTAGATGATGAGTGGCTGTAACAATGAAATTGTCACCTCTGAAAATGCCAATCTGTCTGCTACATCATTTGTCCATTGGAAAAGGCGGGTAAGTTGGCGGGTCAATTTTAAAACTGAAACAGGGACTGTGGTTACATTACCATCTTGCCCTGCAAGTCTCTCGCACAATGTTATCACCTGAAATATTAGAAAAAATGAGAACAGGAAAAAAAATCATATTACTCGGATTGAAGTCAACAAGCTTAAAAAGAAGACGAACACTGCACCAAACAAACTTAAATAGAGGTAAGCATGGATCGAATCCAGCTAACATGAGATTAAATTAAGATGTCATATATATATATATATATACGAGCATCTTCGCACGGGCTACGCCCGTGCTCGATGCGTCGCTGCGGGCTTCGCCTGCTTGACATTCACGCGGACTTCGCCCCCCCCGACGGGCTAAGCCTGTCCCCCCCGGCGGGCTTCGCCCGCCGTGCAAAACTTATTATTTTTAAATAAATAATTATATAATTTAATAAATAATTATTATTTTTAAATCAAATTATAATTTAATAAATAATTATATAATAACTTATTATTTTTAAAAAAAATGAAAAAAAACCCGAAAATCCCCCCGCTTTCGCCTTCCTTCTCTCCGCGCCTTCCCCTGCCGGCGGCGGCTCCTGCCCGGCGCCCACCGGCGGCTTCGCCCGCGCAACCCGGCGGACTTCGCCCGCCCCCATCAAAATTTAAAAGTATATTTAGAACAATTATTTAAAATTTTAAAATTTAAAAGTATTTGAATTTTTATAATAGAAATTTTAATAAATTTATTAATTATTTAAAGAATATAAATAAATTATAAAATAAAAAATCAAATTATATAATTACTTGTTATTTTTTAAAATAAAAAAAATGAAAAATATTGTTTCCCACCCTCCGCTTTCGCTTGCTATCGCGCCCTTCTCTGCCTCCGGCAGTGGTCGTGGTCGCTCGCCGCCGGACAACCCCCGGCGTGTTCGCCGGAGGCAGGGA